>CM053583.1:216470317-216486947 GCA_028627135.1 Pseudochirops cupreus
GCTCCACATGACCACATTCAGCCTATTAGGGAACAGAGTATACTTTCAAATCTGGGAAGGTTCTCAGGGTCACGTAGCCACTTTAGCAAAGGGCCTAGGGGCAGGGAAGATCTTCAGATTCCCATAACATCTTCTAGGCATTAGCACTCTAGGGCTCTTGAAATTAAATTTATAAATGTATATATTCTTGATCTTTATTTTTGGAGGCAATCACAGTTAAGTGACTTGCCCAGGGTAACACAACTAGTATATCCTTTTATCTTTATTTGTGTTCATGTCGTATCCCTCCCTCCCCCAACAGAATGCAAGAAATTTGAGGGCAGTGACTTTTTCATTTTTTTTTCTTTTGTATCCCTGGAACCTTGATTATAGAAGGCACTTAATAAACACATCATATTATATTGAAGTACCACAATGTCCTTTAAATGAGCACTAAGTAAGGAACCCTTTCCCAAGCTTCCTCTGCAAAGAACTTGGTAGTTCTGAAAGCAGATAATAGCTAGGGAGTCTTTGCAGGTTTCCAGTTTAGTTTAGTACAGTTGGTCTCTATTGCAAAAGTTTAACAGCTCCTAAAAAAAGTTATACCCAATACAGTTTTAAGAACAATCTATGTAATTAACATCTTTATTGCTTTCTTAAGTCTGGAAATTAACAAATCAATAAATTAATCCCTAATTTTTAACATTTACTGATTTCTGAGGTATAAATACTCAAAACTGAAAATTTAACAATTGGTTCTTAAGAGCTTTATACAAACAGTCTCTAGCACACCTTTGGGTGTAGGTATGTTTATCTTACAAATGGATTATTTAAAATAATAAAAGTAGACAGTATGTTAGTGGATCATAGATGGAACAAAAGCCCTTATTTCTGAGCCTCTGCTTGATATGTAGATTTAAAATCCAACTTTTAAAAGATATTGAGTATGCTGGAGTTTTTTTTTTCTTGGCTAGGTTTTGATTTTGGTATAGGCCAGTCTGGGGACTTTAAATATTTTACTCGAATATTTTGCTTTGGGTAAGGGCTGAATTATAAAAATCTAATAAATAAATATGGGAAGAGAAAGAGAATAAAGAAAATGCTTTTTATTACTGAACTATCATTGTGCTTTGTGATAGAGAAAAAAGAATGGAAAACATAATCAGGGACTGAAACATCATGTCAAAGACTTGGAACCAGTATATGATTTGTCATTTATTCCATGTAGATGTTGAATTTTGAGCTTTGATGGAAAATAAGTATAAAAATATCAAGCTTCAGGTCAGAAAATTGTGAAAAACAAGAATAAGTCATTCTCCTTAACAATAAACTAAATTTAGTGTGTTTCTAGGAAGCATAAGAGCATTTTAATATTTTACTTTGAACAAATGCATTTTAAAAGTTGATTGGTAAGGGAGATACATGAATGAGGTCCATGAGCTATGGATTTGAATATATTCTTGTCCACTACTACAATATACTTTGAACTTGGGAGTTTTGGAAAGTAGGGGGCTATATTTGTCTGAAATAATTAGTAATTATTTAAATTATTTAAAAATTCAATTAATTAAATAATTTTTGTCACATAATCATTTTTCTATTCTAGCTGATAGATTATTTCCCTGTACTTTAGGGAGAAAGAAAAGAGAGGGTAAAATGGAGGTAAACTTTGAGTGAACATTTTTAACTTTCCTTAGGCAGTTAGGTGGCCTAGGGGATACAGTGCCAGCTCTGAAGTCTGGAAGACTCTTCTTCCTGAGTTTAAGTCTGGCCTCAAACACTGACTAACTCTGTGACCCTGGGCAAGTCATTTAACCCCGTTTACCTCACTTTCTCATCTGTAAAAGGAGCTGGAGGAGTTACTGACAAACCACTCCAGTATCTTTGCCAAGAAAACCCCAAATAGGATAACAAAGATTTGGAGAAGACTGAACACCAACAATTTTCCTCTGGTATTTTCTGTGAACAAAGAGATTGAAAAAGCCTACAGTTATCTTGTCTTTAAATAGTCAATGTATGTAAAAAAACCATAAAAACCCAGGAAATGAGCTAGTGCCCAGGGTTAAGCTGAACACATTTATATACATAGAGATTTGAACCAGCCATAGACTTTGAAAACAAACATTTAAAGGCTAAAGTATTTTTTCCAGTCTTGCCTTCAAGCTATATTCTTCACTAACAGTTTTCTGTTTCAAAGCTGATGAAGTTCATTTCTGTGGTTGTTAAATAATTACCATAATGTATCAGTTTCAATATGGGGATATTTAAAACCTGTTTTCATCTCATGTAAATATGACTGGGATATTCCATACTGTAGTGGAAGGAAACATTAGAAGAGATCTCAGCCAAATGAGAACCAGACAAGTTTTAGAATTATAAGGGGAAGAAAAAAATGTTCTTCAAGGAAGACTAAAATGGAACAGAAGGAAATAATGTGTATCTTACAGAAGTTCCCCAACATATACTGGCCAAGAGGTGATGAAGGCAAGGTTGATGTTTTTTAGAATATGCTTAAAATAAGGGACAGAACTCCCAGCATGTGGTGGATTTTATCATTGGATAAGGAAGTTTGACATGTAAACTTGGAAGTGGATTTGACTCTGATGTCCTGCTGGCCTACTGGAACTGTAGAATCCCAGTGAGTGAGGATGGGATGGAGCATGGGGAAGTAACCAGCATTTCTGGTATGGTTCCCACCACTTAATACCAAATCCTCTCCAAAAGGTGATGTGATATATGTCTTCACATAAGAAGGGAAAAGATAACCCATGCATATAACTTACATATCTTAGTGAAATTTATTGATGGATAAAAGTACAACCAAATGGGTCTTTGGTAGAGAGTAAGAGCTAGCAACCCAGTTACTGTGGCTCTCCAAAATGCCTCCCAATAAGATATGTATCACTTTATTATAATTATAAATTGAATCTTTTGCCAATTGTCAGTGGCCAAGCAAATGCCAAGTGACTGAAGGTTTATTTTAAGAGATGACAACAGCACAAAAGGGTCTAATTTTGCTTTCCTCATAGAGGAAAAAGCAAACATATGCTGACAATTTTTCAGCAGTCATTCAGTTTCTTAGAGATCATAAACTAAGGATTGGCTAAAACTGGGGCAGTCAGACTTGGGGCTAGAAAGCTTGACCCTTATCTTCCTTGGGTCTCTTCCATACATTTCCATTACCTGGTACTAATTTATCAGGTAAGAGTAGACATAGGCTTATAAGACAATGAAGTCTTAGGAAAACAAAACTTCTGTATCTTAAAGGATGTAATTAAAAAAACAAACAAACAAACCATAGATGTAGTTAATAACATTTGAAGGAAAGAAATGAAATCTTCATGAAAGATGACAATTTCAATAAAAGAAGAATAAGTAACAAGTAGATAAATGTAGAAATTGAGAAGCTTCCTTAAAATGGTCTATATCAATCAGTCAACAAAAACTTGAAAAAATGTTTGCTCCCAATATCTGTTCTGACCATCCATGTCCATTCTGACTGGTTCACCTGATTCCACCCTGATGGTCATGTGGTCATAGAGATTCATTCCGCAAACATTGGGCGCTATCCTAGGTACCAGTCCCCTCCTTTTCAGGGCCATGTACTGGTGCATTTTTTCCACAAAGCAATGGCGTTGGTCACAAAGATGGCTGGGAGAGTGTGGGGGTGGCTTGGAGAAGCGGTTTTCAGACATTTTGACCTTGTGTGTCTTTATGCTCTTAAACATTATTGAGGACTCCCAGACTCCAGAGTTTTTATTCATTTTGGTTATACTTGTAGCTGTTTACTGCATTAGAAATTAAAGCACATTATTATTTTATTATCTTCATTAATAATATAGCCAACATATATAATGCTTACTCTACACCAGGGGCTCTGTACTGAGCCCTTTGCAATTACGATTACATTTGCCCCTCACAACAACTCTGAGAGGTAGGTGCTATTGTTATCCCCTATTTTACAAGTGAGGAAATTCAGGGAAACTGCAGTTAAATGAGTTGCCCAGGGTCATACAGTCAGTGTCTGAAGCCATATTTCAACTCAGATCTCCCTGACTCCAGGCTCAGTACTCTCCTCACTGCATCACCTGGTTGGAAATTGTTTTGATCTTATGGATCCCCTTAAAAGGTCTCAGGGAGGCCCAAGTGTTCCCAGGCTACATTCTGAGAACATATGACCTTGGGCAAAGTCATCAGCAATAGTGCAAAACTGACCCAAGTTGCTTAGCTTCCTGACGGTGGTCCCACACTATTTGTGTAAAGAACAATTCTCTTTGTTATTAGGTAGGGAAAAAAGTGTTATAGATCAAAATTAATGCTTACAAATAATGTGTACATACATCCTTCAGACCAGTGGTTCTCAACCTTCCTGATGCCGCGACCCTTTAATACTCATATGTGGGAGTATCTGCATGTGGGAGGACCTGCCTGGAGGAGGATAGAGGAGCAGTGTCTCGGCTCCTAAGACCATCGGAAATATGTTTTCTGATGGTCTTAGGCGACCCCTGTGAAAGGGTCATTCAGCTCCCAAAGGGGTCATGATGCACAGGTTGGGAACCGCTGCTTTAGACTGAGCTCCTTAAGGTCTTTTGGCTTTTTTGTTTACTTACCTCTTAGCCCAACATCTTGTACATGATAGAAGCTTAGTACGTGTTCAGTGCCTGACTGACATGGATACAATACACATATATACTATATACATACACAGGCATGCATACTTACCCACCTTCCCATGTACCTATCTATGTATGTACCTACCTACAGGCACAACTACAGGGAGAAGGACCTTAAGTAACTGCCTTGTTTTTCTCTCTTCTCTCTTCCTTTCCCCCATTCCTCCACCAACTGTTCCAGTTCAGTTCCCCTAAGGCAGAGGAAGAGAATGTTAGAAAACTCCAGATGATTTTTTTCCCAATTACTGAAACACTTCCTTTATCAGAGGGATCATATGGAAAGAACTCTTGGATATCTTGGCTTGGCTGCAAATTTTCATACAGCATCCTTCATAAATCCTTTCAATATGCAGCTCATTTAATGTGTCAGGCAGTTCTGAAGTCAGAAATGTTTAATTGCTGCCTACTGTCAGTTCAGTAATCATTATCACACTGGCAATTTTTTCAAATGTTCTCCTCAACTGTGACGTTATGAAAGCCCTAAATGACCTGAGAGAAAAAGCAAAAGACTGGATAGGCTCTCTGATACTGCCTGCTGTTGGGAAGGAGCTGAGTTACATTAATGAAGTCCTTCCTTCCTTATGCTTGACAGGTCCCTGGGGCAACTGCAGGGAAATGAAGATGAGGACTTGGGATACAAGGAACACTAGTGTGGAAGAGAGAGGATATGACTCCAAGGGTCACTTCTGGTGAATGTTACCTGTGTGACCTTAGACAAGCCTTTCATATTCCTTAGTCTCGTCTGTAAAATGAAGGGGTTGGATTAGGTTGCTCCTTCCAGTTCTAGCTTTAGGATCTTTTCTTTTAAGTCACATTAGGTCTTAGAAGAAGCCAGGAAGAAGATAACTGCAGAAGAGCTGCAGTGGAAAGCTAATTGGACTTGGAGCCAGAGAGTCTAGGCTCAAGTCGTAGGCAGTGAGGTGGTGTGGTGGATAGAGTCCTAGGCTTTGAGTCAGGAAGATCTGAGTTCAAATTCAACCTCAAACATGTATTAGCATGTGACCAAGGAAAATTTGCTTAACCTCTTCTGCCTTAGTTTTCTTAACTGTAAAATGTGGATAATAGAAGCACCTACCTCTCAGGGTTGTTGTGAGATTGTTGTGAGAATCAAATGAGATAATATGTTAAAGCATTTAGGGTAGGGTTTGGTATGTAGAAAGCCATTAATGTATTTTTGTTTCCTTCCTAAGGCTGACATTAACTGATCTTGTGACTTCAAAAAGGTTGCTTATACTCTCTGAACCTCAGTTTCCTCATTTGTAAGATAGGGGTTATAATGATTGCACCACCTCAGAGAACCGTTGTATAGATCAGTGGTTCTCAACCTTCCTAATGCCGCGACCCTTTAGTACAGTTCCTCATGTTGTGGTGACCCCCAACTATAAAATTATTTTTGTTGTTACTTCATAACTGTAATTTTGCTACTGATATGAATTGTAATGTAAATATCTGATATGTAGGATGTATTTTCATTGTTACAAATTGAACATAACCCACCGGTTGAGAACCACTGGTATAGATGACAGAAATTTCTCCTTTTCCGTTCTGCTAGAATTGATAGGATTAGAAAAAATAGGGTAATTATTCTCCCTCTCTTTTTGTTTCTCTCCCCTCTTCTTTATTTGGTAGAGTTCTTTTGGTGAGTGAGATTAAAGGACTACCTGTCTTTCCCTAAGAAAAGCAGAATTTTGTTTCAGCCTCCTGTACCCTGCTGTGCCTGGACCAGGACACTTCTTTATGTGACTGAGTTTCTATGCACATGAAATATATGAAATACAATGTATTTAAAAAAGAAAATGACAATAAATATGCAAATCGAGTTTCGTAGTTCTCTAGTACAGATAGCAGAGGAATGAATAACTCTACCTTTGGGGCAGTACTCTGCCCTTAGAGTCATGTGGGGCAAAGGATAGAATGCTTTTCACCACCTTGATCCCAAGCCAAGAGAAAAAGGAATAATTTCACCTGACTGGATTTCCCATCCTGGACTTAGTATTTCTAGTGCCAGACAGAATATGAAAACTAGTGAAGGTCTGAGGATGGGGAATATTCATTTTGGTGGAAGAGGGCCAGGACAGTTGAGTATCTGCTATTGGAGAGGCTGATGAATCACTTGAACTCAGGACTTCTAAGCGACAGTAGGGCTAAAACTGACCAGGTGTCTGTACTAAGTTTGGTATCAATATGGTAGACCCCCAGGAGCTTCAGGCTTCCTCAGAAAGGGCAAACTGGTTCGTGTCAGAAATGGTAAAAGCTTCCATGATAATCAGTCTTGGGATTGGGCCCACAAGTAACCACTACACTTTTAGTCTGGGAGAGAAAAGGAATCCATTGTAAAAAACAGAGGGGGGCAAGAGAGATGGAAACTGGGAAAATGAGCAGGTAAAGAGTAAGAGGATGAGATGAATAGATCTGAAAGGTGGGCGGTGGTCGTTCCCACTGGACAACTTGCCTGGATTTTTTTTCCAGCATTTACAAGATGCCAGTAGAACGTAAGTTCCTCAAGGGCAGGGGTGATTATATTTTTACCTCGGTATCTATTGGATCTGCCACATTACCTTGCATGAAGTGGGTATTTAAATGTTTGTTGGACTGAATTCTAGATAAGTGAAAGCTGAGACAAGGGGCACATGGGCATCACCAGAAGTACTGGACATCACTTGAGTAATTAAGATAGGAGTTGGAATTGGTCTCAAGATGTGGAAAAGTATAACAGCTTCTCTGGGATTCCCAAAACTGGGTCAGGACAGGAGGGAACTAATATAACACAGGTCTTAAGTGGATGGGATCAAGAACTAGAAGGGAAGCTTGGAAATCATCTTAGCCCACTCCTTCACTTTACAGATAATAAAATTAAGGTTCACAGAGGTGCCCAGGATCACACAGGTTATAGCAGATGGCTGAGCAAAGACTTGAACCCATCTCTTACATCTCAAATCTAGAGTTATTTCCACTATAATATACTGTTTTTCATGGTCCCAGCATTGTGAGTGAAGGGAGTATAGTCAGTACCTATCAGTTCTGAGTTTAGAGATGATGAAACAGATGCTGGACCTCGGTTTGAGATAACCCCTGGGCAAGTTCTCGGTGGGGAACCATGTTGATGGTGGTTTTGAAGAGTCAGTGATAACTACCCAGAATCGTTCTGTTTTCAGGGAAGTAGGATAACTCATACTCTATATCAATTACCTGAATTGGAGTCATAGGAAAGTAGAATGTTCCCTGGATTTTCAGGTGAATCTCTAAGGAAACCTGAATCTTTCTGGTAGGAGGAAAGGCTGGAGAGAAGGGTCCAGAGCAGGACATTTTTCAGGGTCTTGACAACAGGGAACTAGCAAAGAGTCAAAAAAATACTATAAAAAAATAACAAATTTATGATGAAAATTTGGTAGTAACCAGCGTTCTAAAGGTTTTCTCTGTTCTCTGGGGAAAATTATTGTTAATTCTATACCATCTAATTATGCTTTTATCTTTATTATATATAGCTTTGTATAATAATTCAAGTACTTATCTGGTTGCTCATATTATTATGATTAATTTAAAAAATATGTTTGTATACTTACTAGATGACACTACCATAGTTGAAAAAAAGGTCAAAATGGAAAACGTCTGAGATACATGGGGATGAGGCAGAGGCTGATTCACAAGGCTGTGAAGGAGAAAGCCCATCAGTGGTGTTTGTAACAATCTTGATTTTGTTTCTTGTCTGTTTCGTTTTGGTTTGCACCTGTGATTTCCTCAGTTTAGGGAACTTCCAGTGCAGAAAATATCTTTACCAGTATAGGAATTGGCCTGGAACTTAGAGAGAAGTGATTTCACATCATCAAACAACCAGCGTGTTATCAGAGAGAGGATTTGAAGCTAGGCTCCTTTGACTTCCCTCTATTCACTCTGCTGTGCTGCATCTCATTATAATCTTGTTTATTTTGCTTATGGTTGCAAGCATGCTATCAAAAGGGTATGGGAGAGCCCGGATGAAAAGCGAGAATGAGTATCATTATTTTCAGGTCAGGCACCATAGGAATCACCAGTAGGAAAGGGAAATATCCTCAAGAAGATCACAAGCATGTAGAATCAGCAGGGGCCAAGGCAAGATAATTGTAGGATGAATTTAGTCACCACAGATAAGTTGTATGGTTACTAGACCAATAGAAGAACCCTCCCAGCTGGAGTCTGAATTGTACTATGCTTATTTGTGGAATACAGAGGAAAAACATTTTTTAAGCCCTTATGCTTGGATGCCAATGATATAATTTTGTTGTTGTAAAGTTTTTTTCTTAATTATTTCTGCCTCTGTGACCCCATTTGGGTATTTTTGGGTAAAGATACTGGGATGGTTTGCCACTTCTTTCCCCAACTCATTTTACAGATCAGAAAACTGAGGCAAATAAGGTTAAATGACTTGTGCAGGGTCATACAATTAGTAAGTATCTGAGGCTAGATTCCAATTCAGGAAGATGAATTTTCCTCATTCTAGGCCTGGAACACTGTCTACTGTACCACTTTCCTGCCTCCAATGATATGATATGGATGTATAACCACAGACATGAGGCATTCATAACTTATTTTTGAATTACATTTATGGATGAGTAAGGGAGGAGTGCTACCTGTTTCTTTCAGGGAGATGGCATGTGGTTTTCTGAAAATGAGTTCCTGTATCCAGAGGAGAAATGAGACTTGAATTTTACATGTGGAACAGGCTTGTTCCTTGTAAATTTAAGTTAGAGATTGAGAGAAATATCCTACATAGATAATATGATATTGGTACCCTTATGAAGTTTATGACCTAGTAGGGGGATAGCACAAACATCAAAAGCTATGACATATTATTATAATGTAGGTAAGGGAATTAAAGAACAGAATACTGCATAATTCAGTTTTCCGTCACATGGGGATTTTAAATGATTGTTGCAAGACATTCATAAACAGATCAAGGAAAAATCTAAAGATTTATAATTTTAAAAAATTATCAATTTGTTTTTGACATAACAGATGTTTCCCAAGACCTGCTCAAACTTACTTCCATATAAGACCTTCCCTAAAAATATTAGCTCATTGATTCTTTAAAAACAATAATTGAATTAATAAGCAATTATTTTCTCTTCGTTTCAACCTCCATCCACTATGGGGCAAAGAAAAAAATAGGAAGCTCTCATAACAGATATGCATAGTAAGCATGACCTTGTAATTGTGTTCATATCATTCTTTCCCGCCAGTATTCATAGAATCCTGAACAGAGGTAATGGTCAAGATTGAGCATGTAGATTGTACTGATTTCCTGGAAAATGGATCTCAAGTGATCCATAAATTCTAGTCACTTTATGAGAGAAATTTAAGGAAAACAAAGACTTGGTAGACTGAGTAAGAAAGACAACCCATATCTGGGATACATCAATTTAAACTTGAAGTTTCCTAAGGAAATGTTCATTGTCAGCAGTTGGCAGACATGATGGCTTTGGTATGTCTAAGTCCACCAACTATGACTACAGTTTCAGCACTGATTAGAATCAATTCAAGCCTAATAGAAGCATACTTCAAGCAATAATTTGGGATCCAAAATCTGCACCTTTTGAGAGATGCCTACGTGAAGAGAGAGTGCAGTGGCTCTGCACACTCAAAAGTGAACAGCAACTCCAGAGTACCAAGAAAATATTAGGATCAGTGAAGACATAACATAAGCAAGAAAACAGATGTGATCTCATTGACGGGGCAGAGTATAGGATGTGCCTGAGGATCTACTCATAATATCAACTTCATTGCCCTGTGACCCTTCTAGGAACAATTTAAGAAGAGTCCTTTATCTGTGACAAAAGACATTAGCAATCATCTGAATCATTTAGGAATCACTTATAATGGTGGTATAGAAGAAGGATGGAAAGATATGAGTGTGAGTATACTATTGGAATTTGAACAAGAAAACCACAGTGGACCAGTATAAAATGTCAAGTTCAAGGCGTACTGGATTTTATGTTAGGCAGCTAGCAGTCCTTAGTGTTGGCTTTATGTGGTAGATACTACATACATAGATTTCTATCATAAAGAAAGACAGAGAAGGCTTCTTCTATCTTCTGAGCTGGATTTTACAAGTTTTTGAGTATGTCCCAAGGGGGAAATTTGCCATTTTCTAATTCCTGATGGAGAAAAAAGTTGGAGTTGACTTCAGGCTATGATAGTGACAAGACAGTCTCTAGCCAAATCCAACTCCCATGAGTAATGCCTATTAACAGAGAAAAAACGTGAAATGATGGAACAAAAGAAAAATACTACAGAACTCTTTATTTCATAAAACACAGCAAGTCAGTCAATAAGCATGTATTAAAAACTTTTGCAAGGCTAAGTGCTGGAGTAAAAAAATGGTCAAAAGAGGGTTCCTTCCTTTAAGGAGTTCACTCTCTAATAGGATAGACTACATGCAAGTAATTTATAGAAACAAACTATGTACGGAATAAATTAGAAATAATCAAAAGGTGGAAGCACTGGAATGAAGACAGACCAGTAAAAACTTCCTAGAGAAGGTGAGATTTTAGTTGGGACTTGAATGAATACATTGAAGTCAGGAGACAGAGATGAAACAGACAATGAAAATGCCTGGAGTTGGGAGATGGAGAATCTTTTTGAGACTCAGCAAGGAGGCCAGTGTCATTGAATAATGGCAGAGTAGGGGTGTGTGTGTGTGTGTGCGTGCGTGTGCGTGTATGTGTGTGTGTGTGTGCGTGCGCGCGTGTGTGTGCGTGCGCCTGTGTGCATGTGTGTGTGTGTGTGTGTGTGTGATGTAAAGAGTAAGAAGACTTAGAGGTAGTTGAAAGAGGGGCAGGTTATAAAGGGATTTGAAAGCCAAACTGCATTTTATTTGATTCTTCAAATGGATTTCTTAGGATTAAAGAAACATCAAGGTCCCTGACTATACAATTTATTTAACAATATGACAAACAATAAAACAAGGACAAGTAATTATTTCTAAGATAAGAACTATGACTCACGTCTACTCATCATTACTACTGTTGACATTCTCAATTCATGAATTCACTCACCATTCACCTTTCTCAGGATCTCAAATTCTCTTCTTAAGGATTCTCTTCATAATGTTTCTTTGTGAGACTTAAAGTTGTTCTCTCAGGAAATAAGCTCTGTTAGTCCTTTCTTTTTGTACTCTCATAGTTTCTCCAGACATTTCAGCTAATAGTCATTCCTGAATGACAGTTAAATTGTTAGTCTCCCCAAGATTCCATTTGTTTTAAAAGCTATATTGACAATAGCCATAGTCCATGTGGGAGGGTCTCTTGAAGATGGTGTTGATGAAGGAAGCTGAACACTGTGGCTATAGGCAGGGCTTGTATCGGTACTATTCCCGGTGCTAGGCCAATTTCGATTCCAGGCTAGGACTTTGGAAGAAGGCAGGACTTAGGCTCAGGTAGTCTCCTATACAGAGATCACAGGGCAGGATCTAATTCTGGTACAACATGGTGCCACTCAGGGACCTTAGTAGTAGACAGAACCAGGGCCTAGTGATCATATCCAAAAGTGCAGGAGGTCACATATTCTAGCCTTGGAGCAAAATCTTATACAAGAAATGAAGCTAAAGACACACACAAGTAGAGAACAATAACAACTCCTACTGCAATAAGAAAATATAGGCTAAAAGACTATCAGGAAGGAAATAACTAGCAGAAGGAAATAAATGAAATAATTATAAGTAGAAACTCAAAAACATAATGGATTCACTATAAAGACTACATGAATGAATGAAAAAAAATGAAGGAAGAGCTAAAAACTCAAATTCTATTCCTTGGAAAGAGAATAAACAACTGAAGGTAAGAGATGATCAACCTTACTTAAGGGGGTCAACGCCTCGTAAAATGAAATGGAGCAAATAGAACACAATGAAGCAACAGGGAAAAGAATGCAACATTTGCAGGAAATCAATATATCCAATGACTTCATTTATTTAAAAATTTTTTTCCAAAATTTTATTTTAGACTCACATGCCAGAACACAAATGGAGAAGAGAGAAAAGAAACAAAAACATATATAAATTTAAACATTGGAACTTAAATGCAAAGTTAGAAAGAAATAAAAGCATGTCATGTGCCCAGCAGAACATGAGAGGATTCAAAGTATGTAGCAATAAAGTCATTTCAGGAAAGCCTGTGTGATAAATAACACTTGTCGTGCTAAGAATTGTCCGTCTTTTCTTTGCTTCCTTGTGGTTTTCTTTTGTTCTCTTCTGTGCACTTTTTAACTTTTATTGTTCTTTTTCCCCCTCCCCTCAAACCCTTGCAGAAGGCCACAATAAAGTTTAGATATGTTTCTCCATAGCTATAGACTTATACATACACATATGCATATATATAATATACATATTATACACACACACACACACACACACACACACACACACACAAATACAGACATATACATTCCCAAACCTATTCCACTCCCGATCTTTGTTTTTATGTATGTGGGTGTTTCTTGTTTCCAGTCTCTCCTGGCTCCTCTACTTTACTTTTACCCACTCCCTTACCCTCCTATGACTTGCCTGCCCCCCTCCAAGGATCCTTCCCCTATCCTACCATTCCCATAAATCTAAACACCCCTTTATACCCCTATTTACCTATTCTCTCACCCTCCTCTCTAAAAATCCCTCCTTTGTCCTCTCCCCCCTCCCTATGTTCCTACCATTTTATTTCTTCTGAATTTAGAAGACTTCTATATTTTTTAAAATACATATGTATTGTTCCTTCTTACACCCATTCCTGATGAAAGTAGGTTACCAGAACTACCAGCCATCCCCCCCTAATTCCTCTCTGTTGATTCTTCCTCTTGCACCTCATTTGTATAAAATAATTACTCTTTTTAACTGTTTCTAAATGATTTTACTTTTAAATTCATATCATACCAATCTTTCTTATGAACTACTCAATTATTAATAAGAATCTTAGACATAAATTTTATATAAAAAATAAACAGTCTGTGTTTATAGATCCCTCATAATCAGTCTTTGTTATGTACCATATGTTTATATTGGTTCTTGTATGTCAAATCATTTATTAAGTTCAGGAATTTTCTTAACAAAGTCTCGAAATTCTGAGAGTTTATCAAATGTCCATTTTTTTTTCATTCAAGATAATGGTTAACTTTGCAGGCTATGATGTTTTTGACCAGAGCCCCAGTTCTTTTGCTCTTCGATATGTTGTGTGCCAAGACCTGCCATCCTTTAATGTTTCTGCTGCTAGGCCTTGTGGAATTCTAATTGTGGCACCATGTGGCATCATGCTGTTTCTATTCCTATGCATGAGGTTTTAGTTACTATTCCCTTCTCTTCCAATTCTTCATTCACAAAATGATACCACTGCGGGTCATGACAATAGATCCGCAAATCTAAAGAGTTTTAAAAAGATATTTCTTTCCATAATCAAATGTTATAAATATCTATCTATCTATCTACCTATATATGCAATTATTATTATTATTATTGACTACATCCAACTGGAACTCGAGATACACAGGCACTGTGGTTGGGAGATCCATTCTGCCCTACCGAAAAGTGACATAGGAGAGAATAGACTGGGGGAGAGGGGACACACTGGAATGGCTGTTTTGGGGCAGTGGGTAGGGGAAAGAAGGGGAGAAAATATGTAACTCAAAATCTTGTGGAAATGAATGATGCAGACTAAAATAAAATTTAAAAAAAAGATATTTCTTTGGTCATTTGGCAGAGGAGCTAGAGCTGTAAAGGGTGTGACTGTCTCTCTCCTCAGGTACTGGAAGGTTTACTGTATATATACTTTTGACAAAGCTACCATCTTGTGTATTACAATTCATAGCTGAGTAATTTTGCAAAGAGAACAACTTATAAACAAAGTTGATTGAGATGGGTATCAGCAACCATAAACAGTTAATGAAGTTTGGGCTGAAGCCAAAGCACAAAGAGAATCCAAAACATAGGCTTGGGTACACCCAGACGAAGATCTGATTGTGGTAATCCAAAACATAATAATAATAAAAAGAAACAAATAAAAAACAAAATTTTGAGTAAGTTCAGGACCTGAGGGAACCCACCATTCCTTATAGCCATCTCAGACATTCCTAGATAGTTACTGAGGTCAGGACAACATTGTGAGTGCAAACACTCTCTAGTAAAGTTGGGTTGAAGCAGTATAACAATTAATAAGGTTTCTGAACAACATAATAAAGCATTTTCCTACAACACAAAGCAGAATACATCAGAACAAAAGGTTTGATTGAACAAACCCTTATCTAGAGCGAGCATCTAATTAAAACAGAATTCTAAGAATTCATCAGTAGAACTTTACTTCCCATGCTGCAATTTCTCCATGTCAGAAAGGTACCAAAAGTTATACTAGAAAACATATGTGCACTTATAATTTCCTACTAGACCTTCTCATAGTCAGTTAATCAATATATAGTTATTAAGTACTAACTCTGTTATGTGCTGGGTACATGAAGTAAGACAAAAGATAGTCTTTGCCATCAAGGAGCTTCACAATCTAATGGGAGAGACAGCATGCAAAAAAACTATGTACAAGTAAGATATGTACAGGATACATTGAGAAAACATTAACAAGTGAGTGGTAGCAGAGAAGAGACTATTTCAATACCTTAGGGTACTCTAGAACCTCCAGGGGAACTATAACTGGTTTGGTTCTTGGATAAACAGAAACACAACAGATGTGAATCACAAAAATACATGAATTACTGAATGAAGAGCTCTGAGTGAATCTTGTTCACTGTACATATGGAAAGCTTTAGAGTATAGAGATTGGCCCAGTAGAGTTGTCAGAAATTAAGGCTGTTAATAAACGTTGGGGGGGGGGGTGGAGCCAAGATGACGGCATAAGAGCAGCAACGTATCGCAGCTCTCACATAGCCACCTCAAAATACCCATAAAATATGACTCTAAACAAATTCTAGAACAGCAAAATGCACAAAATATACTTTCTGCTAAAGGCAGCTAGGCTAGGAGGAACCATCTCAGCTCTGCAAGCTGAAACCAGCCCAGCCTGAAACCGTGGCTTTGCCCCGGAGGTGGCTGGACAAGCCAAGCTGAGCTCCGGCTGGAGCTTTGGGAGAGTGAATCTGCGGCAGCTGTGGCAGTTTCCAGAATTATCAAGCCAAAGGGGAAAAAAAAGGACTAAGTGAAAGGTTAGTGGAGCGCGGCTAAATCGGGGGAGAAAAGCAGGTCTGGCCAAACCACCTCCAGGGCAAGGAGGCCGCAGAAGCGGAAGTCTTGCACCCGCCTCCACACTGCTGCTTCAGAGCTCCTGGCCTGCAGACTGCAGGGGGACCAAGCAATCGTTCAGAGGCCAAGTGCTCTCCTATTGAGAGGCCTGGATCTGGATTGTGGTCTTGTGTGGGGGTCCTGGAGTGTCTTTTCAGTGAGCCAGAGTTGGAGAGGGACCCAGCAGCCTCCTAAAAGCTCCAGCAGCTGGGAAAACCCCAGCAATTTGGGACAGAGCTTTCCCCTTGGGAAGCAGAGTTCCACAGAGCTAAAAAAAAAAATTTCACTGACTGGCCAGCCATGAATAAACATAGGGAGCAAAGTAAGAACAGTAACCAAACTCTAGATTCCTTCTTTCAGGAAAAGAAGGATCAAAGCAGGGAATGGGAGGAAGACAATACACTCAGAACTCCTGCACCAAAAGCTTCCAAGAAAAATGAAGATTGCCTAAAAGCTAGAGATCAGCTTAAAAAAGATTTTGAAAACCAAATGAAAGAAGTGGAAGAAAAATTGGGAAGAGAAATAAGAATGATGCAAGAAAATCAAGAAAAGAGAGTCAACAACCTGACTGAAGAAATTAACACCTTAAAAAATAGATTAACTCAAATGACAAAAGAGGTCCAAAAAGCCAATGAGGAGAAGAATGCCTTAAAAAGTTGACTTTGCCAGATGGAAAAAGAATCTCAAAAGCATTCTGAAGAGAATAACTCCTTCAGAATTAGAGTGGAGTAAATGGAAG
>CM053583.1:216487447-216580866 GCA_028627135.1 Pseudochirops cupreus
CTAAACTGGGTGTCTTGCCACACAGGAGAGTAGGGGGAATGGGGATGAGAGGTGGGATGGTGGGGGGGAGGTTGATGTAAGTGCACACTTCTGTAGAGGGACAGGGACAGGGTAGAGAGTAGAATGGGGTGGGGAGGCAGGATAGGAAGGAGGAACATGTAAACAGTCTCTCACAATATGACCACTGTGGAGAGGTTCTGCATAATTACACATGTACAGCCTGTATTTGATTGCTTGTCCTTCCAGTGGGGATGGGTGATAAGGGAGGAAGAGAAAGAATCTAGAATTTAAAGCTTTATAATCAAATGTTAAAAATGTATATGTATATGTATACATAGATGTATACAATTATTATTATTATTATTATTATTATTATTATTAACTACATCCAACTGGAACTTAAGATACACAGGCACTGTGATAGGGAGATCCATCCTGCCCTACTGGAAAGTTAGAGGGGTGATGGGAGAGGACATAGAAGAGAATAGACTGGGGGAGGGGTTATACAATGGGATGGCTGTTTTAGGGTGGTGGGTAGGGGAAAGATGGGGAGAAAATTTGTAACTCAAAATCTTGTGGAAATGAATGATGTAAACTAAAATAAATAAAAGTTAAAAAAAATTAACTTTAGGAACTTTTTTCTTTGTTTTCTTATGAATACTTTCATAAGCTCCATGAACTCCTCTGTTCTGGGAATGTTTCTTTGAATCTAGAAGAGGATCTGAGAGCCAAGGTTCCTGCCACTATTAAAATGAGCACATAATAAACCATGGGATGAATCAGAATATCTACTCTCATGTATTTCTTCCTTCCTAACCCTGCCAACAAATTACTTTGTTCAGATAACCCTAAGTACAAATCTGGGAGTTTGGGGCATAATAAATAACACTTTGCTTCTCTACCAGACAGCATCTTAGGACTCATGGGAAGTGAGGAAAACTGGCCAACAGAAGTATTAGAAAGGAATTTGGGGAAGCAATCTTTGTAGTGTCTGTTCACCAACACCCCCACACTTTCCCACAAACTAATCTAATGTAGAACTGGGAATTTTCATCTCTACCTGTTCTGAGGTCTCAGCAGGAAGTAAAGAATATATTTTAATGAAGATTTTATATAGGTATGCTTTCTGTGTGCACTCTCTCCTTTTTCTTTCCTTGTGTGGACCCTAATTTATCACAAGATCATGATCTTAGAGAGATATTGTCACTCAATATAATAAATGGGTAGAAGCATTTTTCAATTCTCTTTTTTGTTTTAATTAAAAAATTCTACAAATTCAGAAAAATAGCACTAATGGGGAGAAGGGAGAAAGAATAACTGGGAGGATAAGGTTTAAGGCAGATCCTTCAGATGTGGAGAAAATAGTACTGTATTAATGAAAAAACATGCCTTTTCTAATGAGGCAAAAAGAATTTGGGTCACTGTAAAAGATGGTAAAAACCAAACCCAATGGGTTTGATTTGGACTTTAGTTGTCAGGAAGGATTTGCAGATTTGTAATTGTGGATGCATTTCGTACATCTCTCCAATTCCAAATACTACAGATGTCAGTACAAATAATCAGCAATGAATAGAAAAGATAAAAATAACCCGTAAAAAATTCTGTTGAGATTCTTCTGTCATGGACCAACAAAGAAGGAAATGGATGCCTTGCTTCTGGCCTCGGCAGCAGAATCTGGCGCACGCGAGGTACTAAAATATTAATGGTCTCTACTTGTAATTCAAGCATTGGTAGTTAACAATGTGTTCAAGCAGAAATGAAAAGTTTCATTTATCTGAAATATCTGGAAGAATGGTGTAGGGGAAAGAGTGTTGGGGCCAGAGGAACAGAGGAACAGATTTCAAGTCTTGACTCTATTAGTTATGAACTGTGTGATCTTGGCCAAGTCACCTCACCTCTCTGGGGCTCAGTTTCCCTGATCTATAAAACGAAGGGATTTGACTAGATGGTCTTTGAGGACCCTTCCAGCTTTAAGTTTAAGATTCTGTGATCCTTAAAAGTAAGTAATCTTGTGTTTGGGCCTAACTAAAAATTAGAAAAGCCTAGTAAAAGCCCTGTGATTGATCTAATTGAGTAAATCATTCTTCACTTTTTCTAGAGTATGTTCATTGTCATGGACACTCCAATATTTGGTTCTCTAGGCTTCTTAAAAAAAAAAGATTACTAACCGCTCTTTCCCCTGCTTCTACTTTCTGTTCACTGTTCTGTGATTATAAGATTATAAAGTGCTCAAATTACTGGAACTCCATTTTAGGCTTCTTTTCTATTTTCTACAACACCCAGAATAACTGGGATCTCCAGCAGTAAAAGCTTTCATTCCTATTGCAAAAGTATTTGCATCACAATAGCCCTATGAGTAGGTAATGCCAGTAATATCACCCCCTAATTTATAGAGGAGGAAACCAAAATTAACCAGAGAGGTTAAATAGTTCTCCCAAGGTAATATAGCTTATAGGTGTCAGAGCTGATATTTGAATGGATTCTTCTGATGCCAAGTGTACCATATTTTCCATGTCATTAAGCTGGCTCACCATAGGGCAGGAATTATTGACCAATAGCAGGTGAGGAATTAGTTCTCAAAAATCTTGTTGGAAAAATCACAAAGTACTTGCCATGGTTCTATATCCCTGTTGTTCAGTCTATCTTTCTGGAAGTCTCAGATATGAAAGTACATCTAATTTTATAATTAAATCTGTGATCCATTGGGATTTCCAGCAGCAAAAGACAGAGCTGCAAGTTCTGCCTTAGGCACTTAATAAATAACTGATTAAATAGTTAATAAATAATTATTAAACAACTAACTGATAATCACACATTCAGGTTCTTTTCAGTTCCCAGAGCTGGAGGGATGTGGTTTTAGAGTCCCTGTTCTCGTGACATTTTGGAGACATCATTCCAACTTTGGTACAACCCATGAGGCACTTTTCCTTCATATCTTCTGTTTCACAGGTAAAACACAGGCAACACTGGAGTTTTCAGTCTCCAGCTTATAACAGGTTCACTCTTGATCTGGTCATACAGGCAGACACCTTCGGAGGAGTTAATGATCAGCCTTATTTTAGTCCAGTCTTTTCAGAAAGGTTGCTGATAATGGGAGAACAAACTCTTACAGCATTCCCTAGGCACGCTTCTCACAGGGGTCAGTGAGAAGTGGGGCAACTACCCCTATGTCTTGATGGAGTCAATAGAGACAGACACAGCTTGTGCATTCCCCTAAATCCTCTCAAGCCTCAGTGGGGGCCGGTTGAGGCAGGCACATGCTTTCCTCTATGTATTATCCATGATTTCCCCACTTTGGTTCCCCACTCACTGACCAGTACCAACTTGCTTTATAGGGCAACAGACAAAGAAGGCATCTTGCCAACATTAAGCTCATAGGTTAACTTTAGCAATATCATCATCCTGCACAAGTGTAGTAAATATCAATTTTGTCACCCCTTATCTCATGGCTCAGCCTCAGTAGGACTGTTACTGTGATTCTAAGAACTACTATCTAGAATCTTTGGAACTATTCTGGGAGTTATTCTCTAATACCTGGAAACCAGACATTGCCATGGCCATGGAAACTGAGGAACTGAACTCTAAAAAGGATAATAAAATCCTTCTTACTTACCTCTTCTCACTGCAAATTTTTAATTTTCTTGGTTTTTATATCAGTAGAGAAAAAAATCAGACCTCTTCCTGCTATTTTTGTTCTTGATAGGAAAAGTCTTTCTAGGGTAATATAAGTCCCTTGACCGTTCTCTCATCAGTTTTTTTGCTCCCAGAGTGAGCACATAGTAGGAAGGAAAAATTCAGATTTCTTTTTTTTATCTCCCTCGGCTTTTAGAAGTACCAGTGTGCAAATCAAGTCCTTAGAGAAAACTGGACTTTTTGGGATAGTTCTGAATGGAAAAATCAGATAACAGAAGCCCATTTAAGAGAAGTTCTATAACTTTAAGGAGAATAATTTAAAAAAATAATCATCTCATATACATCAATGGATTTTAAATCTCTCTGTAAGTATTTTGGTGCAGATATATGATTTGATAGGTGTAGTTAACTATTAATGGAAATTCCTTTTATTGGTGCAGAATGGCAGCCTTTTTGGAGAGTTGCCAGTAGTGCTAACACCTTGTGACTAGGGTTACATGACTAGTATGCACCTAAAGGAGGATTTGAAATAAGATGTTGATTTCTGACCTACTATTTCTACCTACTATGCTCTGCTGCCTGCTATATTAACTAAAATCTTAATTACAGATTATTCTTCTTAATAAGTAAAATTGTAATCCATTGTAAATTTTATCATGATCTCATGTTTGATCAATAGTGTTATTAGAATTTACTTTAACTGATAGACAACTCTAACACAATAAGTTGCCAAGAATACGCCAGCCTACACTGGTAAAATGAGTTTTCTGCCTGGGAAGTTTTCTTATGCCAATGAAATCTTAGGTCTACTTTCCATTCTTACTCCTAAATGATAACATAGTTTTCTGATTAAAATCTAAAAGAGATTCTGTTCTTTGCCTTGAGTAAGCTATTTGGAAGACTATGTATCTGGAATATTCTGAGTTTATGACAAAGAATCATTTTGATTCTTTATGTTTTGTTCATGATACACTAACATTAAGGACTGAAATTGGGGCTGTAGAGTACAGAGTACTATGACACTTTCTTTTCTAGTAATAGCCCCCCTTTTCTCTGGACCCAGACATATGATCCCAGCTGGGAGTTAGACTCCCCCTTTTCTCTCTCACTCTTTGGCTCTACCCTGTCACTCTAGAGACAAATTATTTAAAATTTAAATTTAGGCTTATTTGCTGGGTTTCTTTGAAAGGGGGAGTGGAAGGGTGGCTAGGTGGCACAGAGAATAGAGCAATTAACACTTACTAGCTGTGTGACCTTGGGCAAGTCACTTAACCCCAATTGCCCTGCCTTCTCCCCTCCAAAAAGCAAAAGAAGGGGGAGCAGAAAAAGGGGATTAAATTTGCTGTATGAATGAGATGTAGGATAGACATTTTATTCCTACACACAAAAGAAATGATAAATAGAAAAGACAGCTTACATTAACAGACCAACTTGAAGCAGGGATTCAGCAACTTAACTGATATCTACTTTTACAATCTGCTAGGAGACTGATAGTTAAACCTCATCAGAACATGAGGCACTTTGCAGGACATATAATTAGGCATTTCACATTTCACTTTGGCTCTTCTCTGTCAAGACAATGTCTACTGGTAAAATGGGGCAGATTGGAAGGATCCTTTCATCCATGGATGAAGATTCCTCATTGTGTGGTGAAGAGATTCTCCTTGCTACCAAGCAGCTTTACTCATGAACCCTGGGAATTCCAGATGACTTGTGCTGACAGGATGCCCTCTAAGCCTAAAGATATCTGTCTCAGGATAGAGACGTGTTGATCAGGGATCAGAAAAGAACAAACACAGGAGAAGAAAGGGAAAGCCAGAGATCTAGGGGCAAACCCACCTAGCCAAACCTTGCTGCACTAGCTTTTATGTAGGTGAGGTCACCACAATGCTAGAGTGGGGAAGGACTATCCACAACTTCTCACTGGAAACCTCAGAATTATAGATTTCAATCTAGAGGAATGAGGGAAGAAAGCACCATCTGGAAGCTGTTTCTCCCTTTTTAACAGATGTGGCACCCTGCCTCATTTCCCCCGTTCCCACCCTTGTCATGGGGTAGGGAAGGAATGAGATTTTCTGAATCAAACCAAGTAAGTAAGTCCTTTCAGCCCTGGCATACCATGTGACTGGAAATAGCCCCAGAAGCTCATTGTTTTTGTAGATCCAAATGTTGAGTCACCATGCCTAAAGAGGCCCTAGACATTTCCAGGGAACTTTGGGGGCATGTCCCTTGGAATGGCCTCTATACGCTAATTCAATTGAACCTCTCTTGCCCCTTTCGCTAAGGAGGGAACTACAGATTTTAGTTTCTTGATCATCTCAAAGCATTTCAACTTGAGAACTTGTTGAACAGGACAATTGGAAAAAAGCTTTCCAAATGATCAGTTTTCCTTAGGAGAAGTTTTACCTCCTGGAATTGCCTATTCCTCACTCCTTCTGAGGTTCAAATTGCAGCATCATTTTTTTAACCCAGTGAATTTTGCATATGATCTGATTTTACTTCAGAACAGCTGTTTTATGTATAAACTGTTTCTGAAGGCTATTCCAAAGGAATAGAAACATCACTGTAATAAGCATATCGCCTCCCAAGGGGACTATTTTGACAGACAACAGATTTAAGTATATAAACTCTGGTATGTTTGTTTCCAAAGTCTCACGCCTCAGAAGGTTTTGCAGCCTCCTTGTGTAGCTTTCCTTTGTAATGTAATTAGAGCTGACAAGGTTCTTCTGTTTCACATGAGGGGAAGGGTTATCCGTCTTCTACTTAGTTCCTGTCCAAAAGTAATGAGTTTCAACAAAGAGGTAGGGGTGGGTTTTTTGTTTTTTCTTTTTTTGGTGGGAATAAGAAAGGGTACCTTTGGGCAGCTAGAATAGACGGCTATGCTTCCCAGAGGAAGATGGAGTGGCAGAGAGCAGCATGGTTCTTTATTTCTTCTGAGGGTAGTAAAGAGGTGACGTGCTGCTGCCTTTACCTGGTGAGGAGTCTTTTTCTCTTTCTCTTTTTTCCTGTTTCCTAATAGTTGGGAAACCTGTGAGAGTGACAAAGTAGGCCCAAGAGGGCTCAAGTGAGTTAATCCATCCTCCTCTTGCAGAACAATTGTATGTGTACTATGCATGCTCTGGCCCCACTCTCTGAGAATTATCACATCTCTCTTTGGGTCCCAAGGCCCCCTTAGAGGTTAGAGAATATCTCTTTCCTCTGCAATTGGTTCAACCCTTTACCAACTATGTTCCTCTCATTTTAGGGAGACAGCGATTAGGATCCCCAGTCCTATTTAACCATTTAACTCCACACGGCTTTTACAAAAGTTATTTAGTTCGAAGACAAGGCAAGGATAAACATAAAAACATTTCTCCCAACTCTTTAGAGACACAGGCTTTTCCCTACCCCACCCTTAGACTCTTAGGTGGAATTAAGCTCACAACTTAACCCAATTTCTACACTGGTCATAACAAGTTCACACCCAAAGGCAGCATCACTGAATCCTTTTGCTGGGTTCAGGTTGCAAAGTTTACTCCCAAAGGGAGTTTCTCTATGCATCAATATTATTCTGGTTTAAAAATGCAGTACGGATAGTGACTGTCCAATTCCTGTGGCTCATGCTTTGACCCAGATCAGAGATTCTACTCCATCTACCTGGAAGAGAAAAGAATAAAGGAACATGTCAAGGGAGCCATCTTTCTTGGGGGCCATATGGTCTCAGAGGGAAAGAAGACCTGGAGCCCTTTATACGGATTTAATCATCTCTCATAATTTCTGTTGATTCCCATTACATAGAATACAGATCTTTAGAGGGAACTAGGTGACATAGTGGATAGAACTCTGGATCTGAAGCTAGGAAGACCTGAGTTCAAATATGGCCTTGGACACACTCAATGTGTAACCATGGTCTAATCACTCAACTTCTGTCTGCCTCAGTTTCTTCAACTAAAAATGAGGATAATAGTATAATCTATCTCCTAGAGTTTGTTGTGAGACTAAAATAAGATAATATTTAGAGTGCTTAGGACTGTGTCTGGCAAATTATAGGCACTTAATTATCATTTGATCCCTTCCTTTTAGGGCTATTACTAAAGATTCTTTTTTCATTATATAGAAATAATTTTTAATCAGTTTGTATATTTGTACTCAGGTAGACATTTTCCCAAGAGTTTTGCTGTTCTCCAGCAAATATCCGCATCTCTGTGTTTCTGTCTTTTTTTGCTGCTGCCTCTCTTTCCCTATTTATTTAGTGGGGGAGAGAAAGAAAGTGAGAGAGAATCATAGGATTTTAGAGCAAACTTCAAGCAACCTTGAAAATCGTCTAGTCCCATCCTCACATTTTATAGAAGAAGAAATTGAAGTTCAGAGAGGAGAGATGAAATAGTAAAGCTAATATATGTATAGGAGCGGTACAGAAAATGTTATACAAGGAGGCAAGGTCATTTCCAACTCGTAGTTCGGTGGGAGAATCAAGAACGACTTCATAGCATTTTTTGTTGATTCTTGAAAGATGGTGAGGAGACTGGAGACGAGGAAAAGGCAAGGGCATTCTATGTAGGGGAGTAAAAGCATAGCTTTAGGAAGACCTGGGAAAAGCATAGGCATGATGTCCAGTTTCCATGATACTCCTGCAAGCACTTATTTTTCCCTCCTAGGAACTCTCATAGCACTTCCAATGGCATCACAGTCTATGTGAATTGATTATATTCTCTAGATCATAAGTTTCATGAGGGTTTCATTTCCCTCTACCACAGCAGTTCTCAACCTGTGGGTTATGTTCAATTTGAATACATTGTGCATATCAGATACTTACGTTATGATTCATAACAGTAGCAAAATTATAGTTATGAAGTAGCAATGAAAATAATTTTATGGTTGGGGGTCACCACAACATGAGGAATTGTATTAAAGGGTCACAGCATTAGGAAGGCTGAGAACCACTACTCTAGCAACTAGCACCATGGTGTGCACATAGCAGTCTATTTATGGTTATTTCTTTGCTGAATTCAATTGAATTACATGGCACTAGAATATGTTAAATAAAGTTAACAAAATCAGAAACAACAGACATGAGAAAGCTCACTGAAAGCTTCTCATTAATTAGAAAAGAAGATTTCTTTAGGTCAGGAAACTTAAAAGGCCGCTCTTCTTTACAAATGACCATTTCTTTAAGTTGAAGTGTTGGAGTGTGGGCAAGGTACTTGCCCGATAGAAAATCTATTATCATTTAAATATTATCCTTTTGCCTGCACTAGAATTACCTGTCATAGTGTGAAAGGATTATTTATGGGTCTCGAATACTCATTTCTTCCAACTGAGCTCATAGATTGCCTTTGTAGAACGGAATTTTAATCCTGTTGGGATGTGCTATTGTCCAAAGCAGACACCTAGTTATGCTGTATTATAACATGAATACGTTCAATATTGCTGTTTGCTATGTCAAAAAAGTGAGAAGTAGCCTAGGAGATGTAAAATTGTTGGAAATTATGTAGTACTTTATATCTGTGGCTGCTCCTACTGATATTAATGATAACCTCAGGAGATATTCTAAGAGACTAGCAATGTTTTTCTCTCCCTGACTCTAGAAAAAATAGTTCATCATGATAGAAGAGCACAACACGGAATATCATTTATCATCCAAGTATAAAAGGATGTTTTGTAAATGAATAAACAGAGGAACAAGGTTGGAACAAAGCTTCCCTTTATGTAAATGTTAATAATCTACTTCTGCTTATAAATGCTGAACAGCAATGATTCTGGTATTAGAACGATGTGTATGATATAAGGAATATGTTGTATGAATAAAAATTGTGTGGTAAACACAGTTAAGTTAGTGTAATGGGGATGCTTGGTGCACGGCTTGACCACCTAAGAACATGTTATGCACAAGGAAGATGACTGTGGATCTGCTTCTGGGGGGATGGAGGACTGGGACATGTGAAAGTATTGTTTGTTGGCCTGCAGAACAATTGGGGGGATCTTTTTTTTTTTCATTTGCCATGTAGCCACAACAAACTTTGCCTTAAAAACTGTTTGTTCACTATCCAGGCTTTTCCCTACATTTTTATTTGAAAGCAAAAGACTGCTTCCCTCCTCCAGGTAACACCAGGCTGGGAGGGGAAAAGCCTGAGGGCCCCTTTGTCCTACCTCTACCCAGAGGGCTATGAGTCCCTGAGAAATGGGCCTGAGGCTTTGGCTTTTTGGTGTGTGCTTCTCCGTTATAAGTACAAGGGATAACCATGGGAGTCTTGGAGCCTAGGAGGGACATTGCAGTCAGCTCAGCAATGATTCCTTGAGGAGCAGAGGCCAGGGGCTGAAAATAGGAGTTAGTACTGCTGGCCTTGGACTTGAACTTGATGGAATTAATGCTATATTGGAACTGCGTTAAACTATGAACCTTAATTCCCCTCTCCTTTCCTGATATGTATGTGAAGGGATTATATCCCAGAGATGTTGGGAAAATGCTTGCCTGTTGTTGTTGGTTGGATTTTTTTTTTGGCTGTGTCTTTGAAATACGTTTCTTGTTGTTCTTCTGGCTTTTCAATCATGTTTGACTCTTTGTGACCCGATTTGAAATTTTCTTGGTAAAGATATTGGAGTGATTTGCCATTTCCTTTTTTTAGCTCATTTTATGATGAAGAACTGAGGCAAAGAGGGTTAAGTGACTTGCCCAGGGTCATACAGCTAGTTAAGAGTCTGAGACCAATTTGAACTCAGGAAGATGAGTCTTTCTGACTTCAGGCGCAGTGCTCTATCCCTTATGTTACCTGACTGATAGTCCATACGCTTGATAATTCCTGTGAAATTCTCTCACTAAATTTGGGCTTTATTTTTGGAAGGGTTCAGCCTGCCAGGTACTCTACTGGTGCCTGCTACCACAGATTCAAATTGAAAAGTTTACTGACCCTTAATGTATCTGGGTTGTTTCAAGTCTTGTTAATTTTTGGTGGAAGGATTCCAGTGGGGAAAAAATATGGCAGTCTTTTTAATACATTCTATGTTGAAGACATTACTCATGCTAAGGGATATGAAGGCAATAGTTGAAGAATACTTTGTTATTAATGATTTGACTCTCACCATAAATTTGACACTGCTCGTGAACATCCAATTTTTGCTTCAGTGAGGAACAATAGGCAAGGACACTGATAACTGAAAGCTTAGAGGGAAATTAATATATTGACATTTTTGGCTTTTTAGTTTCCAAATTATATGCTTCTAAAGGTTGTTATTTTAGGACTGGGGCATAGAAAAATCTGTAGGATTCTACGATAGCTATTACTCTCTTTTCTATAAATAACAAAGGTATTTTTGATATTAGGATTTTTGGAAGATAAAATCAAATACTTTACAAGTATGGATCTGTGAAATAGGTTCCATTTGTCATAGTGCTCACTGAGTTACAATGTATGAGGGACGGAGGAAAATGGAAGGAAGGAGAGAGAGAGAGTATACCGTAGTCAATTGAATACAAGACTTGAAGTCAAGACTACTTGGGTTCAAAGTCTGCCTCAGGCACTAGAATGACCCTGGGCAAGTCACTTGACCTCTGTAAAATAAGCGGTATGGACTTAGTGGTCTCTAGAGTATTTCACTTTCACATTTATATCTATGATCCAGTGGTACTCAGTGGGTCCATAATTGTAGGCGCTTTGGCATTTCTTCAGAGATGATAAACTTTAGACATCATCCTCTGAATAACAACAGGGAGGGAGAAATGACCCGTTTTATCTTGGATAAATAAAAGTTGGAAGTGGCCTTCGCTGACCTTTATGATTCCTTCCATTGCATTCTGGGAGTCACACAATGAACATACTGCACTGTCATCTCTGGCTTGGTAATCTGTTGAAAGTTTCAGGCAAAAATTGTCAGCACTCTCTCATCAACTTAAACTTATTTGAAGTTAAGAGATGTAATTATATGTCCCAGCATTATCAGAGGACTTGTCGTGGATGTGGCAAAGTTGATTAAAGTGTAAAGAAAATTTGTTTTTATTCTCAGGAGAACTTGACAATGATCACATCAGCTTTAATGACATTGGTAAAACTATATGGTGATCAAAGCATTCAAAAAGCATTAATATATAGGCTTCTTGGGAACTCAATGTAGTGTACTTTGTAGACCAAGGGAGTGCGAATGCCTTACTGGTTCTTTGTTTTGAGTTGACAGTCAAACTGGTTATTAATACTTTTTTTTAAACACTCAACTAATGATATCTATAATCATACATGGGACTGGAGACAGGAAAAATCCCCAACAAAGATTCTTAGCCTCTGAAATAGCAGGGGTAGAGTGATTGTCAAAGGAAAGAAAATGCACCAAATGAAAGGCGGCAAACTCAAACTCATCTCTGGGGCATTTCTAATGAAATGCTGTCTATTGAAAAAGCTGCCTACCACCAGTGCCTCTGATTGCTCTCCTCTCATCTTCTCTTAAACCCTCTGTCATCTGACTTTTGACTTTATCATTCAATGAAATTTCCTCTCTGAAGTTACCGATGCTTTCCCAGCTGCCAAAACTGATGCTTTTCACCACTTAGTCCTCATCCTTCTTGACCTCTCTACAACATTGAACAATGTTGACTATCTTCTACTCCTGAAGATTTTTCCTCGCTGGATTTTCACAACAAGGCTTTCTCTTAATTTTTCTTTTACCTACCTGATTGCTCTTTCTCAGCATCCTTTGTTGAATCAGCATCCATGTCATAATACCTAAGTATGGGTGTATCCTAGGCTCTGGCCTGGGCCTCCGTTTCTTCTCTCTTTGCTCTCTCTTACTTGGTAATCTTATCAGTTATCATGTGTTTTATGTCATCTCCATATGTATATATACATATATATATATATATATATATATATATATATATATATATATATATATATATATATATATATAATTTATGGATCTATAGATCCAGTCCTTGTTTCTCTTCTGAGTTCTATCACAACGTGCCTTTTAGACATTTCAAACTGGAAATTCCATATGCTTCTCAATCTCAATATGTCCAAAGTTGGGATTATCATTACTTATACTTTTCTCTGTTTAACATTAGATACCTTTTCCCTTCCTACTTTTCTAGTCTTACACATTACTCTCTTCCACACATTTTACAGTCCAGCCATGCCAACCTAATTTAATCAATCAAACATATATCATTTACCTACCTAGTTCAGGGGAAAAAGTCAGCACCCTGAACTTCAGAGAATGCAAAACACAAGTTACAAGCAGACAGAGAAACAGATCAGCAGACGGCTTCCAGCACCTGACCATTACATCCATATCTATTCAGTTACCAGAGAGGGAAGCACCATCATCTGGGTTTTTCAAAGCCGGAGGGCTCAATGGCTTCCCAGAGTCTTGTCTGGCCAAATCACACAACTCTTCTCAAAGTGAGCTCCAAACCAAAACCTCACATCAGGGCATATATATAGCCTTCTCCTGGCTAGGAGAATGTCACAGCCCTCTTGATCCACTGCCCAATCACAAAGCTACAAGGTGCAGGCATTCCCGAAAAACAAGCCTGGCACCACAGGTTCCACGTGACCACATTCAGCCTATTAGGGAACAGAGTATATTTTCAAATCTGGGAAGGTTCTCAGATGTAGCCACTTTAGCAAAGGGCCTAGGGGCAGGGAAGATCTTCAGATTCCCATAACAACCCTCTAGGTCTCAAGTGCAGCCCTTTGACTTAATCTAAAATTCACAGAACAATTCCCCTTAATAAAATGTTTTGTTCTGTAAAACTTGGATTCATTCAAAAGACTTCATCCAAGGACCTAGAAGGCCACATGTGGCCTTGAGGCTGCAGGAACTCCACACATGGTTTAGCTACAAAAGGGAGGAGAAATATGAGAGTAGCTAGCAGAGACAGGGGGATCAAGTGAGTGGTTTTTTTTTGAGGATAAGAAAGACATAAAAATGTTTATAAGTAGTAGGAAAGCAGACAATGGATAGGAAGAGACTGAAGGCAAGTGAGAGAGTGGGGATGATAGAAGAGGCAATCTGCTGGAGAAGATGGGATGGCATCAGATCACTTGCACTTATAGAAGTATTTGCTTGGCAAGGAGAAGGTCTACTTCATTATATGAGGCAGGGGTAAGGCAACTTGGTGATGTAAGATAAGCAATTGGGGAAAAGGTGGAGCTCTCAGTGAATGCTTTTATTTTTCCCCCGTAAAATATGAGGTAAAGATCTCCGCTGAGAAGTCTAGGGGAAGGGAAGAATGGGACATTTGAGGAGAGATGAGAAGTTTGGAAAATCCATAGTCATTGGGATGAGTCACTTTGTGGTTGTTGTTGAGTTGTGTCAGTCATTTCTGACTTTCTATGACCCCGTCTGAGGTTTTCTTGGCCATGTCCTTCTCCAGTTCATTTTACAGATGAGGAACTAAGGCAAATAAGGTTAGATGACTTGCTCAGGGTCACACAGGTAGTAAGGGTCTGAGACCAGATTTGAATTCAGGTCCTCCTGACTCCTGGGCCAATGCTCTATCCACTGTGCTACCTGGCTTCCCCTTGATGAGTCAGTTGTGGAAGTATAAAAAGATTGCACGGCTGCAGGGAAGGCCTTGAGATTATATAATAAATTTATAGTAAATCTAGTCTGAATGGTTTCATGGTTTTCTCCAACTTCATTCATCACAGATGAGTAGGAGTAAAGGCAGGAGATGATGGGAGTAACACAGAGCTAAGAACTGGTGGAGGATGATTGGCAAGAAGATGGAGGAGGCAAGGGACTCGATAGAAGAGAATAGCGTAGGACTGGATTGGTTCACCAAGGGGTTAAGATGAGGAAGGTAGGAGACTAGAAGAAAGGCAGGAGAGATGGCCTGGGAAAGGACTAAGGGATTAGGGGATTGTAGGTCATGGTGAGGACAAAGAATAAGGTTTGGGGTTCCAAGGCAGAGGAATGACAACAAGTTGTGATAGATAAGGAAAGGTCAGAGTTCATGTACATGGAAGGGGTGTGTTTGTGAGTAATGACAAGATCAAAGGTCTGACTTCTGTGTGTAGCTGAGGTGGAGTGGAGGAGTAGATTGTGGAAAAATGTATAAACTGATCATGATTATCATGTTTGAAAGAGTATTAGTATGTATTTTGAAGTCCCCTATTGAGGACAGGAGTTGAGGGGCAAAATGGAGAGAAAGAGAGAGTCTATAAACCAGGCATTGAGCTCAGGAAAAAGGGTAAATGTCCTAGGGGTTGGTGACCAACATTTACCAGAATTTTAGATATTGGTAGATATTGATTGAATGAAGCTCAAAGGAGGAGCATTTACTAAATGATGGTAGTAGAGGGTTAGCCTAGAAGTGAAAATGAGGAGGCTAAGAATATTCCAATTTCCCTCCCTTGATGAGTTAGTTGGGAGTAATGAGTGAAAATACAACCAGGGCTAGAAGGGGTGGCCAGAGAGACTGTATCTTCCAGAGGGATCCACTTCTTAGTGAGAAGATGAAGGGAGTGGGAAAGGAAAAGGTTTAAATTGAAAGCAAGTTTGTTAACTACGGATGAAGTATTCCAGAGAACACTGTAGAAAGGACAGGTAGCTTTAAAATGAGGAATTGGGGAGGTTGGTTTGAAGTGGATGAAAATAAAAGACTGAGCAATAAGACAGAGAACAAGCTTAAATAATTACATCTGGAGATTAAGAATCAGTGGAATCAAGAGGGTTAGAGTTTATGACAAATGAATTCAAGTTGGTTACAGACATCACCAGGGAGGTTCAGCTGCCAGGTAGAGTCCTGTTAGGTGTCAGGCAATTCAGGTGAGACACCCAGTTGATGGAATGACATTTGTCTTCTTATTTCAGCAGGTGAGCCTGGACAGAAAATAGGTAGTGAAGGTTGAGGTAGATGGAAGGGTATCTTTCTGATTCCTAGAGTCAAGAAGAGGTCAGTTTAGGAGAAGCGCACATGAAAAATTACTGTCTTTTTGATCTACAGGAAGAGGCCAGCCAAGGAGCTGGGAACTTGATATGCTTTCTGTGTCCCCACAGACAGGAAGAATCCAGTCTAAGAGACTAACGCACAGTGGAATTGTATCTCTTTGTTCTCATGTGTAGGAAGAGGTCAGAATAGGAGGTGGACATGCTTTCTGTCTCTCTTTGCATGATACTTGGCAGTGTGTGGAATTACTAGAAGGATCAGATTTCAAGATTTCTTCCTGACTTTCTTGGTTCTGAAAACTTTACATATTATGCAATTAATGAATCCTTGTGTTTTTATAAAAAAGATGTATCATTTAATGAAGTGGACAGATACTTAGTTATCTGTCCCATTACTTATATTTAAATGTGTATGACATAGTCATTATTTAGATTCAAGAGAGGTGGCATAGTGTAGTGGCTAAAGAAAGGTAATTTTGGCAATAGAAAGACCTGGGTTCAAATCCTTCCTCTTTACATACTAACCTTGTGACCATGAGGAAACCACTTAACCTCTTAGTGCCCCATTCAACTACCTGAAGCTGTAAGTTGCTTATCAGCACTGCTATATGGAGTTTTAGATCTTTGACTAATCACTTAATAAATCCTTTTTCATTTCTGATCCATCATTGATTGATTGAACACCAATGAGCCAGTATGTCACTAGGTTCTATAAGAATATATATAAAAAAAATTGGAGAGGATTCTGGGAAGATGGCAAAGTAGGTCAGAAAATTCCAAGCTCTCAAGATTTTCCCCCATAAAAAAGACAAAATAGTACCTTAGGGAGAACAAAGTGCAGGCAAAAATAAATAAGAATAGGGGGACAACAGGGGGTATTCCTGGGACAATTTGAGAAGATTAGAAGAAAAATCCCAGGATGAGGTTTGGTCCCACTGAAGAGTAAACACCTCCAGGCTAGGGTTTGCTTTAACAAGTAGTAAACCTTGGGGTTAGTTGGTTTGAAAGGCTGCCTTAGCCCCAGCCACTGGAACTTTTACCCCTGGATGGTAAGGGGAGTTGGGTGTGGCAGAAAGCTCTTGGCTGCAGGCACTTACAGGAAGTTGGAGGTTTGTATTTGGTTCCAGGTTAGAGGGGAGATCTTAAGATATAGGGCAAGAGGCACCATGACTCATATCCCGGTCCTAGAGGTGATTACAAAAATTAAGCTATTACCACAAAAAATTCACAAGTGAAGGAGAAAGAATCCAACCATAGAAAGCTATTACGTGAATAGAGGAGAATGGGGTTCATCTTCAGAGGAGGATATTGAAGTAGAGAAACCCACAAAGAGTAATGTCAAATGGTTACCTGCCCAAAAAGACTTTGTAGAACATCTTAAAAAAAGACTTTAGAAATCAAATGACAGAGATGGAAGAGAAACTTAAAAAAAAAAAAGGGATAATTCAAGAAAAAGAAGAAGATAATGAAAAGAAAGTCAACCAATTAGAAAAGGAGATCCAGAACCTTAAGGAAGAAAATGACACCTTGAAAATTAGAAATGGGCAAAGTGAAGCTGGCAAAATCATAAGAGATCAAGAAATAATCAAACAAAATACGAACAGTGAAAAAATAGAAAGTGAAACATCTTATAAGAAAAACAGCAGATTTTCAGAATGGATCAAAAAGAGAAAACAAAAATAATAGGACTAACTGAAAGTTATAATAAAAAAGAATCTTGATACAATAATACAAGAAACAATTAAAGAAAATTGTCCTGAAGCATTAGAACACTGGGGAAAAGTAGAAATAGAAAAAAAAATCCAATTGATCACCACTTAAAAGAGATCCTATGAGGAAAACTCATAGGAATATCACATTAAAATTCTGAAATCCCAAGCTTGAGGATAAAATATTAAAATAAACAAAAATAAAACCATTTAAATATGATGGTGCCACAATTAGAATCACACAGGACCTAGCAATGGAGAAGGACCACAGGTCTTAGAATACTACATGTCAAAGAGCAAAAGAACAGGGGCTTCAGCTGAAAATATCATACTCCACAGAATTAAGCATAATCCCGAATGAAAAAGTGGCCATTTGATCAACTCTCAGGCTTTCAAGACTTTGTTAAGAAAAACCAAACAAACCCCAAAGCTCAACTTTATAAAGATTTGATGTACAAGATTTGACGTATAAGAGCCAAAGACTGATTATAAGGGATTCAATAAGGATAGTTTACTTTTTATATATGTAAAATGTATATCTAAGATTCTCATTAATAATTAGATAGCTCATAAGAAAGATTAGAGTAAACCTGAGTATAATATGTATTTAAAAAGTAAAATCATTTAGGAAGAGTTAAAAAAAGCAATTATTTTATATAAATGAGGTGCAAGAGGAAGAATCAAAACAGATGAATTAGATGGGAATGAGGGCTACTTTTATTGGGAATGGATGTAAGAGGGAACAATACATATATATTTAGAAGAGTATAAAAGTCTTCTAAATTCAGAAGGAATAAAATGATAGGGGCACAAGGATGGTGAGAGAACAAGGGAGGGATCTTTAGAGAAGAGGCTGAGGGAATAGGTAAAAGAGGGGTATAGAAGAGTGTTTAGATTTATAGGAATGGGTATATAGGGGAGGGACCCTTGGACGCAGGTAGGCAAGTAAGAGGAGGGCAAGGTAGGGCGTAGAAGTAAAGTGGAGGAGGCAGAAGGGATAAGAAGAAAGAGATATGCAGAAACATAAAAACGAAGGTCAGGAGTAGAATTTGTTTGGGAAAGCATATATCTATATATGTATGTATGTATATATGCATATTTGTAGATACATTTCTACGTCTAAACTTTATCGTAACCTGGGGGGGGGGCAAAATAAAAAAATTCACAGCAGAGAACAAAAGAAAACTTACAAGTAAGCAAAGAACAGATGCACAGTTCCCAACACAATGTATATTATTTATCAAACAGGCTTTCTTGAAAGGAAAACTTCAACACACTTTGAGTCCTCTCTTATGCTCGGCTACGCACACAATACGCTTTTTTTCTTTCTTTGTATTTGAGTGCCGATATTTAAGTTTATGATATACTTTTGTTTCTGTTCTCTAGTCTGTATTTGTGTTCTGGTGTTTGAGTCAAAAATACAGTTAAAAAAAGGAACATAAGAAAATTGATTCTTATTTGTCATGTAACTGGCATTGTGCTAGCTGCCATGGATACAAAGATGACAATAAAGCATAACTTTCCCTCAAGGAGCTTGTTGTATATTTGGAGGAAACAATGTGTATTGACACAAATTTATATGTTATATACATATATACCATATGTGCTACATATATATGTATGAGACATATATGTGCATATATGGATATATCTATGCATATATGCACACACTTACACAGATACATATATGTTTATATATATACCATATATACACACTATATATATATATATATATGCGCATGTATATGTGTGTGTATGTGTGTAATTTGACTGGGGAGACATAGTAGAACAAAACAATACCTTATAAAGCAGATGGTGCTTTAGCTGAGCTTTGAAGGAAGCTACAGATTCTAAGGAGAGAGAGTATTCCAGGAATAAGAAGCTTTCTCTTTATACAGAGGTACAGAGATGGTACGTGTGATGTTGTGCCAACACCCCATGCTGTCATCTCACTCAGTCCCTGTCCTCCTCCCCTTAATCCAAGAGGTTTTATTTTGTCTATGGAACTTCAGTTCATACCACAGACTTCTCTGTTCCTGAGGCACTCAGGTTACATTCCTCCCTTTCAAGGGTTGTATTTCCTTTTAAAATCAGATGTAACACAGTTGACACTTGGAATTACACACAGTGCTTTAAATAAAAGTATGATTAATCCATCATCCAGAGTACCTGAGGGTTTCATTCAAAGCAAATATATACTAACATACATGCAGTAGACATAGTACGTTGTAGTACACTCTCTCTCTCTCTCTCTCTCTCTCTCTCTCTCTCTCGTTCTTTCTCTCTCTCTCTCTCTCTCTTTCTCTTTCTCATGCAAAGTAGCTTTTAACAAACTAATTTAGCAACTACAGATATAAAGTTCAGGAAGGACATAATGCATGGACATGTCATGGACATGTCACTGGATTACCACATATGCATATCCACATAGTATAAGCAAATAAACATAACAGGAAAAATTAAAACAAAAGTAACATTCATGTATATGTAAAAAACTAAAAGTAAAGTATACATAGATAACAGACTCATGTAGCTATAGTAGAAACAAGATTCTAGCATAGAAAAAAAAACATTTTGTGACATTTCCAGGTTTAATGGGTCTGCCACTTGGTCCACTTGTTACCAGACTTCCTGTGAATTTCTTTCATTTTTTATCTTCTTAGTTTCTCTGGGTCATGCACCAGCAGCTACCTCTAAGGTAGATGGGGTTGCCTCTCTGTCAGTAGGGACCTTCTCTTGGGCTTTTCCCAATTTGCTTATTATACTTTTTTTTTTTGCATTACTTACCACTTTGCTGTTAACATTCCTTATGGATGGTCTCAAATTTCTCCAACCTAGTGGCCACTTGGTGCAATCTGTTTATCCCTTCCTTTTTTCAGAAGAAACTATTCCTCTCCATAGTAGTTTCACTTAGGTATCTGTCTACCTATGTTGGGAATTTAGATGTTAACTCCCTTTTGTGCAGAATAATGCTGTAAAATTCTGGAAGTACCATATATGTTACACTCCAGAGCCATTTCTCTCTGCTATTTAGAATCTTAAGTGAAAAGTATTAAAAACTCCAAACTTAAGATTTTCTCTCAATCTCCTTGGATGCTAAAACAAGATGAAAGATTGACTGCAGGAGTATAATCTCTTTATTCTGTGCAAATCAGCATCCTCCTTTACCCTTGTTCTGCACACAGGTAATATCTTTATCTCTATCTGTCTCTGTCTCTGTCTCTATCTCTTCTTTCTCTATCTCTTCTATCTCTATCTCTTCTATCTCTATCTCTTTTATCTCTATCTCTTCTGTCTCTATCTCTTCTATCTCTGTCTCTTCTATCTCTCTCTCTCTTCTCTCTCTCTCTCATCCTTATCTCTATCTCTTTCTATATCTGTCTATAGATAGATATATAGATATCTGCCCCAAAGCAATTATGATCAATTATAATTTGATGTAAAGGATAAGACTCATTCAAAGGCACAAATTGAACCAGAAGGTATCAACAGACTTAAAGAACAGAGAAACTTTAAAGATGTGTAGGAGGAAGTAGAAACAAATGGGATGGGAAGGTGGACTTTTGAAGCACTTCACCAGTTTTGCTAATCTTTACCCATCTCTCAGCTAGGGATCTGACTAGGTGGATTCAACCTCAGTTGTTCAGTGAGTCATGTAGACTCTTTATTTTGCCTCTGTCATCAGAATCCCCTTCCATCAATCTCTTTTTTAACCCAAAGTTGAAACCAAACTGCTGCTTCTACCTCTTATTGTATTGCTCATCAGCAACCTGGCCCTCCCTTCAGATTTCCATTGTGTTTGCAAAAGGTTTTATTCTGTCCATCAAATTTCAACTCCTGTCTTATGTTTCTCTGTATCTCTGATGAACTTGGGTTATAATACTAAACCTGAAAATCCTGGAACCACACTGAGAAATCCCCAAAGCACGGAAATCACAGGCCTTGATCCTAACCATCCTCTTTCTTAGAACCCCTCACCAAAAAAAGAAAGGCCTATCTATAGTTACTTTTTTAGAGTACCTGCAAGTTGTTTATAACAGATTCTTGAACACCTGGTTCGACATGGTGTTAGGCTCTGCTTCATTTATTTAACAGTTTTACTGCGTTTCCTTCACAACATTGTTGCTAAGTGTGTCTCTAAGGACAATCTATCAAAACGAGATTCCTATTTTCTCAGATTATGTAAAAATGCATGATTACAAACATATATATATATATATATAGCTCTACAAAAATTTTCTTGTTGGAGAAATGTACCTTTGGAATACGTGGTTTAAGCGATGAATGTCATCGTTAAGATTTATTAGAAGAGGCTAAAAGGTATAGATGAAATTTGAATCTGATTCTGGTCAAACACTATTAATATAAACCAGTTCATTAGGAATTGCTTGACATAGATAAAATGGGTTTTTTGACTCAGTGCACATTTTTATTTCATTGTCCTAATATAATACTCAGTTTACGTAATGCTACATATACATCATCACATTTAATCTTCACATTGGTTGGTTGCTTGTTGTCCTTCGTGCTTGAAGAGGACCAAAATAACACCACTATGTTGGAGTCAAAGTAGAGTGTGTTCAGCTGTGGCTGATCAACCTAATATGAGCTCAAAAGGCTCTCACTGGTTAGGCACAAATAGAACACATGGACTTTTGGAGTATAGATGTCTCTAAATTTTCACATTTCACATTTCTTTTGAACTACAGCTTTGCTCATAGAGCACAGCACCTTCTTTGATATGAGCACACCTTATTGGACAGTCCTTTTGCCAGTGTCTCTCATATCATATAATCAACTCCAAAATTCTTCAGAGAGACCTTAAAAGTGTCCTTGTATCACTTCTTATGATGTCCATGTAAGCTTTTGCCTTGTGTGAAACTCTCTGTAAAAGTCTCAGACAAACATATGTTTGACATTGGAAAAATTTGGCTAACCCATTGGAGTTGCACTGTGTAATGGCAAGCAAAGAAGTACTTAGTGCCTTGTTTCAGCTATTCAGCTATTTAGGACCTTGTTTCAGTTCAAGTTTCTTTTGAGCCTTGCCCATGATTATATTAAGTGTCTGTTAAAAAAACAGAACTTGTGAAACCCACAGTGGGAGGAACTTGCTGATGCAACAGGAAGGGGTGGAACAGGGAGGAGCTAATGACCACATATAAGGAGAAGCCCAAGCGGGAAGAGAGCAGAATCGAGAAGGGAACACATGGTGGTGGCACTCTGTCTCTTCTGTCTGTGTTGATTTTTGTTTGTAATACTTTATAGAGAAGCCCTGACACCTTACTGGAAGCCCTGAAAGAGGATTTTCTTGTTGTCTGTTTACAGAAGTCCTAGAGGAGGGTTTCAGAGGTCCTGGGACTATACTGACAATTTGTGTTGAGTCCTCAGACTTTGTGGCTCTGTGTTGATTTCACAGGCAGGAAGTGAATTGACGATGGTGCCAGTAACATGTATGAGTGTTGTTTTAGCTCTATTCAGCTTCATCTTCCCAGAAACAGAAGCTGTGAAGGACTTGAGGTGGACTGGATACTGTGAGCTTCAATATAGAATGGGAACTGGACAAGGAACTAGACAATGAACTGGATGAAGACTGGATGAGGATCTGGACGAGGAGTTGAAAGCTGTCTACCTTTGAATCCAGGTGGCAGTTGGGTAAATTCAGGCAAAAGTTGGGACCATGGAAGAGGAACCATGGAATCTGAGAGTCAGCCTTGAGTCAAGATGAAAAGACCTCTCCTTGGGTACTTAATGCTGACTGAGAAGTTCATGATTCTCTATGGCCTAGGGGTGGGAGAACTTTGTACTCTGTACCTTGTACCTCTTATAGATGATTGAAAACTAATCTCCAATCAAGAAGAAAGAAGACTTTTTGACAATGTGACCTAGGGGTGGAGAACTTTAACCTTTGTACTTTGTGTCCCTTAAGGAGGATTGCTCCTCAAGGATGATTGAATTAAGGACTTACTGAATGATTGTACTTTGTGTTCACTTAAGGAGGGTTGCTCTTTAAGGATGATTGAATTAAGGACTTAGTAAATGATTGTACTTTGTGTCCCTTAAGGAGGATTGCTCTTCAAGGATGATTGAATTAAGGACTTAGTAAATGATTGTACTTTGTGTCACTTAAGGAGAGTTGCTCTTTAAGGATGATTGAGTTAAAGATTTACTGCATGATATCTTTTGTTTAAAACTATGTGGTCACTTTAGTTATAAGTTGTTATGTTATAACATTGTGAATGCTATACTTTGGATTCTGTGAATATTTTGTCTTAGTTTATTACTGAACAAATAGAGAATTCAGTATACCATGTGATCAGAGCCTTAAAGCTCTTCACAGCAGCAGTCCTCTGGAAAGCTATTCGTGCTTGGCTTTACATGCTGTCTGCAGTAGAGTTTGTACATTGGCAGTTCAATTTCAGAAGGGACTTCAGTGTTCTGTACTTTATCTTGCCAGGTGATCTTCAGAATCTTTCTAAGACAATTCAAATGGAAGTGATTCAGTTTCTTGGCATGGTGCTGGTATGCCATCCAGGTTTCACAGGTGTACAATAGTGAACTTAGCACAATAGCTCTGTAGGTCTTTAGTTTGGTAGGTAGCCTAATACCTCTTCTCTCCCATACTTTCCTTCAGTGTCTCCCAAACACTGAGCTACTTCTGTCAATGCATACATCAATTTCATATATAGTTCTGGCAATGCTTGCTTCAACCTCATCATCTATCTGTATATGCCTGGAAAGAATACTGCCAAGGTAAGTGAACTTATCCCCAGCATTCAAAATTTCTGTATTTGCTGTAACCAATGGCTCCATCTATGGATGGTGTGGTGCTGACTGGTGGATAACCTCTATTTTCTTGGTGTTAATTGTTAGGCCAAAATTAGCACAAGCAGCAAAGAATCAATCCATACTCTGTTACATCTCAGCCTCAGAGGCTGTATTGAGTGTACAATCATCTGTGAATAAAAAGTTAGGTACCAACTTTCTCTTCACTTTAGTCTTGGCTTGTAGTCTTTCCAAGTTAAATAATTTACTGTCAGTGTGATAGCTGACCTTGATGCCATTTTCATCCTCATTGAAATCATCTGATAACATGGCTGAAAACATCACGCTAAAAAGTATGGGAGCAAACACACAGCCCTGCTTCACTCCATTGGTGACTGGGAAAGTCTGAGAACATTGTCCATTATCCAGAACCCATGCAAGCAAGCCCTCATGAAACTGATGTACAATATTGATGAACTTCTCTGGGTAATCAAATTTTGCACTCACAGTGACACTGTAAAGTGAGTACTGTTATGTCTGTTTTAGAGATGAAGAAACTGACAATCAGATTAAATAACTTGCCCAGAAATACACAGCTATTAAATATCCTAGGTTGGATTTGAACTTAAATTTTCTTCTTTCAGAGTCCAATGGTGTAGCACCAATGCAATATTCAGAGCACCAATGGTCACTATAAATGGGCTGGTATAGTATTTGATCACAAAATATAACAGACTCTCCATATAGAAGACAGAAGCAAAACATTTATTCAGACACCAGAAAAACAAATCCCAAAACCAGTAAGCTGATTCCATCATCGTAGCAGAGAAGTTAATAAACCATAATAGCACAGTGATCCACACCATATGTTAGCCTTCCCACAAACCAACATAAGCCTAGCTGTCACAGCAGGTGGCAAACACCAACATTTACTCACAAGCCTGTTTCCCTCAGATGAGTCCTTTCGTCTCACCGTGTCTAGCTGCTCTGAATCCTAGCTTCCCGTGTGCTCTGCTGCACCCTTCAGAAAACTCCTCCTACCACAGGCTCCCTGTGATTACATTCAGCCTTTTAGGAGGCAGGGTATTTCTTCAAAGCAGGGAAAGTCTTCAAATTCCCTTAGGCTTATTAAAGGGCAGGGAAGATTTTCAAATTCCCAATCCCAAATGATCTATACATCAGACTGTGATTTGGTTGGCAAACTAGGATTCACAGGTTAAATCCAGTCTGCTGCCTGATTTTGTACAGCCCACTAGTTTTCTTTAAGAATGTAAAAAACATTCTGAGTTCTGAGCTTTTCCTGTCTGAGCTTGTCTTTGTCCTTCCATAAGGTCCCAGGAATGTTCTTTGGACTGCATTGGAAGTCTTTCTTCATTTTCCTAACAGTTTAGGGATAACAGTACAGGACTTGAGGTCTTGTAATTTATATATTCCTCAAGGATGAATGGGAAACTAATCACATCTATGAAGAGGAAAGAAAAGAATTCCATCAAAGCATGTTCCTGCAACATGGTTGTAGCCCAGAAAGGTAGATAAGGTTTTCACAATGAGTTTTCCCTGAGAGGAATGGAAACCACTTTCTCTTAAGGTGCTTCCAAGGACAGTATCCCATTTTAGGAGAAGTCCATGTGTCTCCCAGGATAGTGATTATTATTCAGTGTGATAGGGGTGAGCAGAGATGCAGAAACAGTATATGCTGCTCTTAGGATGAGTGACTGGTTGTGGCAAGGGCAAAGGGTGTTACTAGGTCTCATGAGTTAGGATAAAGAGTGACTTCCACTATACTTGATTGCCTTTTTAAGCAACTGATATTTCTAGGAATGAGGCAGAGTCCACTAAAGCCCCTGCAATACTCCCTTCCATTTAAATGGAAGTAAAGCAGAAAATGGAGCTAGATTTACAAATGCACTAACATAGGAATGGGATAAAGGAAAGAACTTTTGTAATACAGGAGTACCACTTTCCAGGAAGGAGAGAGACAGAATAAAGAAACATTATTAAAGCCATATGTATATATGGATCAAGGCAGCATACAGTGGTGTAATAAAAAGGAAGAATGCCAACAAATATTTATTGGAAAGGGTACTGCAAAAGAATATTGAATTTAAAGGTAGAATGAGGAAGGAGGCGAGATACTATTATGAGTGGAGAAAAAAGGGTCAAAACATGTGTGTGTGTGTGTGTGTGTGTGTGTGTGTGTGTGCATAAGGTGGTGTAAATTTTTCAAAAATAAAGAGAAATTAACATTTTGAGTAAATTCAAGAATCAAGATAGGACAGGCAGATGGTGGTATGTGCATGGAAGAAGCAGCATGCGGAGCAAAACTTCTGGAAGTAAGATGACTTTCTGTAAGCAAAATTAATTATACAGACAAAGGTATTGATCACAGATTTAGAACTGAAAGGTATCATAAAGATCATGAAGCAAAATCTCCCTAATTTTATAGATGAGGAAATCTAGGCCTTGGGAAGATGAAGTGATTTGCCCAATATTACACATATAGCAAGTGTCAGACAGGTGATATGAATGTAGGAGTGATAGTATCTGAACGCTATTAAATTAAGAATAATGAAATGATAATTGTTCTTGTCTTCATCATCTATTTTCCAGGGAGATACCTTCCTTTACAAGTTTTTCATTGAGGTGTGTACTCTTCCTAACTCATGGCAAAATCTGATTTAAAGACACAGTAAAAAGGAAAATATTAAACTTAAAAAAAACCCAGCAGCAGATTACCTTAAAAAATACAGCTCCCAATGTTTTGTTATGGCTTGGAAGTGATATAGATTACTGAGGACTCCTCCAGTGGTATACAAACTCAGGAATGTTGCAGGGAATTTGAAAACATGGTATGGCCATGGCAAAAGACTACATCTATTGGCTGAAAGCTGGCTTAGCCAACTAAGTGTAGAGAAGCTTATCATGAGAAGACTGGACAAGAATTCATGAATTCTTTGGCCATAGCAACCAAGGAAACAATTACTGTGAAGTTAAATGAGATCATGTATTTTAGTTATTATCATTGAAGGTCATAAGAAGAAGGTTGTTCTATGGCACATATGGTAACTGGGATCTCCTATTACAACTTGTAATGACTTTAGGTATACTTCACATAACCACAAAATTTCAGAGTTGATGTGAACTCCAGAAGCCAACTAATACCTCTCATACTTGAAAAAGAATTCCTTCTACCACATAACCTGACCAGTAATCAACCAATTTTTGCTTAAAATTTTTAAGTAAGGGGTGTAGTGAATAGAGCACTGGCCCTGGAGTCAGGAGGACCTGAGTTCAAATCTGGCCTCAGACACTTAACACTTACTAGCCATTTGACCTTGGGCAAGTCACTTAACTCCAATTGTCTTGCTTTTCCCCCTCCAAAAAGAAAAAAAAATTAAGTAAAGAGAAATATTGCAGAAGATTATCAAAATGCTGGGAGGATGGAGGAGAAGGAGGAGAGGGAAAAGAGGGGAATACAGAATTCCTTAAATAATACTCTGATACTCTGTCCAAAAAAGTCCACAATCAATAGGGAAACGTAATGTCCTTTGGTCACTTGATAAAGACAGATGATGACACCAAGGAACTATCCTGAGGCTAAATGAAAGAATTAGACACACTCCTCTAGGCCAATATATAACAGCAAACCTCTTCAAAATTGTACATTCCAGGAGCAGTGATTTGAGTGGTAGTCCAACCTGTTAGTGAAGGATTTCCGAGGAGAAAAATCTATCCCTTACAAGGACAGCTCCTTCTTGGGAATTTCTCACCACTGCGTTGGACCACTACTCAACCATCTGCCTTTGGAAATTCATGTCACTTGATTAGTCAGAATGGAAGGAGTTCAGGGGGTAAAGATCTTAGGAACTCCCAAAGGTCTAAAGATCAAGAATTGCTATCAAAGTTGGCAGTAATGCCATCAGAGTAGAAGTGGCTTAAGGAGCATCTCCATTAGAAGCTGTAAGATACACCGAATACAAAATAGAAATGCAAAGGAAGGGTAGTTTCAGGACTTAGCAAGAGCAGAGCCTATCAGAGAGCTAGACATAAGAGGGACTTCATGAGGACTCCATGAAAAGATAAAAGGAATTTCAGTAGCCAGGAACCATGAGTTAACTTTAGCCACACGTATTCCAGTTTTGAGTCCACTCACTCAAAGGACCTTGTGTATAAAAGAGGCTTAGTTTCTATGACAAATGCCCTAGCTATACCTCCTTAGTAAAAGTACCATTTCTAAAAGATAGGTCTGACTTACAATCAAGAGGGACCACACTGGATGCGGTCTTGTGAGTGACAAAAATAGAAACCCAAGGCCCTTAGAATTATCTGTGCTACTCTCTGGGGACCTGGTTCAACAATGTCAGTGACAGATGGAAATTGGCTCTGGAGAGGATGCTACATAAGTATACACAGAATAAATATAAGAAGGGTAAATACAAAAAAAATTTTTAAAAAGTTAGATACAAAGTTGTTCAGAGGAAAGGCATTAGAAGTTGAGGGAGATGCAGGAAGACATTCTCGTAGAAGGTAGTACTTGAAATGTGCCTTTTAAAAACAATTTAAAGTAGTTTTCTTAAATTTATTTATTTATTTTTAAAAATTGCATGAGGAAGGTGTTAAAATTGGTGCAATAGCTCCATAGAATAAGTATTCCAGATTTTGGGAGAGATGAACCCTTCACCAGAAACCCCCTTACTTGATCATATCTGATTAAATTATGTGCTTTGTAGATGGGGTTAGTCAATGACACCAGCTTGATGGATCTTTCTTTCTGCACCAAATCCCATTGAGTTATCTGGTCCCCTTGGCTGACAAAGAACCACTAGGCAAGGAACACTTGCATAGTCTAGTAGATCTGGAGTGATGCTCTTCAAGTGATTTGACCACTCTTTCAGGATGCGGAACTACAAAACCTTGGGGTCTCCACAGACATGCCAGACATTGCAGGTACTACATTTGCTGGTATGCTGATTGAGAATTACTGAGAATTCTACCTCATCTCCAGTCTGTAGCTCAATGTCATCCTGAACTTCCTTCACGTGGGTTAAATAATTTATTGCTGTCTCCTACTTCATAGTTAATGAAACTAAACTGATCCTTCACACAGTCCATCTTGAAAGAAAAGGAAGGGTTCTTTGAGGTGGATGTGAGAAGAAATTGTAATCTGGGCATGAGGGATTGCCAGTACAAAGACATGGAGTTAGGAGATAGAGAATCACATGTGTGAAATAAAGAGAACACCAGTTTGATTGGATTGAAGAATATGGGGAAAAGGAGTAATACGGTCAGATCTACACTTAAGGAAATGTACTTTGGTAGCAGAGTAGAAGATTGTCTGAAATGAGAAGAGACTTGAGATCAAGACACCAATTAAGAGACAACTGCAATAATATAGGGGGTGTGATATGGTTAATGAGCCAGCAAAGGAAGCTGAGAAGTCAGAAAAAAAGGGGAGAGTAAGGGCAAGAAAACCCAGAGAAGAGAGTGGTCTCTCCAGGAGGAAAGAGTGGTCAACTGTGTCAAGGGCAGCAGATATATTGAGAAAGAATTGAACTGAGAAAACAGCATCAGATTTGGCAGTTGTGGGCTCTTCATTAAGAAGGTTCTGAGAAATTCCTAGAGGCCCAGGATATCTACAATAAGCAGGCCCCAGGATTAAACAGGGCCAGAAGCTAACAAACTCTTCTTAGGATAAAAGCTCAACACTGACATTTCTCACTTGATAGAATCAGTCTTTCATGGTTTTGGATTTTGCTTGTATAAACTCAAAATAGCGTCTCCTCCTCCAACCATTGCAATAATTCAATTTCATGTAGACTTTTAAAGTTTACAAAGCACTTTCCTCACAACAGATTTATGGAGTAACACAAATATTATTATCCTAACTTTACCGATAAAGAAATGAAGGCACGGAGGGTAATTGGTTAGTCTCTTACAGGAAATGGCAAAGTTGGTTGTAGAATCAGGTAGAATCTGGGTCTTCTGACTCCAAGACAAAATGACTCCATCTTCTTTTGCGGTCATTCTTTATGAAAGCATAAATGATGCAAAAATATATTTGATAATAGAAAAAAGTCATAACATTACATATGAAATTCCTGTTCTCGAAAGGGCTGTGGGAAGAAATATTCAGTATTGGTTTTAATGTAGATTATTGTCTCCCTCAAATCTAACTCACGTGAGTGCAGCTTATAACTGTAATAAAGGAACAACATGAATAATTAAAATAAGACAGCAGCAATAATATGAACAAAACATAATTGATAACTCGGAAGAAGTGCCCAAGCCAACATTCTCATGTTTAATATAGCTTTAAGATAATTTTGTAGTATTATTTCTTCTTGTCCACACAGATTGAAATTTATAGAACTGCAGCTTGTGACAGGTAGGGTATATGGACCAAGTGCTGATTGGAGCCCAGTCACCTGGGTTTGTTCACATGCTGTCTCTGTCTCTCACTAGCTTTGTCACCTACATAATGATACCTACCCTCACAGAGTTGTTGTGAAGATCAAATGAGGTAACCTGTGTAAAGCTCTTAGTGAGATATATGTTCTAGCTAGTGTTATCATTACTGTTCTTGCCTTTGGACAATTTACTGGACTTTGGTTTCCTCTTAGGTAAAATGGGGATCATGATACTTGTGCTACATGCATCATAGGGTTAATAATGGGAAGATTATTTTGTAGACCTTCAAATACTATGAATGTGAACTATTATATAACACTTTTCTTTTCAAAGAGAACTTATCATAGGAGGTGGCCTGTTATGGGGAAGAAGCACATATTTGGAAAAATATGGTAACTCATTTTTCCTGCTTTTAGAAAGGCCAAACTTAAGATGTTGGATGTATCAGAATATTTTATAGTTTTTCTAAGACCAAAGGAAAAGAGATTGGCATCTTCCTTCTCTAAAAACAAAATAAAACCCCCTTTCATTACTTAACAGATTGTTAAGAAATTGTTCTGTTTATCTCACCCGCTAAATGTTGCTTCCTTTTGAAGACTGTGAATAAGTAAAGGTCAGGGTTTTTAAATCCCTTTCCAAAGCTTACGCTTTTTTCCTCAGCTGACATCACTAGTTATGTGTTTTTCAGTTGTGAAAAGGTTGTGAGCTGGAAGTGAAGTCACATGAGATCTACTTTTACTAGTTGCCTTATGTTAGCTTTTCCTTATATAATTGTGTACATCTATATTTTGCATTCTGCAGAGAAGGAAGAAAATGAGCCATGCTAGAAGAAACCCATTTCAAATCCCAACTGAGAAAATCAGCTCTATCACCACAGCCAGACTCTCCCAAGGGACTTGTTGTTTAATATAAAGTCAGAGGCTCCAGCTATTTTTTTCTCTCAAACAGATTCACATCTGAGATTCTTCAACTAGGAGATTACTATTGTCACTTTTCATTTAGATTTGCCAGTTTAGCAATCAAGGCTATAATTTCTTTGAAAATGATATCTCTTATGTACTTTCATAAACTCGTAGTCTCAAACTTGCCAATGATACACATTCATTTACAACAGCCTATAACACGTGGGGATGGTGGTCAACACCCTTGTTGGTCTTTATCCTTTGCATGGTGGATTATTAGTTCAGCAGCTTAAACACTCTTGCCTAGATTCAAGCTGAGATCAAATGAAAATTAAAATCCTAAGAGATTCCATCTCACACAGCAGGTTCTACCTCTTGCAACTTAGAGCACGGTAAATTTGTTTTTCAGCAAGTTCACAGTTGTAGCAGAATATGTAGCAGTCACTAAAAGCCATCATTTTTCATACCCATTGCATTTAAGTAATATCTTTTAAGAAAATTCCTTCTTGTTTCCTCTCTTTCTAGTTTAAAATATTGTGATACAAACATCAATTGTGTAAATTAGTAATCATAAAAAGAAAACGGTCATATTCTTGGATTTGACAGTATATGTATGATAATTTACTCAAACCAGAAAGACTTTTTTTTTTTTTAACGTTAGTCGGCTTAAGGTGGGTGACTTAAGGTCTCTCTGATCACAGGAACTGCTTCTCCACATCTAAACCGGACAAAAGTCTTTCAATATGTGCTTGGTGGAGCCAAAGTTCAAAGTCCTGTTGTTTGGCAGCTGGTGGTCCTGAACCCACATTCAAAAATAACAAATAAATGAACACAGAGTTCCTAAATCCACATTCAAAAATTATTCTTCATTCAATTCAAGTTATAAATTTAGCCTCTTTTTAGTTTCTAATGCCAAAGATCTTAACCTCATGCCTTCAGGGGTAACTGGGCACTAATTCTTCTTTATCCTGGACCTACTTGGATTTAGTAGGGGCAGTCAAATTTATTACACTGTTGTGATAAAAAAAAAAAACAACTGCCCACAATTCTGGTGTCCCTAGGTTTTATGGATCAGTGTTCAACTGCCCCAGAAGGCAGATGATTGAGTCTTTGTTTTCTTCTTCACCTTGCTTGAACCAGAGAATCATTTTTATCATCCTCCCTTCTCTGCCAATTCTTTTAGGAAGTTAGGTAAATTGTTCTGCATCTGGGTAAGTAAGTGGTGAGAATAACTGACCAGACATAAGTAAGGGGCAAAAGGAATATTTACTTAACTTTTCAGGATGCAGTGGTCAAATACAGGGCAAGGATACATGTTGATGATCCTGATTTTGCTGAATGCTGACCCTTCCTTTGATGAGTGCAAGACAGAGCCTTGGTGTATACTCACTGTCAATGGGCATGTGAGATGGTGGCTGTGCTGGCTAGGTGATAGTTATGGGTCTGACTCACATAAGAAACAAAATATTCCTAAGGCTATCATTTAGACTTAGAAAGTGGAGGTGGCATAACACCTGCAATTCCACTGAAAAGCAACATATGATAGTACTAGTTCACCAGAGAATTAGCAGATGGCATTTGTATCTTGGCAGAAGACTAGCAGATGGCAATCATAGCCAAGAAAACAGCCCAACAGTAACATCGACAGACTAGGAGATAATAAAATATTCAGGAAAGCAATAGGAAGCAGTTTTATGGACTGAGATATTCTGGTTGGAACATCTGTCTAGGCAGATGTTAAAGTATGTGACCTTAAAGCATGAGTCCTCTGGGAAATACAGTTTCCCTTTTACATGTGTTCTATTCCCACTGGTGGCATGGGATCTGTGGGAGAGTGTGCCTCTGTGTATATGTGACCAGGCAAGAGGTTTGGTAATTGAAAAAAAAATTACTAAATGGAGCCCCATGAGCTATGGGGTTTAGGCAGAAAGACCCAGAACACATCTTGAACCTGGGCATAGTTTTCCAGGGTCCATGTTGAGCAGATTTGGGCTTCAACCATATTGTGTCAAATTTTATGTCTTTGCATCAGAGAAGTATTGTGAAAAATAGAGAAAAAATGTTAATAGAGTTTTCTGGGCTTCTGGAATCAAAGTGCTTTAGGAAGAAGCACATATAATGTATTTAGTTCATTCAGTTAAAGATATCTTCCCCCCTTCTCCATCCCAATACATTTTTCTTGCTTGATTCTTCCCCAGTCCCAGTGTTAGATGATTAATTTTTAAGCATTTTTAAAAATTAACTCTTTCTTATGAGTATGTAAAGGCATTAACTAAATCTACAAAGTCCAGGAATTCATGGGTTTGGAACTACAAAGCAAACAGCCAAGAAAGAATCCAGATTTCACCCTCACAGGGAATAACAAAGAGGAGTTTCTCCCCTTTCCCCAAATTGTCTATGATTGGCTGGCATTGGAGCTACTTGCCCAGAAGGAATGTAAGGCATACTTAAGGAGCAGAGTCACACTCTTAAGACATATGAAGTGAGAGAGAGAGAGAGGGACAGAGACAGAGAGGGAGGAGAGAGACAGAGAGAGAGAGAGAGAAGGAGAGAGACAGAGAGAGGCTTTAAAGATCAAGGCTGCTGGCAGAAAAGAAGGGAACTGGCTATGGGCTCAAGAGAAAGCCTTGGAAATCAAGATTTAAGCATAGTGAGGATTAAACAGGAGAGAAAGCACTTTGGCTTCTGGTAACACTAAAGCATTGGGAAGCCTCACCATCATTCCACTTTAGGTTTCTGTGTATTCTTCTTATGGACACTGTGTGAATTAGTTGGACTCTGTTTTGGGGGAATGGGATGATTGTTTTGTATCTACTGTTCTTACTATATCACTTAGTAAATTTCTTGGCTTTTAATTAATCATGCCCACTCGTTGACTAATAATGGGAAGCATAGTAGCGGGGGATCATGAACTATAATTTTATAAGGGGATACCCACAGTGAACTCTGGAAACAGTAGCTTCTCTTTGGAGCCTCAACACACAAGTGTGAGTTAAAATTGAATGGAGGAGCCCAAAAAGGATGCTACAAAAATCAGTACTGCTGGTTCCTTTTAATGGTTTGATCCCAGTTGTGTTTTATATTCAAGGCAAAATGTAACCTATGCCTGACTGCTTATATCTTTGCCTGAGCAATGTCTTGGAGTTGGAATAGGCTTGGGCTCTGAGAGATGACAATAGAAATCAATATGCATGACTGAAATATCTATGCTGCTGTTTCTGTGATGAGCTTGTTATGCAAATTTAAGTAATAAATAATTAAACCTAAAATTGGCCACTTGGTTCTCATTGCTGGGCCACATGTGACCTGTTGTGTGTGTAATGAGATAATTGAGGGCACGAAGGAAGGCTAGATTCAGAGCTTGGCATTTACTACTGAGATTCACTGTGGTTGGCAGGGATTTTATCAGCAACAAAATTAACACGCACAAAGACTGTGGAAGTTTACTGATGTTCTCATGATATATAACCTTTTTTTTTTCTTTAACTGGAGGGCCTTTCAGAAAACTTATATGTTTTTAAATTATGTAACATTTTGGAATTATTCCTATAGTTAATAGCCTGATTCTTGCAGTGAATCCTAGGTACATTTGAATTGCTTGAGCAAACCAGGGCTCAGGAGATCTACCTCTAAGTAACCTACTATTTTGGACAAAAGAATCACCTCCTGGAACTATATTGTCATATTCTGAAATCACTTCTTTACAAAAGTGATTAGTTGTAGTCTAGATACATAGATATGCCTTACTTGTATGAGGTTTCATGTGATATATTAACAAAATTTTGGAAGAGCAAAGGACATTAGAAATCATCCAGTGTAGCCCATTTATTTTAGAGATGAAGAGAGATACACAGAGGTAAATCATTTGCCAAAGGTCCCTAAACCAGTTAATGGCACAATCAGGGCCAGAAACAAAGTCCTCTGGCTTTCAGTAAAACATTCCTTTCACTATATTGATTGGTCCTCTGCACCCCAATACTAAGGTTTTTGTTTGTTTGTTATGTTTCAGGAACTTTTTTCCACACGTGAATTCCAACTTATGTTTCCTTGAATAAAATTTATTTAATAATAATTATTTATATTTATATCAATACTTATACTAATTAATTATATTTGTGTATTTATGTACACAATGCTGTAGGGAGACAGAAGTATGCTACAGTTCTAGCTCTTCAGGTCATTACAATCTCATTGGGTCCTAAATTAAATCTATTCAATATAAAGATTTGAATGTTGGCTATTTAGGAATTTTAAAATGAGGAGACTTGATCAATTTCTCTTATCCATATCAGTGAATATATTTTGTGACAAATGCCTGGTCAAATGAGTGATTATGCAGTAGATTCCTATCCTCATGGGATTCATTGTGAAAAGTATGCGTAAGACCTAAGTACCCACCTCAAAAAATAATGAAAGGATATCTGTGTAGCCTATGGAAGCCTCAATAAGACTGGAGAAGGCAGAGACTCTGTAGGCTACTAAATCTTAGCAGTTGGGATCATGACAAAATGACTTCAAATATGGATTTCCAATTTTTCATTTCTTTTTTGTCCAGGAAAAGTCCCATTTCTTATGAGTGCTGCAATGCTACTTCACTTTTAGGGGGTTCCATGGCAATGAATAGTGGGCCAGCAATGTTCTTTTTGTTCCTGGAACATAGGTGCTATTTAATAAACATTTTTTTTGCCTTGTTTTGACCTGTACTCCCATACCTACATTAAAAAAATTTCTTTTCCTATCATTTTCGGTGTATCAGCAAGCACCCTAGCATACCCAGAGTGGCTGCTAGCACAGGTTCTTAGATCTGCTTTTCTAAAGGAAAGTAACTCAAAATGGGTTAACAGTCTTACTTTAATCAATCAAACATATATCATTTACCTAGTTCAGGGGAAAAAGTCAGCACCCTGAACTTCAGAGAATGCAAACAGAATAAAAAACACAAGTTACAAGCAGACAAAGAAATGTACCAGCAGACAGGCTTCCAGCCATCTATTACATCCATACCTGTTCAGTTACCAGAGAGAGAAGCACCAACATCTGGGTTTTTCAAAGCCAGGGGGTTCAACGGCTTCCCAGAGTCTCATCTGGCCAAATCACACAACTCTTTCCAAAGTGAACCCCAAAGCAAAACCTCACATCAGGGTATATATAGCCTTCTCCTGGATCAGAGAATATCACAGCCCTCTTGACCCACTGCCCAATCACAAAGTAATAAGGCGTGGGCATTTCTGAAGAACAAGCCTCCTGCCACAGGCTCCACGTGACCACATTCAGCCTATTAGGGGGCAGAGTATACTTTCAAATCGGGGAAGGTTCTCAGTCACTTAAGTCTATCAAAGGGCCTCAGGACAGGGAAGATCTTCAGATTCCCAGAATAGTCAGTCTGTCAATAAATGTTTATTATGGGCCTGATATGCTCCAGGCAAGGTGCTAAGCACCTTGCTAAACATTACAGTTGGTCAAGGGAAGAAAAGAGGGAAAGGGGAAGGAGAGAGGAACATTTTACTCATTCCATAGTTGACTAAACCTGTTCTTTTTGAGAAAGAACCGTTTTGATCTTGGATGGATTTCTGAGAAACTCTCCCCTGTATAGGTGGTCGTGAGCCCACACAAAGAACAAATGTATCAACACATGTGACTTACATTTCTGATTTGATTTAATATTCTGAGTCAGTTTCCAGTCTCTAAAGCATGTGTAGGAGCAACCACACTGGCGTACCCGGGATGGCGGCTAGCACAGGTTTTTAGATCTGCTTTACTAGGAAAGATAGCTGTTTAAGGGGTCAACAATTTTTTAAAATTACATTCACTAGTTCAGGGGAAAAGTCAGCACCCTGAACTTCAGAGAAAATACGAACAGATAAAATACAAGCAGAGGAATAAAGACCAACAGACAGAGCTCTGACTGCCAAATCAATTATACACTTTACATACATCCTTGAATGGAAAGTCTTTACATCTGAGTGGTCTGGAGTTTTGAACATATGACCACTCACAATCTCGACCAGGGAATCACAAGATCCTTCTCATAAGTGAGCCCCCAAAACAAAATACCATCTCAGAGTGTATATACACTTCTCAGAGCCAGAAGGCATCACAACCCTCCTGACTCAGTGTCTAGTTAGAAATAAGCAAAATGTATGAAAGCCTTCCTACACGCAAGCCTCCCCTAAGCGCGCTTCCCTTAATGGGCTCCATGTGAGGCCTATTAATGGTTGAGGAAAAGCTTATATCCTATTAATATTACAGCATGCAATAGGTACATTCGCTCTGGGCCTTTTGTTAAACTCTTCATATGCTGAATGGTGAGATAATTGCTGAGGACAAGAAGAGACCCTAATGATAATAGTAGTTAGCATTACATAGTGCTTTCAGGTTTGCAAAGCACTTTACAAATATTATTTCAATTTATCCCCACAGCAACCCTGGGAGGTATTTTATAGATGAAGAATTTTAATACAGGAGAGGTTAAGGGACTTGCTCAGAGTAAGCATCAGAGGTTAGATTTGAACTCAGGTCTTCCTGACTCCAGGTCTAGAACTAGCAGCCAACAATCCACCTTAACAAAAAGACATATATAAAAATCATTTTGAGAACATAATTCCTCATTTGTAAATGAAAAAGGTTTGTATATTTCCCACTATTAGCACAGGTGCAGAGGATCAGTGAAGGCACCAAGAAGTGGGGGTAGTGGGGAAAGGGGCAGTGACATTTTCACACAAGAATAGCCAACAAACCATGGAAAAAATCGGCATATATTTTGAACCACTGGTTGTACTAGAGTTAGTCTCCAGATTTCTGATGTGATTGATTCCTCAGCTCTTTTTCTTGTTCTTACTTCTGATCATCTCTGTCAAACACAATGACTTTACTCCCTGTCTTCCTTTTGTAGTTATATCAAGATATGTTAAGGCCTCCAGAAAGGCAAAACAAAATTTATTTTTCCTTTGATTGACTGGTATTGCTAAGTTACCATATATCTATATATGTATATGTGTATATATATATATACATATATATGTGTATATATATATATATACATATATTTATATATGTATATATATATATCCACATGATGTTTTCTAAATGTATCTCATTGGGAGGTATGAATAGATATCTCTGGAATTTTGCCCATCCTTCTCCAAAGGAGACTGATTCCAGCCTAGACAGGAATAGGAAATTAGGGCCACAATGCTGATCCATTCTGTTTCCCCCAGAAAAGGGATGAGAAATAGGATTTCTATTTCTTTCTCTAAATAGTGTTAAGTCAAGAGAAAATTATGTTTAGGTTTATGCTGCTTTTCCTGATTGTTATTCCCTTAATGATGAGGATAGTGTACCAAACTATATCTGAAGGCTTGAGTCCTTTCCCACTAAATATCAATTGCACAAATACTGCCACAAAGTAGGACACGTACAGTTGTGGTCTCTCTTCAGTGAGAGGTCAAGAGAGAGAGAGAATTCAGGAAGAAGCTGGAATATATATTAACTTGTGGGCCAAGCACAAGCCTTAGAGAATTTAGCAAATTTCCCCTTGAGCGAAATTAAAGAATCTCTCTCTTTGTTTAACTGATATATCTCACAGTAGGAGAGTTCATTCATTCTGTGTATTGTCTGGCATATTATAATCAATATAACTTCTCTGATTTGTGTTTCCTCTCTGCTTGGATAAATGGAGTTATTCATTATTCACTGTAGAGTTGATGCCAGAAAAAGAATCCCTTTTCTCTTAAGCTCTTGACAACTCAGCTTCTCACAAAGGCATGGAGTATTGAACAATTGTACTCCATTGATGAGATTGTGAGTATTTTACAAATGTCTACACTTGAGTATTGGATTACATATACTTACTATCTAGGTAGAATTAGCTCATGAAATTGGAAACAAAAACCACAAGAAAAGCACTCGACCGCACTCAACTGCCAACAAGTTGGGAAACGATCATAAAGAAGGGACTGATAATACCCTCCTGGAATCAAGGTTTTGCAAAGTAGGGTTAAAACAGGGTCACTATCCTGACCACCAACTCCTGTCAGATCCTAGTGAAGATATATCAGGACCTTTTGCTCAAGAGCCTTAGAAATAGTAGAGTCCTCTTCCAATCCCTTTCTTCCAACTCCATCCCCATGGCCATAGTCTTGTAGGGATGTGACCTAGCAATACTGCTTTTGCAGGTGCTGTATTCTTATTTCTCTTTGGTTCCTTCAGTATCTAAAGGTTCAGAAGAGAATTCCTTATGATTAAAATACTTGGCATTGTCAGATGGCTCAAAGTCAGAAATGAGTATAGTTTTATCAATGGAAATGACACTAAAAAAGATGTCCTATCATCTACATTACTACACTACCTAAATAAACACTTGATTTTTTTTACCTGACTTGTTCCTATTAAAATGCCAGTTTTTTGAGAGACTGCTCTGATTTTTTTGATTTGTGGACCTAGCATGATCAGCTCTCCAGAGGACTGCTGCTGTGAATAACTTCAAGGTTCTGATCATATAGTAAAGTGAATTCTCTATTTATTCAGCAATAAACTAAAGCAAAACATTCACAGAAACCAAAGTTCAGCTTTCACAGAGATATAACAACTTATTACTAAAGTGGCCACATAGTTTTAAATAAAAGATATCCTTCAGTAAGTCACAATCTGAATCAATCAATATAAAGTACCAATCTAAATTGTTCTTTCCTCTTAATTGGAGACTGACTTCCAATCATTCTTAATTCAATCATCCTTAAGGAGTACAAGTACAAAGTACAAAGATCTCCCACCCCTAGGTCATATTCTTAATCTTGTCAGTCAGCATTAAGTATCCAAGTAGAGGTCCTTTCATCTTGGTTTGAGGCTGACTTCCATACTCCATGGCTCTTCTTCCATGCTCCCAGCTCTTGCCTAAATTCACTCAACTGTCACCTGGTTTCACAGGTAGGCAGCTCCCATCTCCTGTTTCAGCTTCTGGTCCAGCTCCCGGTCCAGCTTCTGTTCCAGCTCCCAGTCCAGCTCCACACGTTAGACTTAGGAGAGTTATGACAATACTCACAGACATTGCCAGCACTATCATCAATTCCTTTTCTGCCTGTGAAATCAGCACAGAACAATGGACAGGGACTCTGTCTGAGAAATTAACACAAATCATCAGTAAAGTCCTGGAACCTCTGAAAACATCAGTAAAATCCTCCTTCAGGACTTCTGTGAACAGACATCAGGAAAGTCCTCTTTCAGGGTTTCTGAACTAGCAGCAAGGTCCCAGGGCTTCTGTAACAACAGCAACATCCTCTGTTAGCAGCAGACAGGTCTGACAAAGTAACATCAACATAAAGCAGACAGAGTGCCAGCACCACAGCCTCCCAGTTCTGCTTGGTCCCAGCTTGTGCTCCTGCTTTTATATAGTCTTTTGGCAAGTTCCTTCAGCTATGGGCTTCACAGGTTCTGTTTCTAACAAAAACTTGATATAATCACAGACAAGGCTCAAAGACACTTGAATAACTGAAACAAGGAGCTAAGTACTCCTTTGCTTTCCATTACAGATTCATATACCCAGGGGCAAGAATTTAATTTTCATCAGGTAACTTCCTAGTTCTCCCAATAGATTGCAAAACATCTTTGAGGGCAGGACCTGGCTTTGGCCTCTTTTTGAATCCCCAGTGCTTAGCACAGTGGCTGTAACATATTGCCCAATTATTCAATTCTGTCTGTGTTCTACTCTTTGGGACCCTGTATGAGGCTTTTTTTGGAGAAGATCCTGGAGTGGTTTACCATTTCCTTCCCCCATTGATTAGGAAAACATAAGTTAAGTGACTTTCCTATGGTCACACAGTTAGCGCATATCTGAGGTCAAATTTGAACTCTGTTTTTCTTGACTCCAGAGTTTAAAGTCCATTGTGCCACTTAGAACATAGTAGGAGCTTAGTAAGTGTTCATTGATTGATCTTTACGAATTCATAGACTGCAGTGGACCAGGAATCATAGCAACCTATATAGATAGTATAAGTGTCCTCATGTCCATCTTACAGATGAAGAAAGTGACTTCAAAAGAAGTTGTGACAGATGTCTTAGGTGCTTTTGAGCTCAATGTATCTAAGACAGTAAATCACATATAATAAAATGCCAACTTTGGGGATGGATTGTACCTTTAACAAGAATTCAAAAGAGGAGAAATCATTATGGACTAAAATCAGGGAAGACTTCATGGAAGAGGGGGACTTGAGGGATAAGTAGGATTTAGATAGGCAGTGAGAAATACAAATGATACTCTATAATAGCCTTTCCTAGTGGAACTGAGCTTCAGCGCATCTTCAGTGAGGAAGCTGGCACCCCTAGGTCCACTTATATCTGAATCCCTTCAATATGAAGTAGTTAACAGGCTTCCTTCTCATTATCCGAGGTAGATTCTTTCCTTATTCTTTGCTGTGGTTAAACCTCTGTTCTACTTTATTACCATAGTTGTCAGAATTTATTATGCACTTTCTTAGATAGATTGTAGTGAATATTTCATCACTGTACATAGGACTTCATTAGATCCAAGGTAACACATATGGTGAAATGTACCATCTCAATGTTTTGTCAATTATATCAATGTACTTGTGCCAGGGAAAGTGATTTCTCCTTCCTAAAGACATGTGAGCCAGAAAGAACTTCTTTGATTTCTTATTTTATGTGACATTCTGTCTGCAATTTAGCAGGGTTCCAGATGTTCATGCATTTTAAATTCAACTTATATAGTCATTTATAATTCCCATCAGAAGGCTTGGTGGTTTATGTTCCAGAAACTCAATCTAAAAACACTTTTAAATTGAACTTGAAATGACTAAATATTCCATGGTTTTACTTCTAATTATAAATGTTCTCTTAGATTAAAGAACTTTTGTTTTTGTCAGGGCAAATCTATGTCCTATCCTGAACTGGAAATAAAAATTCGGAAAGATTTATTTGTGTTGTGTTTCGAGCTGGTGTCTTTAGTATTGCTTGACCCCTCCTTAAACCTTCCTGGAATTCAAGACATGATGCTAACAAGTGAATTAGTTAACAAGATGTATGATCACAATCATTGTTATCTGAGAACTGACTGAATGATAAAACTAGCACGTCATTGACTCAGCTTGTTTTAGGGCAGGAATTTATTTAGCCAGTTTGGCCTCAAAGAGATATGGAACCAAGATTAATTTTAATTCTCTGTTCACTAGAACCATAGAATATGCCCTACATTATAGCAATAGATACGAAAACCAAACCTTTGAGGGAAAATCCCCCATAGTTTGTGCTAAAAGCCCTACAAAATGTAGGCGCAGGAAGAGCTTTAAAAATATGATGATAAGCATACTTTGAAATCTCAAAGCTCTCATGTATGCAATAAAAATGCTAAAAGCTTCCCCCCCCCCCCTCAAAATAGGGGCAAAGTAGCAATACCTCCTTTCACTGCCATTAATTGGCCTGGTTCTAGAAAAGCTACTAATAGCAGTAAAATGTGAAAAAAAGTAAAAAAACACAAACATACGTAAAGAGAGGGCAAATCCATCCCTATTTCCTGATGATATAATGGTTTCTTGAAAAACATTGGAAAATCAAAAAATAAACTAAGACAGTAATAGCTATATAATAGCTTAGACAATAGTAGTAAAGTAGCAGGATACAGAATAAATCTACAAAAATAAATAATACACACAAACATATATACATATATATGTATATATACACATACAATGCAGTACTTACGCCTGTACCTATACAGCTGTTGGGTGGTTCGGTGAATAAAATGCCGGGCCTGGGATCAGGAAGGGTCATCTTCCTGAATGCAAATTCATTCCAATTTGGCCCTAGACTCTTAACCAGCTGTGTGGTCCTGGGTAAGTCACTTAACCCTGTTTGCTTCAGCTCCTCATCTGGAAAATGAGCTGGAGAAGGAAACCACTCCAGTGTCCTTGCCAAGAAAATCCCAGATGGCGTCATGCAGGGCCAAACACTATTGAAATGACTGAACAAGAGCATATATATAATTAATACATATATATCTAGAGGTATAGGTATACATACACGCATGTATATATGCATATGTATGTACATATATGTATGCATGTATATACATACACACATGTATGTATACCTTAACAGTCCAGGTGGAAAAGTGTCCTTTTCTTACCCACAGAACCTACACCTAAGCTCATATAGACCAAATTCAGTTTTGGCAGAGCCTGGACCTAAAAAGAGGGAGAATTGGCTTTTTTCAACCCTCTGGTTCATTATGTCTTTTAATCCCCATTCCAGAGCCCCAGGGATGATCTCTTAAATACATTTTGGATGTGGTTTATGTTCTGAGTGTCCTCTAAAAGGGATAATAGTGGCTAGAAGAGCATTTGTTATATAGAGTAGTAGGGAGCAGCTATCAATTTCCTCTGCTTAGAAAAACTGCTTAAAACACAAATGAGGGATGCATTGACAACAGTAAAACATGAAATAGTAAATGTTCACTATATATAAAACATTAAAATAGGATCTTAGACTTGACACGTGCAGCTGACTGGGGCTTGTCATCACGGCAAAGGAGGAGGCAGTGAGGAGCACTCAAGTGAGTCGTTGCTAGGTCCTTGCTGAATATCCTTTCACTGCTTTTAAAAAGTAAGCCTGCTTTTGTGAGCATCTTCTTTCATTTCAATCCTACACCTGGACTCCCAGATCATCCTGATTCAGACCTGGCCCAGAATGGGGATATACAGGGAGAAAACATTTTGTCTGAAAAATGTTTGTGGATTTTAGTGAACTGCAAATTCAGTATGTCAACATTGTGGTGTGTCAGCCAAAGAAGATAATGCATTTGAGAAGCATAGCTTCCAGCAATAAAGAGATGATAGTCCCTCTGCTCTTTGCCTTGCTCAAATCACATCTTAAGCATCATGTTCAGTTCTGACTGCAACATTTTAGACAGCACACTGATAAGCTGAGGAGTGGTTCAGATTCAGATGATATAAGTTCGCACGAATATTAGTGGAAGGACTTAGAGATATTTAACCTGGAGAAAAAGGCTTAGTGGGGAAATGATGGTGTTTTCATATATTGGAAGGGCTGTCAAAAAGATTAGACTTCTTTTACTTGATCCAAAAAGGTACTGGGAGTAATAGAGGTAGATTTAAACTTCAGGTAAGGAATAAAATAAGACAAAAAAAAAATTTCTTAAAATTAGCATTATCCAAAAATGGAATGAATTGCTTTGGATTTTTAAGCAAAGCCTGGATGAAAATTTTCATGTATGTTGTAAGGATTCTTCTTTGGTACATGTTAGACTATATGACTTCTGAGCTTCCTGCTATCTTAGAGACACTGGGATTCAAAAAGGCAAGAGAATGAGTAACTAGGAGGTTCAGGAATAGAGTTCCTATTGGGTTTTGGAATTAGACAGTTAAGGATCAAAGGCCCCTCCCCACCTCAGTTGTAATCTTCAGGACTCAAACCAGTCAGAACTGGGTTCAGGACTCATCCAGTAGATGCCAAATTTGATCATGAACTCGATGGGACCAAAGATCTGTAAAAATTCTGTATGTTTGTGCCCATTCTCCTGAAAGACTGAGATGCTGTAGGAAAAAGTGCACCCTCAAGGTGTTTTGTGGGAAATATTTGTTCCACCTTGCTTAACCTTCAAAGTAAATATCCTTAAAAAGATAATTGTTTAATCAAAATTATCCATTTTACATATTCTAATGCTTGCTATATCTTATTTGGTTCTAAATTCTTCCCTTAGCCATAAATCTGATAGGTAAACTATTCCACATTCTCCTAATATGCTTATTATCACACTGTATGTGTAAATCATGTACCCATTTTGACCTTATCTAGGTATAGTGAGATGTTGGTCTGTACCTAATTTCTGGAAATGCAGATGGAAGCAACTTAGAGGTACCACATCATACCCATCAGGCTGGCTAATATGACAAAAAGTAAGGGGATGTGAGAAAGCTAGGACACTAATGCACTATTGGAGTTGTGAACTGATCCGATCATTTTGGAGAGCAATTTGGAACTATGCTCAAAGGACTGTGAAATCCTTTTATCCAGCAAAACTATTGTTAGGTCTATATCCCAAAGTAATCAAAAAAGGAGAAAAGGACCTATTTGTACAAAAATATTTATGGCAACTCTTTTTGTGGTGGCTAAGAATTAGAAATCAAAGGGATGTTCATCAATTAGGGAATGGCTGAACAAATTGTGACATATATATATATATATATATATATATATATATATATATATATATATTTATGATGGAACATTACTGTGTTATAAGAATGATTTCAGAAAAACCTGGAAAGACTTACATGAACTGATGCAAAGTGAATTGAGCAGGATCAGGAGAACATTATGTACACAGCAACAGCAACATTGTATGATGAAGAACTGTGATTGACTTAGCTGCTTTCAACAATGTATTGATCCAATGATCCAAGACAATCCCAAAGGATGAAGAATGCTATTGGCCTCCAGAAAGAGAATTGATATTGTCTGAATACAGACAGAAGCATACTATTTTTACTTTCTTTCTTTTTTTTATTCATCTTCTCATACAAAACAAATAATATGGAAATGTTTTACATGATTGCACATGTATAATTTGCCTTGGATTACATGCCATCTCAGGGTTAGAATTTAGAATTCAAAATTTAAAAACAAATAAATGTAAAAAATGTTTTTAATTTATAATTGGGGAAAATAAAATATTATTAACAAGGATCATTGAAATTAATTGGTTAAATGGAACTGAGGCATTAATCACTGGCAGCTAATGAAGGCATGAAGGACACATCAGATGGGGGCTATATCTGTTAGCATGAATAAAAGACACTTCCATGCTTTGGAAAAATGATTCTAGTGCTAATTGCTACATCACTTTATGCTTTTCCTCCATCTTTTGACTTCAGGCAGTTTCACTGTCTTCTATGCCTTGAATACTCTCTCACCTCACTTCAATCTCCTGACTTACATGGCTTCCTTCAAATTACTGTTAAAATTTTACCAATACGAGACTTTTCAGGATCTCCCTTAATGTTGATACCTTCCTTCTACTGATTATTTCCCCTTTATCTCAAATGTAACTTGTTTATACAACACTGTTAGCATGTCGTCTCCCTCATTAGATAGCAAGCTCCTTGAGAACATTTTCTTTTTATATTTATTTGTATCTCCATTATTTTAGCATCTACCTGCCATAAAGCAAGTGCTTGATTAATGTTTGTTGACTGACTGGGAAATTTTACCCTCTATACTCGAAGTTTTTTTTTTTTTTGAGGCTATCTTGATCAGGTTGGCAAGTCTCCTGAAAAATACAACCTTTCTGAATCTCAAGAGATGAATTCTGTTATTGCTAAGTGTCTATCATTCTGGTATCATAAGACATGGTCCAGGAAGCTAAGTTCTGTTCTTTATCACTGTCTCTATAACCATCAGGCCACTTCTATTACTTTTCTTTGCTATCCAAAATCATAACTTCTAGCTGAAATGGTTAAAATAAATCTAACTCTAAAACTTTTGGTTTCCTATTCCACATTTTAAAGTCTGTTAAGATATATTCTAGGTTTTCCCTGTGTAGTGCCAACATGATATTCACAGCATCAATGGTGACTATGAATATACCACAGCATAATTCTGAATCATAAAATACAACAGACTCCTGATATAGAAGGCAGAAGCAAAAACATTTATTCAGACACCAGAAAGACAAATACCAACATCAGAAAACCAAATCCCAGCATTAGAAAGCCAAATCCATCATAGCAATAAAGAAGTTAATACACCTTATCACAACATTTTGCTCCATCCTCTGATTTCACGCATTTTCACTGACTATCTTCTATACATTGAATACTCTCTCACCTCACTTCCATCTCCTGACTGACATGGCTTCCTTCAAATTACACCATACCTAGCTGTTCCTTGCCTGTGTCCTCTCCTCCTTCCTTTCTAACTGCTTGGACTCCTAGCTTCCTCTGGACTCTGCTCTACTTGTTCAGCAAACTCCTTCCACCACAGGCTCCATGCGATTACATTTGGCCTATTAAGGGGCAGGGGAGATCTTCAAATTCCAATTACCATTTCACCTTGCCAGAATTATTCATTCAACCTTAAATAACTAAAAGTGGGTAATAATTAGTAGAATTAATCCATTTTGATAGGATATTATGTTGTGGATATGTTTCTGGGAAGATCTGAGGTAGGTTTGTAGATAGAAAAAGAAGTCCAAGATCTTTAACTAGGATATTAGAGATGAAATCTAGGGCACAAAGGAGGTAGAAATGATCATATAGAGAGCTTACAAGGGCCAGTATGTGATCATTATTCACTCAATGTTTTACAACATTTTGTCCACAAACACCACCTATGCCAGTCTATATTCCTTCAAATGTTCCATAGCCATGGCAGTAGCTGGACTTTCATAGGAAGAAATAGTTCCTACAGATTTTCCTGAGTATAGAGGGCAGTGGTTGGACATGTGGCGTGGCTTGCCCAATTACTATTTAAATTAGACCATGATTCTTCAGTCCAAGAAGCTATATCCATATCTGGACTTGGTTTTGTAAAAAAAAAGAAAAAAATGTTCAATTGAACATTGACTAAAACCATTTAAAAAGAATTTTTCTTTTAATTTTAAGTTAAAAATACATTCCTTGCCTCCTGCCCCTCCCTGACCCATTGAGAAAGCAGGCAATAGGATACCCATTATATATGTCTTCATAATTTTGGATTTGAATGTTAACCTATAGTTGAAGAGAAATTTCATCCTTCTCCCTTGGACTTTAAAATGTCCCAGAAGACTTTCTTATTAGAAATGTTTACAGCATAATGAAAGAGTAAATGCATGAATGAGAGCATTTAGTAAGCACATACTATGAAAAGTCCTATGCTAAGTACTAGGGATAGAAATAGAAAAAGAGAGACAGTTCCTGCTCCCAAGCAGTTCACATTTCTCCTGGGGGTGACAGTATAAAGGAGGTCTCACCTGCAAGTCAAATGGTCCATAGGGTCCAGCAGTCAAGCAAATGGTAATATATTTTCTTAAATTTTGTTTCCTTTCCAAGGATAAAACCATATCTGCAAGTGCAGAGGGCTTTAGTGTAGAAAATTTCTCTTCTTGGAAAAAGAAAAAAATATTCAAAATATGCAATAGAAGGAAAGTTAGTTAAAATAATTATTTTTTGCCAATTAATAAAGAACTCTTCTTTTTCTTTTTTTTTCTTTTTTGGAGGGGAGAGGGCAGGGCAATTGGGGTTAAGTGACTTGCCCAAGGTCACACAGATAGTAAGTGTTAAGTGTCTGAGGTCACATTTGAACTCAGGTCCTCCTGACTCCAGGGCTGGTGTTCTATTCACTGTACCATCTAGCCATCCCAGAACTCTTATTTTTCAAGAATAAAAAAAGGAGCTTCTATGACAGATAATCAGCTTTCAACTGAAAATCTTTCTCCCTATAGTTCAAGTACAGTTCAGGTTCTAGTTGATTTAGGAAAGACTTATTGATACAATTATTATCATGTATATTCACAAAAAGGAAAAAAATAAAATAATATTTTACCTGTGAGAAGTTGCACACATACAAAATCTTTACTATAGACTTTTTATCAGTCTCCCACATACAACAAATGCATGTGATCGTCATCTGAAGTTATATGCAACTACATATCCTATTTCATAAGCCAGCCAATTGCAAGCATCCATTTTGCAGGGGCAGAGCATAATTTTGCAGTGATATTTCTTTAGCAAATAAAAAAGTCTGCCTTGCTAGAGCTGCCTTCATTGTAACTGCAACACTTGCAAATGCTAGCGGTCTTTACCTATGGCTAACCAGACTTCCAAAGTGTAATTATTTTCATTATCATTCTGGTGATATTGTCAGTGTATTATGTAATAGTTTGATGTATTAATATTATTCCAGCCATTAAGAAAAAAAAACACTTTTAGACTTTTAAGCTCTCAGACATGCTCTAATGCCAGTCTAACGTGTGACTTCTGTTGTTTGATTTGAATGGTGCCAAGAAAGACATCACAAATTCGAAAAAAAAAACCCCAAAACAATAATATTACTAGTTCACATTCCCATGGTACTTTAAGGTTTTAATAAACTTTGTTCATAACAAGTGGTAGTTGTTTTATTTTTATTTTTTTCACTTAATTGTATTTTTTTCCAATTACATGTAAAATAGTTTTCAACATTCATTTTTATAAGATTTTGAGTTCAAATTTTTCTTCCTCTCTCCTTCTCCCTCCTCAAGACAGCAAGCAATCTGACATAGGTTATACTTGTACAATCATATTGATCATATTTCCACATTAGTCATGTTGTGAAAGAAGAATCAGAATAAAAGGAGGAATCCACAAGAAAGAAAAAAGTAAAAAAAATAGTATGCTTTGATCTGCAATCAGACCCCATAGTTCTTTCTTTGGATGTGGATAGTCTTTTCCATCATAAGTCTTTTGGAATTGTCTTGGATTGTTGTGTTGCCGAGAGAATCTAAGTCTATTATAGTTGATCATTGCACAATTTAGCTGTGATTGTGTATAATGTTCTCCTGGTTCTGCTCACTTCATTCAACATCAGTTCATGTAAATCATTCCAGGTTTTTCTGAAATTCACCTGCTCATCTTTTCTTATAGCACAGTAGTGTTCCAGTACCTTTATATACCACAAGTTGTTCAGCCATTCCCCAGTTGATTTTCCAGTATCAATTTCCAATTCCTGACTACCACAAAAAGAGCTGCTATTAATATTTTTGTACATGTAGGTTATTTTCCCTTTTAAATGATCTCTTTGGGATATAGACCTGGTAGTGGTATTGCTGGATCAAAGCTCTATAATTCATTTTATCGATGGGGGGAATATTCAGTGGGGTTAAATAGCTTGTCAGACGAGCATAGTAATTATCGAAATTAGGGCTTGAACCCACATGTTCTGACGTCACCACCAATGTTTTCTGTATCAGGAGGCAGAAATTCCAATATTAGAGATTTATTTCTTTATACTAAGCATTACATTCAACCCTCTGTTATCTTTTACAATATAAATATTCCTGAGAGAAAGAAGGTATTAATTTTGTAAGACTGAATTCTAAATCAGCTTAGGAGATAACTCTCTTCCCTAATTTGTCTTTTTTTTCTTTATTTGCAAAATGCAGATAATGACACTTGCCAACCACAAGGTTGAATCAAATAAAACAAACAGTAGATTTTCCAAATAAAGTCGCATAGCAACCATAGACGATGAGGACTGCAAAAAGGCCACTGGACTTGGCCATCAGGAGGTCATTGGTTATCTTTGATAGTCAAGCAAGCATTTATTCAGCTCCTACTAAGTGCCAGGCACTGTCCAAAATGCTAGAGATACAAAGAAATGCAAAACAACAGTTCTTGCCCTCAAGGAGTTCATAATCTGACACGGGATGGAGAAGACCACATATAAAACAAAATCAGAAAGAGAGGCGTGAGAAGGAAGGTATTCAGCCCATAGGGGATTCAGCCCATAGGGGACATGATGAAGTCCTATAGCTGGTTGAGAAATGATAAGATGTCTGTCCTAGAGGTCTCCCTTAAAATGGAAGATCTGGAAGAAATTCTCCAGTGTGACCTTCTATGTCCTCCAATCAGTGGACAGTACTTGGGTGTAGAACACTGCACAAAACCTCAGTGTTTTTCAATGTATTATATACTTTCCTGTAGTTTTTTTCTTTTTTCCTCTTTTAAAAATAAAATTATTATACAGAATGGGGGTGGGTGGGAAATGGGAAGGATACAAGAACAATCTAGGTAATATAAAAAAAGACATCAATAAAAATCTATTTAAATTTTTTCTCTTTAATTCCAGCTGTTCAACCAGTTTAGAAGCTATTTAATTGTATTATCATTGGACATGCATCTCTCCATTCTCCCCACAAGAATGGTATAGTGGTTTATCAAATATTTTGCTAAAATTTAGGTAAAGTATATTTACAAGAATATGATAGGTAGGCATAAATGTATTGCAAGCCACACTGATGCATTGGAGATACATTGCATTGACCCATTTTGCAGTATATACTTTTACATTCATACACACACATACGTATATGTATACACACACACACACACACACATATATAAATTTCATAGTTTGAAGTTATCTGAATCTCTTCTATCTTGTGAACATGGTTGAAATTTGAGAAACTTTTTCTTTAGGATAGAGAAGTGCTATTTCACATCATTTTATGATTTAATAAAGTCTGTGAGAATGAATAGAATCAAGTCTATAAGGCAGTTGATCTCTTAAATGTTCACAACATTAATATATCACTGAAAAAGAAATAGGTAAGTCTGACTGAATATAATGTAACCATTAAAGAACAGCTATTGTGCAGTCTGATTTACCTATTAAAAACTCTGAATAATTTGTTTCTCCCATAGAGCTTCACTTTCCAAGGAAGGGCTTTTAAAAAACTTCCTCCAAATGAATTAGTCACCCACCTCACACACTCGTTAATGGAATTTTATATAATCTACAGCATTGCCATATTTTAGTTCATATTCAAAAAATGATCTGTCCTTCAAGTTTTAAACTAAAATAGACTCATACCAAAAACAATGTCACAAAAATATCACTTTGGAACAAATCCATATTACCTCGAGTAGATAGATTTGCCTAAGTTTTATAGCCATTCAATATTATCCTGCTCAGTATGTGTGTTCTCAAGCCACTAATCTCTATTTTAATCTTACATCAGTAAGTACTCCCCATTAATGACAATACTTTCCAAGTGCAAAGATGACATTGTACTAATTGCACTGAGAAAATACAGCCTCTTTAGTGAAATTCATAATGAAATAGGAGAGTAGTCTAACCATCTGAAATGGATAAAGGAAGTGAATGAAAATATATTTTGCCCACATAAATATGCATTGCATACATGCATATGTATGCTCATCTATTATGTAATATCGATATTTTCATTCATATCTTGTAATCACGAATACAGTCATTCACAAATAACAAATATCTATTGTCATTAAACTTAGCAGGATAAATCAACAATAATTCATTGATATGGCGCTTTAGAATTCATAAAACCCTCTCACATACATTTAATATTCTAATACTTCAAATATTTCAAAAGACTGTGATTAAATCAAAACAGATTTTCCCTCCATCCATGTAGATCCTAATCCATCTATACTGTGGTAGATGGTCAGATGCCACTGCTCTTCCCCCCCCCCCCAAATGTTTGTCCTTAGGTACCACAAAATACTTGACTGAGCCCTTACTTGAAGCCTTTTCCAGCTTGTTAGAACCTGCAGGAGCTTGTGGTTTCCTAGCTTAACTTTCAAGAACCCCAGGTTACTCATATACCATGATAAGGTGATAGAAAAAGGCCTTAGTGAAGTAGTTTGTTTTCTATATCCAACATGTGTTTGAGAATGTAATTGCCTTTTGATCTGTTTGAAAGACAGATAGTAAACTTCTGCCTTGTATTGTTGGTGTTTATGTCTGGGTTCTTTCCAAAGGTCGACTCCAAAATCTCATGTTGTGTAGGGATTACCTTTGTAACCACACCAGTAGAACACATGCTATGGCAAATTCTACTATACTTGAAAGTATAAACCTGGAAACAGAGAGAGTCTGCTTTCTGAATTCAACACTACCTAAGTACAGAGATGCTAATCACCAGTAGGCTAGACATGTGGTGATGAATTAATAACATACAAATGGATGTACTACCGAGAGAATCGAGTGGTATCAATTTTTAACGTTCTTACTATAAATAAAACCAGGAAGCAAATTGCATAGAAATAAAAGGATAGCTCACAATTCTTTTTGGAAATGTAAATAATGGAATTAATAGAGGTGACTTTTTATTGTACTTCCAAAGGTAATAAGAAATGCCTTTTTAAGAAACACTTGGTCATTTCGTAGTTCAGTACTGATGACAAAGCATGACATTAGCCATGAACTGTATTATAAACAGGTTGTTTTGGTATGTGAATAACTAAATACCTATCTATGGAATACAAAAAATATCAATATAAGATTACCTTTGTTTTTTAATCTATTGAGTTTTAGCAATATTCTGATACACACTTACATGTGATAATATACATTCACTTTGACAAAAAAACCCCCAAATCAAAAAAAAACCAGCTTCCCAGACATTATGACATCTTCCCAATATTACTAATTTAGTGTGTTGCTACTAAATTTTCTTCATTGTATGATTTATGTGTTTGATTTTCCTTTTAATAATGTATTCAACATTTTACCTGAAAAATCTGTCTTTTTGTTTGTGTTACTTCGTTTTAACAGGCTACCTTGGGGTAAAGCATGTTCCCTTGAAGAAAGCATAGTTAAGATGAAATGGCTTACTTGAAGTTCACTGGTACTAAGGACTTTTCATACTTGTTCATTTATCTCAGCTCAAAGCAATTGAAATATTTATACAACTCATCATCATTTTATTTCCCTGCCCTTTTTTCCTCCTTGTCTGTCTGCTACCAGAATCCACCAGATTTTCCTGTAGTACTCCTAAGACTATCTTCTCTGTTAAACCTAGTCTAACAATGTTCTGTGTAACACTTTGAGGCCCCATCCATGGAGGAATAGAAGACTAAAGCAGTGATGTCAGTAGAGATGTTTGGGTGGTGGCGTTGACCTTGCCTTCTAGTGAAGCAGTACCAGGCATAAGGTTCAGATCTTAGTACTGTTTGGGATGAAAAATATCCTTCATCCTTAATTTAGTGAAAAGAAATAAACACAGAGATCTCTTAGGATAAGAACAGGACTTTATTCTCTTCCATGGGAAAAGAGGGCGGTCTTCCCCATGACTCATCATGGAGAAGAGGCAAGTTACAAAAGATAGTGCCGGAATTTATAATCTAACTTAGTCAAGACCCCTCCCCAACTATTTCCCCTCTCATTGGTGGAGAGGCATACTTCACCAAATACTTCCCCAACTGGAACAGCAAGGAAAGATAAGGGGAGGGTCCCACCAAGGTGGGAAAACAGACAAAGGAACATAAAAGTGATTGACAGAAGCAATTTGAAAAGTTGACCACCCCAAATTGAGAAGTTTTCACTCATCCCATACAGTCCCCAGTTTTTTTTTTTTACTCTGAAAACTTCTCATGAAATGGCTCATCCTCCCAAGATAGGGTTTCCAGGAAAGACTCAAGTATTGATAAAGGCCAGGTCCGAACTCTTGGGAAAGCTGTCAGCATCTGATGTCGTTTTCTTCGGATCCCTTGGCTCAGAGGAGGGGTAGTCTTCAGATGCGTAGAATTCATATACACCAGCCATCATGGCCAACCAGACCTAACAGGGTTCTCAGAAACATGATTTGACATCAAGGGTACATATAAAGGTCCAGTTTTCCCAGCCATGCAAGACTAGGTCCAAACAGTGCAATTTAATAGGTGAGTTTTTCTTAGCCACTCAGGGGTAGGCTCAGGCAATACAATAAGGCTTTCTCACAGTTTTACAAAGTTACATGCTTACATTAAGTCAGGTACAGATTGAATTTCTTAGATGGCTCACAGTATACTAGCTCTTAGAAAGGTGATTACATGTCGCCAAGGTAATCAAGGAAACTTACACACGAACCACACCAATGAACAGATTCATTGTTCCCAATGTCTATTAACATCCAATTCCTCACCAGCCCAGGGGTTACCAGATAATTCTGACTTGATATAGGCTGGTACAGTCATTTAAAATCAGTTCCACGTTTGCAAAGATCTTAAAAAAAAAAGGATTTCATCTGCCCTTTAAAAGTTTTGATTTTTTTTTTCAGAATGGGGAAACTTCACTGTAAATTACCCCTCACAACATGAACTGTTAGGTTTTTTGATTCTTTTCCATCCCCAAGAACAGGTATCAAGATTATTATGACCCGAGTATTAAAGTACCAAAGAGGAGAGGCAGTTGTAAGCAGAGATATAACTTGGGCATGAACGCAGAATTTTGTTCCGAGGTAGAAAATTGAGAAGGTTGCTAGAGCACTGTTTAGGAAGCATGAATCTCCTCCCTCCACTCTTTCCCTCCAACTACCCCCTCCTCCCAGAAGTGGTGGTAACCCCTGAACCATGCAGCTAGGGAGTTTAGAAGGCACTGGACAGCGTCATCTCGATCTTTCCCTTCGACTCTCTTCCCCTCCCCCCATCCACCCCAGCAGCCAGTCTTCTAACCCTTTAACAAACCTCGGAGCATTTTGGAATGTACCTCGCTCCTCCCCACCCCACACTTCTCACCTGGCCCTCCCCTCTTTGTCCCAAATGCAAGAATTTCTCATTATGGTTTTTCCCCTGTGTAGCAAGTTTCATGCACATTATTCTTGTGGTCTGGGGCTTCTGGGAACCCTAAAATCAAAGGGCAGAGAGATGGGGGTCCTGCCTTGAAAGAATTTGACTCAAATCTTCTTTTGGGCAGAGACAGAGTTTCTTTTTATCTAGGTGTTTTTTTTTTTAGAGGGTGGAACTCAAGGCAATTGGGGTTAAGTAACTTGCTGAAGGTCACACAGCTAGTAAGTGTGTCAAGTGTCTGAGGCTGGATATGACAGACAGAATTTATTAAAACACACATTGAGGTGGGTGACATTTTAAAAATCCACACATTTGTGACACTTCTATTGAGCAGTGGACCAGACTTTTAAGGAATCTGGGCCTTTGTGATTCCAATACAGCTGGGTGAGACTCCTTAGAAGTCTGAACAATTTGGTAGACAAGAATGACCTTTTTTGTAGTGTGGCCAATAACTTGGGGTAACTTGGAGGTAAGTGAAGAGGTCTAGATGCAATTAAAGAGTGTCAATGGTTTGGAGGTAACAAAGAGTGAAGAACTGAGCTGGGTTAGAGATAATAGAGAATTGAAGGTCAGAGTCACAGTGAAAGGACAGATGAAAGGATTCTTCCCAGATGCCTCAGGGGAGTGCTAGGCATCTGAGCTCTGGACCCTGGATCCAGAAATTCATGGAAAAATTCAAAGGAGGAGGGATCCGAAGCCCATTGTTGTCAGCTGACATCATGATCATGTGGGAAAAAGCCAACTCTATTTGGAAAATCTCTTCTGAGGATGGGACCTGGGAAAGGCAGCAGGAAGTTTGAGGTGATAGAATCATGGATTTTAGAGTTGGCAGGCACCTCAAGTTTACCTAGTTCAAACATGTCATTTTACAGAGGAAAAGGCCTAAAGAGTTAAATTGACTTCCCCAAGGTTGGACCATAAAACTAATTGGTAGCACAACATGGATGAGACTCCAGATCTCTTGAATTCTAATACAGTATTTTTTTCTTCGTGTAACTTCTGGGTTAGATGATGAAGCATTTTTGTTTAACTTTTGGGAACAGGATTTAGAAAGCTTAAGTGATCATGAGGAGAGAGCCAACCTTTCAGTTAATGGTGATTGATAGCATTGGAAGGGGTTGGTGCTTGATAACATGTGATGGATTTGCAGGTAAGCCCTTCTCTACTTGTTCACAAGAAAGATTTTCTGAATTTAAAAAGCCAGCATACATTCAGGAGAGGATAAGGGACATGTTGTCCTGCATGTGGCTACTGGGAAAAGCTGTATGCATGTTCATCTAACCTCTACAGAGACTCAGTTTGCCAATCTGAGCAGAAACTGGGGAATGCAGTTATTTCTTCTTCTTCCTCTTCCTTTATTACTATTATTATTTTTTAAGAGCTGGGACAATTTACTTTTGTCCTGTGCAGTTTTCATTTTGATTTCTTGAAATATAGTTCTGAAAAAACAGGCTTAAAAAAAGCCCATTGAGTTGTAAATAGAGACATATGACTACACCTTTAAACCCAAACCACTCTAACTTTCGTTTAATGGCCAATAATAGCCCCAAGCCAAGTATCTGGGACTCATTGTTTAGTTTTTGATGGATTAGAATGAGAATAAATAGCAATTCTTTTCTGAAACTGTTGAAGGTCTTCCCCTCTCAGATTGATATCTTTTTGATGATAAGTTAGGCTATCTTTTGTCACAATTCTTACCTAGCCCTTGGTCTTTGAATTGGGATGGCCTCAGGCAAACTGAGACCTGGGGCAGACCTTAATTTAGAAAGGTAAAGGTCACCCCTACATTTTGGGCCATAATCAGTCATCTTGATCTTTGTCTTGCCACTGGATTTTGGTGACTCTGGAAGAGAGAGTGAGACTGATGACTTTGCCCAGTTCTGACTCATTTAAGGTCAATTCATACTCAAGTCAAGACTTCACCCTAATGATGTGAAGGACAAACAATGAAAGAGATCCAGGTACCCTGACAAACTTGTGTCTGATGGAGAAGTGAAAATAGAGATAGAGCCTCAAGGAAGTTCCATATGTTCCAAGTAAAAGGGATGAAACCTTGATGGGAATAAGAGACAATGGTTTTGCAGCCTACATGAGATAAGGTAGGGACAGAGACATAGAACTCTTTTCTCACTTAGACTTAGGAGAATCTTTTAGATTACACCAAGTGTGTTGTTCTGAAGGGAAAGAATTAGATACACACTGAATAGCACCATAGAGCTCTAGACATTGCTAGGAGCTTTCTATCCCTCCACTAGTATTATGTCACCTTGAAGGACCGCTGCTGGGCCCAAAGGAAATTACATACTGTATCACTCCATGTTCTGCAACCATGCATGCAGTTTGACATCATTCAATGTGGAGGGAGTCTACCATTAATGAGTAGAGGTTAAGGTCCCTGTTTGCATACACACTGGTTCATTAAGTCCCCTACCCTGGTGCTGCTGGAACAACTTATTTACAGCTGAGGTTATAAGATCACAATTCTAGAATTTCCCCAAAAAGAGGGGAAGAAAAAAAGGTGTTCAATATATAATATGGGACAAGTAGTTTATTTTTATCCATACAAGTAATGCTAAACACAGGGCATTCTTAAGCTTACATTAATAATACAGAACTCATTAACAGCTTATATAATCTACAGGGAAACTAACATTCAAAGCTTGAGCATAAAAGCAATCTAAAAGACTGAGTATTCAACATTTCACCTTTTACCTCTATAACCCATCCTGTTAAATGTTTTTGTAAAATGGTCATGATGGAGTATAGACTCTGGGAGCTCCCTTGAACTCTCTTTGAATCTTGCCACTGTATCTGGCAGACCATCAGCCTTCCATTTTCACAATGACTGAATCTCTGTTACCCTTGACCTAGCCTAGGCCTCCATTGTCTGTTATCTTCCAGCTGTTTCTCAATTTGATGATCCCATCAAATTCCCATTCTCTTGGCTCCTAGTCTGACCTAAGTACCATCAAGATCTTCCTTAGACTCCTCCTCAAGCTTCTCCCTGGACCCCTCTTCCCATCACCCCAGACCACTAGACAACCCCTGGATCCTTCCACAGTCTTTCTGTATATAAAATCCATTTTGCCTCCATGAAGGTGCTCAGATTCTATCTAGCCTGACAAAGGCTCAAGGTTCAATCTGGCCTGCTCACATTAGCGCTACAAATATTCAGACTCCTTAAAATTCTGCCCAATATGGCAAATCTTCAATAAACTTTGCTTTTCTTTGGCTGAGAGAAGGCTGGAGTCAAATTCATTTGGTAGGACCTGGCATGTCCTATTTTGGGATCTCAAACACCCCTAAACCTAAACCTCAATGGTCAAGCTTGGGTCATTCTCTTGTCAGTGATTGTCCTCCCCAAAGCAGAAGTGTCCCTGCAGCTCCATTTGCATAGGAATTGAATTTTGAATCCACAGGGTTGTTTCTAATCCTGGAAACATCCATTTTGGGATAAATACTCTCCCTTAAGATGAGGATAAAGAAAATAATACAAAAGGAGCAAAGCGTATGAGGGGCTTAGGAAGACTCATCAAAAAGGGGATTGCTTAAAAGTCAAGAGACTTGGGTACTGTTATGTTCTTTAGTTAATTAAAGTAGGTGTTATGATTAATATCTTGTTTAGCTGAATGCTTTCAGGGTCCTTTTTTTTGGAGGGGGGGAATAGGCCTGAAAATGATGTTCCTAGCCTTTTCCTAGGTGATGGTGATGGAATCTAAACCCTCTAAAAGGAAAATACCACGTTTTTGGGACCTGAACCCCAAAAAGGAAAAGCCCCTAGACTTTCCCACTTGGCCCAGGTCCCTGGTCTTTTCAATTAGTCCTTTCATTGTGGCCCTGATTGTCTGCATGTGGCCCCACCCTAGACTACCACTCCTTAACTCCATCTAGACCCCTTTTCTGTTCCTAGACTACTTGGCCACTCCCTAGATGATGACACCCAGGTCTTCCTGTAGTCTTCTGTATAAAACATCCATCTTGCCCCTAATAAAGCACTCAGAATCTGTCTGCTTTGCTTGTCAGTACAAGTATCACAAATGCACAGACTCTTCAAATCTGGCCAATAGAGTGGACTCTTACATAAATCTCACTCACCTCACCCAGTGTTTTTAATAAACTTTGTCTCTGACTGAAATTGGGTCAAATTCATTCAAGGTAGGACTTATGTCATTTGCCCTTGAATTTCAAGGTTCCCAGCACCCTTAGACCTCAACATAGGTACAAATCAGATAGATTAAGTGAAATGATTATATCATAGGATTTAATCTGTGTGGTGAGGCGTTAAAGTTAACAATGTGTTAACACACTCTTATTGCTGTATGAAGTATGAACGTCTTTGGCTGATTGACTCAAAAAGACCAACGATACCCTTAGTCGAACAATGATAATCTCTGATTGAGGGGTTAGAGGGGTGCTCAAAGGTCAGTCCAGGAAAGAAGATGGTGTCACATTTTTGTAATCTTTGCTATAAGGGAGATTGGGGCTGATAGATCTCTTAGGTTTGGGGGTTCTGAGTGACAGTGGGCTCAGCTGATTAGGTCCACACTAAGTTGGGCATCAATATGGTGAGCCCCAAGTAGTGTGTGTGTGTGTGTGTGTGTGTGTGTTCCATGTTGCCTAAGGAAAAGTGAACCAGCCTAGGTTGGAAATGGAGCAGGTCAAAGCTATCATGCCAGTCAGTAGTGGGATGAGCTTTGTGAGCGGTCATTGCACTTTCAGCTTGGGCAAGATAGGGATTTGTCAACCTTAAAAAAAAGTCCAGTCAGTTTGAGTCTGTTAAAGGCAGAATCCAGTAGTCAGAAAAACCTATCTTCTTTTTTTTTTCTTTTTTGGGGAGGAGAGGGGAGGAGAAGATCTTTTCACCTCAGTCCCGAATTGGTCATTGTTTCTACTAGCAGAGCTACTCAACATAGAAATATCCCAGAGAGTTTAAGCTGGGATTCAGCAGTGGAGTAAGAACCTTGCTACTGAAAGGGAATCTATCTTGACGACTCAGTTAGATTTATCTCTTCTGTCTCCAGCTCTTTGCTTTCTGTCAGTGGTCAAACACCTTAAAAGTGCTTCCCACCTGTATTGGCTGTCTTTCCAAAGCCTGTTGTTTGGGAAATGTGTGTCTCTGTTCCACCAAACTCTTTCAAAATGATTTTCCAACTGCTTGATGGGGAGTACCCCCCCAAATGGTCCCATTACTAGATACCATGGCCAACAGACAGGAAGAGGCCCAGGTTATTCCTTGAGTGCTGGCTAAGGTCTTCAAGGAATTTGAACTGAACAGACTGTGTCTTTCAAGGGTCACCTGGGGGGCACGGGTAATCATTCTTCATCCAATGACATTGCTTCTAATTCAATCAGAGAAAGGTTGCTAATGTTTCATAAAGGGATAACCATGTATGGCTGTGGTCACATCCTGTTATTATAACAACTGGGACAGGGAGTGGGATGGAACTAAATTCTCTATCCCTTTCAAGGAGAAATAAACTATCACAAACTAGCTAAGGACAAATAAAGTAGATGGTCTCATAAACTGTCTGGAAAACCATGTGTTGTTTTTGGATAAGAGATGCCGGCAGCTTTATCTAAATGTTTACCTCAACTCTGCTGTCACATCAAATGAACTGTTTTTTTAAAACTCTTATAAAAGTATTTGGTCACTTCCTCTTCTTTCAAGCCCTTGAATAGAGAATGTTTTCTCATTCTAATAACATACCCTTCCATCTACCCTCCTTGCTCCCCCCACCCTTTCCCCTTGACCCATTTCACCTACCGTTACCTGTCCCGTGAAAGGTTTTACTTACCTACTATAATTTGGCTTATAACACTCCTGATTGCCTGTGTGTTCTAAGAGGATCTGAAGGAAGCTCGAGCTGTGTCCAGCCTGAGCAGTCTTCTTTAACATGTTAATGATATGTATTTTTTTCTTTCCAGTTTGGTTACTTAAATTATTTCACCCTCATTCGTTGGATTTGTGAAATTTTCCCTGGACACTCCAGAAATACAGACTGAGAAATTCCCTAACACCTTATATATGTTTAAGAAAAACCCAGACAGGTGAGGTGGCATTTTTCTGCTTTGTGATAAATGGTGAATGGCAGTTTTGGAGTTTTAAGTTCGCTCTTCAGTCAAGGTCAATGGGTCCTTGATTGACTCCAGCTGTTGACATCTGGAGAACTGAGGTAGCCACTTTCCAAAGCTTCCATACTTATTTGACCTTGATCTAGAGTGACAATATTTTACTTTCTGTCCATTTCTTGGGAAAAAAACTAACTTTCAAAAATGCCAATGTAGCTGCTGCCTGTTTTGTGCTTGTTTCCAGTATGTGAAAAAGATCTAATTTAGTGCCAGTCATTAATCATCCTTTAAGTCATTTATACCTAAACATGAAAGGTGTATATCTTAAGAATATTCATCATGATTACAGTGAAACCCAGACAAAAGCATTGACATCCATATGATCAAAGGCTTTTTTTTTGCCATAATATTAGGGATCAAAGTTGTAATTTATATGCCTTCAGAAAGTCCCAAGCCCTCCGTAAGCACTCAAACTAATGAACAGTTCTCTTTCAGCATTATACAATGGGTGTTTAAAAACAGTAGTTTGACCTGTTACTTTGGTGTGTAATCAAAGAAACATGCAAAGATTAAACTCCATCGCAAAATCCTTCGGCTTCCGTACTGTTACTGAGAAAATAATGGAAAGGACCAACACATAGACATCCTTTGGTTGTGGCAAAAGAGATAAAGGTGTCAATCAACTACAATTCGACTTGCTCTATAAAATAATTTATTAATTTATATATTGACTCTCTCACATGATGAGGAAATCAAATCGGAGAAATAATTTACTACCGTAACAATGGTCCAGTCACCAAATGAAGATTAAGGTTGTTTTTTTTTTTTAACGTTGGAGAAGGGAAAACTGAAGGTCAAGTCAGGGCTTATAGAATAGTGATATTTTGGAAGATGTCTGTGGCTTCTGTGAACTGCCTAGGATCCCCTGAGGCATGAGTTTCAGACACCAGTCCTGGATTTGGGAAATTTGATAACTTAAGCAAAATCCTAATTTCTCCACCACTGGGACCTCAGATACCAGGCCAAGTCCCAAAAACAGCAGTGTCTCAGATACCAGGCCTGATGCGTATCCAAGTGTGTGTTGTAACATGGAGGTTTTCTTCTGTATCTGCCTTATTCTCTATCATCTTGGGAGTAGCCATTAGATCTGGTGCTACTGTGTACTGCTCAGTTCCTGCATACTCACACACAAAGTTCCTGCCAGTACCCCAAAACCATATGGAAAGGGAATGAGTGCACCAAACTATACCTCTATTGTCACAGGAAAGTCACTTTTTTAATGGAAGGCACAACCCACTGGTACTTTCCTCGTCCTGTGGCTAGAAATATATTCCTTTCTCCTTATTATTCCTTGTGATTCAGTCATCGCCTCCTGAAATGAAAATCCTTTCTCTTGCCATTTTCTATTTGCTCTTTCCTGGATTATTCAACCCTATAGCTCTCTAGCTCATTCTCTTGCTTTCCACTGTGCCTGGTGGAACCCTTGTTCTATCATTAATAAACTTCTTATATTTTAAATTTCTCCTTTTCACTACCTTTCTTCTTGAATTCACAGAAACCTATTTTCCTCTAGAACATGTTGTGTCCCCGACAACTCTCTTTAGTGCTGGTTGCTTCTTCCTAAATATGCCCCAAACACGCTGCTTCCAGAATCTCTAGTCTCTAATCCATCTATAAAATTGCTAAAATAATCGAACCAAAGTATAGATTTGACTATGTTGCTAACTCAAAAACTTTCAACAGCTCCTCATTGTCTCCAGAATAAAATATTAAATTCCTACTGCCTTCTAGCATGACTCCTTTCCAGCCTTATCACCTATCACTCCCCTTTACAAACTATTCTGATCAAACTGAAATGTGATTTTTCCTAAATTCAACATTTCATCTTAAACCTCTGTATATTCACACAGGTTATTTGCCCTTCTGCTTCCTTCCCTTCCCTCCAATATATCCCATCCTCTTTGTCTAAAAGAACCCTTATCAGGGCTGCTAGGTGGCTCAGTGAATAGAGCAATGGCCCTGGAGTCAGGAGGACCTGAGTTCAAATCCAGCCTCAGACACTCAACACAAAAAAACTAGCCATGTGACCTTGGGCAAGTCACTTAACCTCAATTGCCCTACCTTACCCCTGCCAAAAAAAGAAATAAAAGAAAACCTTATCTTCCACTAATATATAGTCATATATATCCCCATATATCGGGGGATATATTTTTGGTGTAAAGCCTTCCTAAATTTCCTCAGTTATACTGCTTTCTCTCTCTTCTATTTTTCTCATCTTATACTTAGGACCATGTTGTATCTCTTCAGCATAACATGTCTCTTTGTCACTAGTGTCTAATATATTACTATGCAACACAGAAGTGCTTAATATATGTTTATCATTGTTGGACAGGAGACTAGGCAGCAAGAATGAATTATATTGGACTAAAGGAAGAACTGCTTAACAGTGTATAGTATAGATTTAGAGTTGAAGGGGGCTTTGAGGCCATCTAGCCCATTTTCATTTAATTTTCCAGTTATAGAACTGAGGCCAAAAGAGGTTAAGGGACTTAACTCAGAATCACACAGCCTATGGCAGAACTTGAATACAGATCTTCTTGACTTGAGGTCCAACACTCTTAAGATGATTCCCTTTGAAGTGTTTGAAATTCTTATTGCTGAGTTGAAAAAAAAAAGATTCTCCTTTTCTGGGATGGATTAAATGCAACTCTATCTAGGTGAATGGAATGAATGAATTAATTTCTTAACTCTTATCCATCATATAAAAACATTTCTTTTTTGTTTGTTTCATGTTTTTGACAATTTATGTAAGAGATATGACCCAAATGCAGGCTATGTCAATAACAAAATAAAGAAGATAAGATCTTTGTAGCAAATGTTCTTTTATGGCTTGAAAATGCTCACATTTTATGCGGAAGGGGGTAAAGATATCTTTCTAATTTGGTTCTTTATTTTTTCTCAGTTGTGTATGTATGTGTATGTAGATATTTAAATACCTATATATACACACACACAGAATGAGGCATCATGGTGTATTATTTTTAGAGAGTTTTTAGATTTGGGAAAACTTGGATTCTGGACCAATTTTTGATAGATATTTACTGTGTGATGCTGGCCAAGTCTCAGTGCTCCAGGTGACTCTAAGAGTATAAGTCAAAGAGGTTTTGATCAATATTACGCAAATTGCTTCTGGCTCCCTACACCGATAAAATCACAGATTTGGCAAAAAAAAATTATAATACATATGTAACTACATGTATATATATATATATATATATATATATATATACACATATATATACACATACACACACACACACACACACACACATATGGAAAGATTTAGTCATCATACTTGATATGGTTACTGGTGACAAACTAATAGAATCCAGTCATCCTTTCATGTGATTTTATCACCTTTCTCTGATGAAATTGAAAAGGTGCCTGGTTGTTGAATGAGTAAAAATTTGACCATGTCTCTGGGGGTTTAAAATAGCCAAGTCACATAGACAGTAAGAAGGTTGGGAGACAGAGAGACAAAGAAGAATCCAGTAGTTGAGGAAAAGCTTAGTCCTTCAACTCTGGGGGGAAGAGGGGATTTTTCTCTTTTCAGCTGTAGTTTGTAGCAACAGAGTTACTTGCTTGGGAGACGTCTCATCCAGTAATTGTAGACAACTCATGGGAGTTTAAGGTATTACTGTGGGAGCGATGGATGCCCATTTCAGATAGACAGGAATACAAAGAGGGAGCTGTTCAGGGTCAGACCTAGCTTCAGGGAGCAAGAGCTCAGACAGCTGTGAGGGAAAATAGAAACCACAGTCACTTCGCTGAATCTTAATGGACAAACACTAGAAATCTCCCAACCACTTGGTGTCCCTTATATGAACACTAAAGTGGGCACTCTGATCCAATGTTCTAAAAACTACTTTCTGTCCTTGGCATAAGAGACTCTGTAGTTGTGTTTAAATGGGCTTTATTCACAATTGTAAAAGTACTTGGTCTCTTCCTCTTGTTTCCTGCCCTTGAATAAGGAATGTTTTTTTTATTCTGATAATAAATCCTATCACTCACATTCCAAATGCTCCCCTTTTCTCTCTTGACTGATTCCCTTCTTTCTCTACCCCTCCCACTCCTGTGAATACTTTCTTTATCTATCCTAAGTTGCTACAGAATGCTGCTGATTGATGGTGTATTCAAAGTGGGCCTGAAAGGATATAAAAACCAAATCTGTACCCAAGGAATCTGAATCTGTTATCAGTAAAAGCAAATTGTGCTACATTCTAATAATTCTTTTGGCTTTTACTTTGACCTTCTATTATAGACACTTTCCACCTCTTACAAGAGAGTGAGAGAATTCTCCAATATAGAAAAAAACATATACATATAACTAGCTATGAACTCAAGAGACAGCTAAGTCTGGAAAATCCAGAGATGAGCTTCACAGAGGTGCAACTCCTGGGAGCCCAGCTGACCAACCTCACCAGCACAAATGGTAAACTCAGGGGGACATTTTGTGACTGCTTCACCAAAGAGAAAGAATCTTGAGGCTTAGAAGTACTAGAGGAGTGGGTAGCCTAGGTCCTTTATACATGTGCCTCTCTACAGTGATGCTCTGTGCCTACTTGCCCCAAGGATGCTGGTTAAGTTAGAAGAAGAATATGTCCAGGTTTCTGGGGGATGGTAACCAGGGTAGTGGGTTTTTGTAGCTACTGTTCTTTCTACACCTTAAATCCTTCACTAAAAAGGGCATAATTGTTTTGAGGCTCTAGTTGGAAGAGTTGGTTCAGATGTTAAAGAATTCACTTAGACCTTCTCTTTTAGCCAATGGCAATTTTTTATTTTACGTGAAAAAGCATCATAGACCTCCTTAGCAAGAAAGCTAAATGAGACTCCGATATTTGGAGGAGTTATGCTTATAAAGAGATGTTTCAGCATGATGATGTAATTTTTAGGGTTTCTTATGGGGCTTGAAGATTTAGGGACAGGATAAATCCCAACAAGGTGAGGAAAAGGCCTGAAAGATAAGGCAAAGCTGTCATGACAGGATGAGGAAGATGAAAGAAAGGATAGTGAACACAGAATAAGGGGGACAAAAGCAATTCTTTTGGTATAAGTTGTATGATATTCCAAGATAGGGGGAAAAGGGCATTAAGACACCCTCAAGCTACAGTGCCTCAAGTTACAAGGTGGGCTATAGAATGAGCCTCAAATCCCCTCAGGGGGTCTGGACCCTTACGGCACCATTTATATTCAGTTGAGTTGGGCATCATTAATTTGAAATGCACTGACAGAGGCTTGTGAGGTAGTTCTGTGGGAGACCCACAGATAGCCTAGAACCTGAGGTAGCAGCTACCTTCTGACAAGCCACTAGTACGAATAAAAATTAGAATACCACGTACTTACGTTTATGAATATTTATGTATGCATATTAAATGTATGTGTGCATCTGTTCCGAAGGGGTATTACACACTTGTCTTTTGAGAATGTGTGTATACATACACATAGACACACATACACATGTATATATGCTATAGTCTTTATTTATGGTTGGAGTTTTCGTTATATTACCGTTACATTTTAAGCCTGAGGTGAATTGCTTTGCAGCATTTAAACACTTTTTAAAAAATGACTGATATTATCTCATGCTAGGGTGTGTCCATTTTAATTTAAACAATTTCCAGGCATTACTTGCTTGACATGAATGTCATCATTGTGTGTGCCATTGCTGCTCAGTAAATTGAATTTAAAGGAACTGAACTTGCCATTTGAAATGTTATGTTCCTGGAAGATAACTATGTGATAATTTTGTTCATATACTAGATGCCTGGATATAGATAAAAGGATAGGCAGTGGAGGAGACTACCTAGGACATTGGGATAATAGAGTAAATAGTTAAGCTTCTCCTCTGTGCCAAGTGCAGTCCTAAGCACTTTACAAAGAGGATCTCATTGGATCTTCACCACAGCCCTGTGAGGTAGGTGCTAACAAGATCCACATTGCATAGTTGAAGAAACTGAGGCAGACAGAGGTAAATCATCTTGCCACATGGTCATACGGTCATCAGTCTAGGGTCATGTTGTATCAGTTAGTAAGTCAAAAAACTTTTATGAAATGCTTCCTATGTGCCAGGTTAAGCACTGGGAACCCAAAGAAAGACAAACACTTGGTCCTTAACTTCAAGGAGCTTATGTTCTAATGGGAAAGAAAATTCATAAATAATTATGTAACCCTTACACAGACAGACAGTAAAAACTGAAGTTGAATGATGAGGAAAGCTGTATTTAAAAAATGTTACTTGTTGCTAAGGTTCATATTTTTAATTCCAGAAAACGCTTTCCATGTCATGTAGGTGTTTATTTTGTGATTTCTAGAGTTGCAAAATAATTGTCAAGGCAGGCTGAGTTAACAGTGACACACAAGAGGAACAATGTTCAAAGGTAGGAGAATGTACCTTTTGGATGTTGTTTAGGGCACACAGAAGACAGGTCTTGGATCTGAAGGAATAGAAGATCTCAACTCATTCTTTATTCAATCCATAATAAAACTGTTGAGAGGAAGTGTGGTAGAGAGGAAAGAATACTGGCTCTGGAACTTGCTTGTTGTGTGACCTTGGCCAAGTCACTTCTCAGTTTCTTCATCCCCAAAATGAGGGGGTTGGACTTGATGGGCTAATTTGTACTGCTCCCTTCTAGGTGTCAATCTGTGATCTGGAGCAAAATGGATTTGTCAAAATATGTATTATGTTAGTCCAGTATAGCTATGGAAAAGATGACAGATTTAAGTCTCATCGGTTAATGTGTTAAGATTATAAAGCTAAGTTCAAATGAAAACAGTGAAAAGGTTATTGATTACAATCTTTGTAATGGCAAAAGTTCATTAGCTTGACAAATGCCAGATGTGCCAGACACTGTACTAAGTGCCAGTGATACAGCCCCTGCCCTCAGGGCACATGCATTCTACCTATTTAATTGCTGTATTTTTCTCTAGGGCACTACAGGTATCAGAGAAACATCACGTCTCAGAGCTATAAGGCAACCGAGAAGCAGCCATGTATAGCTCATCTCATGACTGAACAAGAAACCCTTCTACAACCTGTCTATTAAATGATTATTTAGCCTTTACTTAAAGACTTTAAGTGAAGGGGATGGAGGGGGTGTGCTGGAGTTAGCTTGGACTGGTTATTGAGAGCTGATTCTTAAATTATCAGTGAGAGCATTTACACCTTAGAAATGATGGAACTACAGATCAGACCCCATTGTTGTTTTGTTGATTGTCTAGACTTAAGAATGTGATGGGGGAAAAAAAGGTCAAAGATGAAGATTCAACTTGAAGAGTGTGACAGGCGTTTTTTGAGAGCCAATTGTTAAACAGTTACCAGCACACCACTGGAGGGAAACCCTCTCACTACCTCTTGAGGCAGCCCATTCCACTTTGGAATAATGTGATTTCCCCTTTACATTAAGGCTACAATTGACTATGTGCAAATTTCACCCTCTGAGGCTAAGCAGAACAAGTCTAAATCCACTTTCATTTGCTAGTAGACCCTTAATAAATATTTTATGAATGAATAAATGAAGATTAAGGAAAAGGGCATTTAATATTGCAGGATGGTGTCTCCCCTCTGTCCCCCTGAAGTGACCCTTCCAAGTTTCTGAGGAACTGATTATCACAGTACCTTTGTGGGATTGAAGAAATCTTGTTAGGGGAGCATACCTTGCTCTACTAGTCTTGCAACTCTGATCCCTAACATGCTTGTGAAGATGAAAGCAATTGTTCCTGGTAGATTTTTTTGTCATTCATAATTTAATCCTTTGATACGGTTGACCAGGTAGTAGCCTTTAAAGATTTTTGAATAGCAATGGCTTAGCTAGTAGATGAGAGTTCTGGACTTGGAGTCAGAAATACTTGAGAAGGAATCCTTCAGATATGAGCTGGGTGATCGCAGGCAGGTCATTTGACCACTTCCCACTTCGGTTTCCCTTTCTGTAAGACGGGGACAAAAATAGCACTTATCTCACAGGGTTATTGTGAGTTCATCAGCTAACATATGTAACATATATATATATATACACACACACACACATATGTAATGTAAAATACTTTATATTTTAACTATTATTTGTATTATTAATCTCTTTTCTATACATTTTAATTTTGCTTTCATCTTGATTTATATGGCAGACCAGAAAAAATGTGATGAGGCAGCAGATAAAATTGAGAGAAATTGCAGTTTTTCATCCCCCAGAATATGATGCCATGAAGATGAACATGATTAGAGCAGGATGTAATAGGAACGGCGGTTTGTGACCATCTTTGCTATAAGATTAATAACAGCTAGAATTTATATAGCTCTCTAAGATTTATAATGTCTTTTCCAAATATTATCTTATTTGCTCCTCACCTAGGAGGTAGGTGCTATTATGATCCTGATTTTACAGAAGACACTGAGGCAAACAGAGATTTCAATGACTACCTCATCATGACACATCTAATAAGTGTCTGAGGCAGGATTTGAATTCGGGTTTTCCTGACTTCAAATTCAGTGCTTTTTCCACTGTATCATCTAATTTCTTCCATTACTTTTCTTAATAAAGTGTTCTGAAAAATAATGGAATCTATATAATTACCATGAGTTCTATGGTGTCATATACACTTATGTGTACATACAAAAATGTATGCACACACATGTATGTGTATCTACGCACACACATACATGTGTACATTTATGTATGTATGTATATGTATGTACACAGACACATAAACATGCCTGGAAGATTCTCCTTCTTCCTGCCTCTGACCTCTCTGGCTGCCTTTAAGTCCCCATCTTAAATCCTACATTCTACAGAAAGCCTCCTCAATCACTCTGAAGTCCAGGCTTTCCTCCTCTCTTCTAATCATTTCCTGTTTATCCTGTGTATATTTGCATGTTGTCTTCTCCATTAGATGGTAATCACCTTGAAGGCAGGGGCTGTCTTGTAAGTTTTTTTCCCCCAGCATTTAGCACAGGATTTGAAACACAGTAGATATTTCATAAATGTTTATTGGATGAACACACACACACAGAAAGTTGCATGTATACGTGTATATTTATCTCATTCTGGACTTTAAACGTATCATTTCTCAGTAATGGAAGCACGTTTCATCGTTGGTCAAGGAATCACGAGTGGTCATTTTATTGATTATAATTCTTACAGCTTTCAAAGTTTGTTTTTACAGGGTCATCATTGTTCTAGTTCTGTTCATTTAACTTTTCATTAGTTCATAAAACTTCTCAGACTTGTTTATATTTATAATATTGATGATTTAGTAAAAATTGTTTTGATTCTGCTCATTTTACTTTGCATCAGTTTGTATATGTTTTCCAAGTCTTTTTGAAGTTATGCCTTTGTTAATTTCTTATCACACAATACTACATCAAATTCACGTACCGCAACTTATTTAGCTATTTTTCTGTTGTTGAATATTCTCCTCATTTACATTTTTTCTTACTTCCCCAAACAAAAACCAAAACCTGCTACAATTATTTTTGTACATAAAGGAACTTTCCCTTTTTCTTTGTGCTCTCTTGTGTACAGGGTTGTGTAGCTGGATCAAAGGGTATGTACTGTTCAGTAAAATATTGTGTGTAATTCCAAGTTGCTTTTGAGATTGGCTTTGTCCATTTACAGCTCCACCAACAAAAAGAGATAGGAAGAGTAATCCTGTTTAAAATTACAGAATGTGTAAAATATTTTGGAATCTACCTTTCAAGATGTACATAAGAACTTTACAAATAGAACTACAAGTAATTTTTAATAGAAATAAAACAGACCTAAATAATTGGAATATATTAATTGCTCATGGGTTGGAGGAGCAACTATAATAAAAATGACAGTACTATAAGTAATTTACTTATTCAATGTCATACCAATCAAGCTAGAAATAGAAAAAAATAATAATCAAATTCATATAAATGGTAGAAAAGGTCAGGAATCTCAAGAGAAATAATGAAAACAAATGGAAATGAAGGGGATTTAGCAGTTCCAGACTCAAACTATACTGCAAAACAGGTATTATTAAAACTGCTTAGTCCTGCCTAAGAAAGAGAGAAATTGATCGTGGTTAGATACATAGCATAGAAAAGGAAATATATCTTATAATCTAGCTTTTAGTAATCAGAAAGACCTCATCTACTTGAGGAAAAGGACTCAGTATTTGACAAAAATTGCTGGGAAAACTGGATAGCAGTAGGAAAGAAATTAGATTTAGACCAACACCTCACACCTTAAATAAAGATAAAGTCTAAAAGGACAAATAACTTAGATATAAAAGGTCACATCATAAAAAAATTAGTAAAGCATGAAATAAATTACCTATCAGATCTCCAACTCAGAGAAAAGCTCATAAACCAAACAAGAAATTGAAAGAAGGATCATAGAACATAAAAAGGATAATGTTGATCACATAAAATCAAAAAGTTTTGTACAAACAAACCTAATAAAGCTAAGATTAGAAAGGAAATAGTTTCATTGGCTGAATGATACTCAGGAGGCAAAATGATCTCAGTAGACTGTCATTATGGGCTAAATACATTAAATTGAAATCTAATAGGGATCAGTCAGTCAAGAAAATTTTTTTAAAGCCCCTACTATGTGCCAGGCACTTTGATAAGCTGGGAATTAAATAAAGAGGCAAAAGAGAGCCCCTGCTCTCAAGGGGCTTACAATCTAAAGGGGGAGATAACATGAAAACAAATATATACAAAGCAAACTACAAAATAAATAAATAGGAATAAATAGAATAAATAGGAATAAATGTAAAGTCTTACCTACAGAGTTGAAAAAAATTAGCTTTAATGGCACAGCATGGAAGAGAGGTATGCCAAGGCAACTGCTAGAGTGAAAATGATATGGATGTTCCATATCCAATTGATTATTGACTTAAAGCAATGAACAGAAAATTCTCAAGGAAAGAAACCCAGGCTATCTGTAGTCATATGAAAAAATTCTCCCAATCGCTATTAAAGACATGTAAATTAAAGCAATTCTGAGATCCTTCCTCCTGTTTATCAGAGCAGCAAAGAGGACCAAAAAGAAAAATGACAAATATTTGAGAGGCTGTGGGAAAACAGCCCTCCTCTCTCCTTTTATCACCTTTTATTTTTCAGGTTATACAAAGTTAGAAAAGACAGTTTATACATATTGAGTGACAGAGTCAGAATCCAAAAAGATTTCAATAGGCTAGAATGAATGGCCGCATGTAATAAGATTAAATCTGTAGCAATAAATATGATGTCTTATCTACAGGTTCAAAAAATCTTTAATGGTATAGCATGGGGAAGGTATACCAAGGCAATAGTTGGAGAGAAAAGGAAATGGGTGTTTCAGTAGACCATATGCCCAATACATACAACACCCTGAAAAGCTAATGTTTTTTGAGGCTATCCTGAAAGGCTATTGTCCAAAATCACCACTCTGCTCTGCCAAGATGACATTTGGAATATTGCATTCAGTTCTAAGAGTCATATTTTAGGGAGGAAACTGATAAGCACATTTTGAAAAGATTGATCAGAATTGAGAGGGGACTGGAGACCACACTATGAGAAGACTGAATGCAAGTTGTTTTACCCGAAGAAGGAAAGACTTAGACGGACTACCTTTCATTGATTACAGAAGTGATTTTTGCTCACTGTGGCTTTTGAAGATTCCTTCTGAGATTTTGTGATTATGTTAGTATGTTTCCCTTGTTTGAATAAAGACCTTACTCATAATGGTAGAAATGAATCACTTTGGGATAATATCAGCATGCCCACTTATGGATCAACTTCATATAGATGTAGTACATGAACATGAAGAACCCATTTTTTTTCATCTCAATGCAGTTAGACTCTCCAGGCAGCAGGGTTGAATGACGAAGGCAGTAGCAGGTGTTGGTTTCATGTTTAATTGGTCAGGTCACCATTCCTTGATCTCTCTCTCTCTTATCCTTGATTTCAAGGATGCACATTCAATTTCCTCTGTTCCTTTGATATTGAGCTAGTCCCCAGGTATATGTACTAGTAAATGTTTTACAATGGGCTCTCTGAAGGAAAAAAAAAGTACACATGACATTTTAAAATTGTCTCCATCACTTACTTAAGTCTTGACAATCATCAAAATACTAAATCAAGCCATGAGTTGTAGCATTTGTTGATTTCCAAAATGTAAATGCTTACGTTGAAAATGTAACTATTAATTCTTGAGAGCCAGTTCAGTCTGATTCCAGCACCGCCCTTTATCATATCCATATTTGAGCTGCTGAGATAGCACAGACCCACCATGACAGAAGGAAATGGCACCCAGGCCATTATGAGCTTAAGCACCATTACTTCAACTTCTGCCTCCTTATCAATCCCCTATTCTGTCTTTTTCCATCACTCCCCCAACCGCGGTCATCATGCTTTCAGCTCTGTCCCTGAGGGTATATAGAAGTGGTATTAACGCTCCATCATCAGGCCACATACTCTGTCACTTTTTTGTGTCTCTTAGCTCATGGAGCGTTTTTATCATTTTTATCATTTAATTTTTTTTATTGATATAAAAGAACCACTGATATCCCTTTTAAGGATTTTTTTTAGTAGTACCTTTATCAGCTGTTTCTGACATTTTTATAGAAACATATCTTTCACTGAAAGTTTAAAAGGAGAAAATGCAAAGTAAGCAACTTTCAGAGGACTATTTAATTTCTCCAGAACAAATACAATGCTATTTAAGTCATTTAAATAACTGGTGGACATTATTAAATTCTAGCCCAAGAATTCAAGAGAGGTACTATATGAATCTGCTTTGTTAAATTATTTCTTGTGCACTAGATTATCAAAACTATCAAGCCTGCTTGTGTGTTTAGCAGTTTGGGAACGTTAAAGGGTGAATAAGTACTTGACAAATTAATTTTTTGCCTGCTCAACCATCCTGAAACTGTTAGTTCAGGTGCTAAGCTACCAGCATGACCAAGTATTTTTTTTTTAAATGGATTTTCTGAGCTGCTTTATGCTATCCAATATCTCTTCTTTTAATCATTAGTTTCATGGCAACAATTCCTTTTCAGTGGGAGTGCATGTTTCTTGGATATATTATTTTCTTCCTGTTTATAACCCTGCTACTAGCAGAACAGCTTATATTTATTAGATGCCTGAAGAAATGTGTTGGTGTGATAGCATGATAATATTCCTATCAGATGTATGCAATCTCTTTAAAAAATTTCAGCATTTATCGTTTGATTCTTACTTCTATACTTGCATTTTCTTTTATCTCATATTCATCTCTCCCTCATTTTCTCTCCAACTGAAATCACACTTATCCTATCCCAATCTTGACATGTCCAATTCAAAATGAAGTCAACCTCAGTCTGCATCTTTGTATTTGTTTTACAGCGAAGGCAAGGGAAAAGGAATAAAGGAATGTAAGTGTGGCATTGAACAATAGGAATGCCAGCCGTAGCAAGGAACAGATGCTGTTTGATGGCCTGCTGTCGTATGGTTGGCAGTTACGATGTACTGGAGTGAATGTTGTTTGTAAAATGAGTATAAAACATTGTGGATAAAAAAGTTCCAGACGTGAAAGCTTACATTTATATAATAGGGCATTAGATTCTCTTCCCTCAGGATAAGATACCATCCTCTCTAATTTACAGATTAGGAAACAGAGTCTCAGAAAAGTTAAATATTAAAACTAAATTCACTCTGTTAGCTTAACAACTACTACCTTAAACCCTACTAGCTTAAACAGAATTCAACTCTTTGAGATCACATTATTTGAATTCACAACTACATATTTCCATTGGGCCTGAACCAATGACCATATTTTACATAGTTATAACTTTGAATACTGTGAATTCAGCTTCTTCATGGGACCACTTCATGGGCTTCATCATTTGAATGAATCTGAACCCAACCATACCATACTATCTGAAGGATCATCTAGGTTGTATATAGTTGGCCTAGGGAGCAGTGTACAATGTAACCACAATTTATCCAAAATGATTGGGTAATGGGTCCTTATTGATTAAGTTTCTTGTTAAATTCAAGTTAGCTAGGAATCATTGAATCAAAAAATAGTTCAACAGGCACTAATTAAGTACCAAACACTGTGCTATGAGGAGACAAAAATAAAAGGTTCCTGCCCTCAAGGAGCTTGCAAAGGTGCAAACAGAATGAACACAGATAATTTGTGGGTAGCAGCAGTTGTGGGGGTAACCTACTGTAAAGGGGGGGATGGGAACAAAAGGACATATGCAGGGGTTATGACCTGATTAAGTGACGAAAATTGTAACAGTTATCTATTAGGCGATGTAAGACAAATTATCAGGTAAATTGCTTATTTAAAGGCTTCAGGAGTTTTTAGTTACATGGATAACTCCCTATAATGCCAAAAATCATTACTTCTTCATCTAGTTTTCATGAGTTGCCATGGCCAAAAACCAAAACAAATTAGGTAGGCCCTTGGGCAACAGGGCTTAGTCCTGCCAGAGCTTGTGACCTGCTGAAATGAACCTTCAAGAAATAAGACATGCATTATTTCACCCTGAAAAAACATCAGAAAAAGACTTTAGTCTATATAAATTATACTATGGTCTATACACAAGTGAAGTCTAACAGGGGTATGAGTTTCAAAGAGGATAAGATCACTTATAGTTAGAGGAAATCAGGGAAGGTTTCATGATGGAAATAGCCCTTGAGCCAGACCTAAGAAAAAGAATTCCAAGAGGTCAAGAAATGTACGGAGTGTGTGTGTGTGTGTGTGTGTGTAGGTAAAGGTAGCAGGGAAAGGTAGGTACAGTATATCTTCATAGGAGATGTTATCAAAGGATGTACTGACAGATGAAAAAAAAATTATTTCTTAACAAGGTGTTAACATCCAGTCTCCTTTTATGAAGTGTGAATACCTTTTCTGATAGAGTCAGAAAGAAGTAAAGATATTGAAGGAACAAAAAATAGTTCTGACTTTCCTTGTAGGACTTAAACTGGGAATAGTCATCTCAATGTTGGAAACCTCCAAAGAAAACCATCAACAAAGGAAGAACTGAGCTTTTTGCCTTGGTGGAGATGGGGAGAAGATTTCTTTCTCCCCCTTCTCCATGGTTCAACAGAGCTTCTTGTCTACAAGGAGGACACAGGTTAAGATAATAGAAACACATGCTCTAGACAGATGTAAAAGAAGCAATTTTCACTCTAGTACACACTATATACATGCATGTGTATATATGTATGTATATGCATACACATATGTACATACACACATATGCTCACACACACATATTTCATAGTAGAAACTGGGTAGTAATAATTGTTTGTTTGGGTCTTAATGTCACAATTCTTGAACATTCTTGTTTATTTAGGCCTGAATGTCATTATGCTTAAAATATCTTATGACCCCCAACTTTGGAGGTGGCCAGAGTGGGACTATTCTCCAACAACTCATGGGGCTTGTTCCTATTCATCTAATCACAAATATTTTTCAGTTTCAAGAAAAATACAGAACAACAAAAGGGCTTGCAGTCTTGTTATAAAACTCACTTCCTTTGCTAATTTTAGTGTCCTCAGTCTAAAAAAGAATGCTCCAGAATGATCTGAGTCAGGGAAACAGGTAAGGAGGTCAGTGACAACAATGGGACTAGCCACCTCATTTGCTGCCAACAAAATTCTTTATCTTTTCCCCTAAGGCAGTGGTTCTCAACCTTTCTAATGCCGTGACCTTTTAATACTCGTATGTGGGCATATCTGCATGTGGGCGGACCCGCCTGGAGACGGATAGAGGAGCATCGTCTCGGTTCCTAAGTCCATCAGAAATATGTGTTTTCTGATGGTCTTAGGTGACCCCTGTCACCTCTGTGAAAGGGTCATTCGACCCCCAAAGGGAACGCAACCTAAAGGTTGAGAACTGCTGCTCTATTGCCTTTTTGGAAGGAAGAAGATACACCCAAAATGTATATGAAGTCCCAAATATAAAGATGAAACTTCTGACCATCTTGGCAGAGTGCAGTGTGACTCAGAAGACAGTGTTTAAAATGTTAGCATATCAGTTCTGCATAGTCACTAAAAAGACTTCTTTTTATAGTTTTAAAATAACCATCTAATTTGAACATACAATCAATTTCTCTACAAAACAAGGTTTCATCTAAAGTACCCTTGCCTCAGGCATCCTCTTTGGGTTGACTGTGAAATATTTTAAATGTGTACTATTATATTATCATTGCTTATAATTCTTAAAAATGTATTTTTAAAGATAAATTTTAAATTCTTCAGGTTTCAAGACAACATAATTTGAATAGATGAAGAACAAGTTCCATTTCAATTAAAACAAATACAGGAGAAAAGATGGATAAGGAGGCTTTTTTCATTCCATAACATCACAAAGTAACCAACTCTTATGTGCCATGTTCCTTACTGGCAAACTGGTTAGTATCTCTTGATGCTAACAAAAATATACTAATGAACTCATGCTTTTTATGGATACTTCCCCTCAAAGTAAAAGATGTGCACTTTGAAATGTGTAGAAAAAAACAAGTGTTCTGAACAGATTCTTTCTTTGTCTTTACATTATAAAATATGCAACAGTCATTATGTGTATTTGTTTTAAAGAAACAGACATACTGTTTCTAAAGGAAGATACTATATAGTACAGACAGATTTTTTTCCCCTTAATATTACTAAAGGGATGGATGATAAGGAACATTTTCTCACAATCTTTTTTTGAGAAGTGATGGAAGGAATTGCAGAAATTAGGGGATCTAAAATATACATACATAATATATATAATATATTATACATATATATGTATGTGTGCATGTATATACATATATTCCATTATTTTGAGAAGACTCAAGTATTCAATTTTTACTGTAGCATAAAAATATTTGGAGACCCATTTTAGACCAGTAGTCTATGAGCATTTTAATAAAGAATTTTTATACATTCATCCCCACATGTGTATATATAATATTTATAAATTATGTATATGTATAATTATTATTATGTATATGTATAATTATTAGTTTGGAAGGAAGAAGATGCACCCAAAATATATATGAAGTCCCAAATGTAAAGATGGAACATCTGACCATTTTGCAGAGTGCAGTGTGACTCAGAAGTCAGTGTTTAAAATGTTATCATATCAGTTCTGCATAGTCACTAAAAAGACTTCTTTTTATAGTTTTAAAATAACCATCTAATTTGAACATATAATCAATTTCTCTACAAAACAAGATTTCATCTAAAGTACCCTGGCCTCAGGCATCCTCTTTGGGTTGACTGTGAAATATTTTATATCATAGAATGTCATAGAACATATATAAAACTAGATATTTGAAAATAATTTAATATGGATGAAATGAAAATGTTTTAATATTTATTTATAAACATAGAGGTGAACATATTATGGTAGGCATGATGACATAGTGGTTTGGTGTATGCTTATCAATAATTCTTGCTGCAATATTGCTTTGTTCTGTGTCTCCCCTTTTAGGCCACCAGTAAGTATTAAGGCAGCCACGATTCTCTAGGCACTTGTTTCTTCTTTAGGAAAGCATGCTTCTTAGCTAATCTTCAAGTTACTACCCCTATAACATTTTTGAGCGTCCTTGCAGTTTGCTCAGATTTCAAACTCCTCAGTTTCAGAAATTTCTGCAGAAACATTTCTCTTGTAGACTGCCTTCTTGTCTTTCTTGGGTAATGATAAGAACCAGTGCTGGGCCCAAAGTTATAGAGAACTACACTCTCTCCTCCACTAAGGAGCATCTCCTGCACACAAGTGCAGTGGTGAACCAGGCGCAGTCCTACGAGTGAATGATGTTAGAAGTGAGGAATTGGTCTTTGGTCCCATTGGCTCTTTAGACTCTCCACCATCTGGGGAAAAAATTACTTAAAGCTCAGGTTTTGGCTCACAACTAGGGTGTTCTCAAAGAGGAAGAGGGAGTAGGAAGTTACTCAATTATACAATATGAATCAGGAATATTACATCTATAGGAAAGCATAAGGCTCTTCAGCATTGAGTTACACATTTTACTGGAAGTTTCCAGGGGAGCTCCAGCACACACTCCTTGGATTGGCCCCTTAAAAGCCTATTCCCACACTCTAACCCCTGCTATAGTTGGATTGAATCCTCAAATATATAAACTGCTGGAATGTTCTTTTTCTCTTTTATGGGAGCAACAGATCTAGCTCTTCATCCAAATGGTGCACAGCTGGCTACAATTAGGGAGCAATTTTCTGACAAGTTGCAGAAGTACATGGCCTGAGTCCATCTTTCCATGTAGGCCCTGAGTGGCTGGTAGCATTAGAGGTAACAACAGAGACTGGCCCTAGAGATCATCTCATCTGTACCCATAGCCTCTTGCCATTTTCCATTGCTTTTGGTTTTATCTGTGGGACCTCAAGATAAGATGTAACCTAGATTAACCCAAACACCACATTAACTAGAATTATAGAAGCAGTCTTGAGAAACTGACCAGTGACTCAGCGTCCATGTAGAGGGCTGAAATAATATTGGGAGATAAAGCTTTAGCATCCCACTCTTTTTCTTCTGCAAAAACAAAGCTGTAAAAAGAGGTCAGCTTCAGAACCAAGCAGATAGATCACTGAGCTCTGCCTGACTCTCTGCCTTCATTTTCTGCCTTTCTTTCAATGATATGATGTGATATTGATCTCAGTGAGATCATTTTATTTTTGGAGATAATTTCACTGTTCATTGTTTCAGTCTTCTTAAATGACCACATTACTGTACTCTGCCGTTTGAAGCTCCTCACGACCTGCTTCTTGTCCATTCATTTATTCTCACGCTACTTTTCTTCAGACTCATACGATCCAGTCCGACTGACACTCTTATCGCTCTTCATGCATAGCCTGTAATCTCCCTTCTCTGTTGTTTTTTTTTTTTTGGTTGTTTTTTCATTTTTTTTGCACTGGTTGTCCTCCATGTCTGAAATGTGTTCCGTCCTCAGCTCTACCTCTTAGAATTCTGAGTTTCCTTCAAGAACCGGCTTAATTTTCTTCTACTTGAAGTCTTTCTTAATTTCCCCATGTACTAGTGCTTTTCCTCCCAAATTATCTCGTATACATTTTACATATTCTCATATAAGTACACATGCTTTCAACAGCTAGATTGTAAGCTCCTCAAGGTCAGGGGAGTATTTAACTTTTTTTATCCATAAGGCCTTTCTGTAAAATAGTATAGGCTTAACAAATGCTTATTGGTGGCACCTAGGCCTTGCTTCTCCTAAGTACTACCTCCTTGTCCCTACTGTTCTCCTTCTATTTCTCATCTCTGACACTGCTACCTCTTGCTGTAACCACAGCACTCAGCTTCAGGTACCATTTGGGTTAACACTGCCCAACTAATCCACAATGTCCTGATTCCTTACCTGTCTTGCATGTGCCTCCCTGGCCACTGTTATCTCTCCAGTCTTGACAGGGAAGTTGGCAGGGAGAGAGGAAGGAGTAGGCCCCCAATGGACCCTTTGTACCTGTTGCGTCTTAGCCCCTTAGAGAACAGGACCACTGTGACCTCAGCCCCAGATGACAATTGACCCTAGATGGCAGGGAACAGTAAGCTCTTTGTTGCTGTTAATGCCTTCATCTCTGTCACAGACATGTCTTTTAGCTTGATCTTTCCCCCAGATCTATGACTGGCAGGTCCATATCCCTTCCAGTAGGGCTCTTTTCCTCCCCTAGATCCCTTGCTAGCCAGCATTTGTCTTCAGAACCAGGACTCCCCAGATAAGTGGCCTCTGGTCGAAACTGGCTTTGCTGGAATGGAGAAGCCTTGGGTTCTTGTTTTCTTGATGAACCCCCACTAATTGTCTTACACAGCCCTTAGGGAATATACTGTCTACTTTAAAGACTACCAGGCTAGACACCTTTCACTAGCACCTCCCATATCTTTTCCTTCTAGTGAATATACAGGTAGTTTTGGTAAAAGATAATTTTTCCAGGATATTTTAAAACGAGGATGCAGATGAATAGATGTGAATTCTTAGTTTTAAGTAAAATAAGTGTTAAAAACCTGAACAAACTGAAATAGGTCCTATTTATGCAGTACTGTATAGTTCATAATACTGTATTTCTTTTCCATCTCTTCCCTAACGTATCCCCTCAGGCTATGAGCATTTTGCTCATGAGTAATACTGGAGATAAAAATAATGATGAATTTCTGATTTTCATAATAATATGACAGCTGCAATAATAATAGTTATTGCATTTGGACTTCTGTACAGTATAGAAACCTACTTTCCTACTAGATTTCATTGAGTATCTTGATGATAAATGAAACAATTTTTCATATTTTGTTCTTGAAGCAACTTAGGGTAATCATTCTGGATGCCAATTCTCTCTCATCAATAACATCATCATTTCCGTGAAGATATCACTGGTTCTCTTGCCTATTATCTTTTCCAGTGGGTCCTAGCACAATGTAATACATATATGATAGGTGTTTGTTTAATTGAACTACAATGGGCAGCAGGTGAAGGGTTTGGGGCTGAATCTACATTCACACTAGGAGATTGCAGGCTAGTTTGATAAAAGTCCTTCTCTCATTAGAAGGAAGAAGTTCATGTAGGTAGACAATGAAGATTAATGAGTGCATCTGGCTCTCCCTATTTTCCCCATACTAAAGGGATTTTCCTACCCGCTAGGATTAGGGGGTGAATATGATTTTATCTTCGAGTCATAGATAAGATAGATAAGAAGCTGCAGATCCTTTTGTCTATTCCAATCGAAAACTCCACAGTCTGTAACAACTGCAGGTGCAGATAGTTAGGTTATATATGTATAGAACAGACTTCCTAAGGGCAGTTATAGGGGCAGATTAATTTTCTTCTGAACTAATGGATGACAGTGAAGCAGAAGAGATATCTGCTTGTTCATATGATTTGAATATTATTGAATAAACTTTAAAGTTGGATTTCTTATATTTGAGGCTCAGTTTCTATGCTTTGCCCTTTGGAGTTACAAATCTGGCTAACATAGAAATTGAGTATAATTTAAAAAAATAAATAAATCCTTGATAAGAGTTTTTCCTTGATTTTTTCTCTTTCTCCTAAAGGTAGGGTATTGATGGCAAAAAAATCCTAAATAAAAAAATAATCTTGGTAAGTTTGCCTAACTAAGGCATTATTTTTAAATCAAATATCTATCTAAAAAATGCAAAAGTTCCTTTCAAATTACATTTGAAAACTAGTTTGAGGGTGAAAAAAAAATCAAAATTAGGTGCTATGCATGCATATTTTAGAAAAAAAGGTTAAAGAAAATAGTCTCCTGGTATAAACTATGAGATTTTCCATTCACAAATATGAAACCTACTGGCATTTATCAGGGAATTTTCAGGAATACAGTTGAGTTGAAAAAGTGAAATAAAGCCTTGGTGTTAGGTCTAGTCTGGAACTCTACCAAAGATACGATCTCTCAGTAAGAGATTATAATGGTATTTTCAGTGTTTTTGCTTTTACTGGTAAGTTTTCATAATAGAGCACTTTTCTGTCTTAATGAGGTGCTAAAATGTTAAAATCACATACCATTTTTATAAAATGATGGCTAAACAAATATACTTAAAGATAAAATGAAATTCCAATTACATTTTTTTCTCAAATCAATTAGTTATCCTGAACTAAATTCCAATGAATTGAGTCAAGTGTGTCCAAAAAAAAAGTTTCAAAATTATGTCCAAATGAAAACTAACAGCCTATGCAATCTGTTGGCAGTTGAATTAAAATACCTATTTTAATAACTTTATGGAACCTGTGAAAAGAGAAAAGAGTAAAAAAAAAATTGAGTGCTATGGCATGAATCCCAGGTGCCTTAAAATACTTGTAGACCAATTTATTGTATACTTAAGAGTATTTCTTCTTGCAGTGCTGGACATGTCTGGAAAGTTCATGTATGTGAGAGTCACATCCATGAATGTGCTTTATAGTACAGCCTTTCTATGATTATTGTTTTTTTCCCAACTGTCAGACCTATTTATAGAAACATTCAAAATTTCCTTAAAAGAAATTAGAAGCTACTTCCCCCATCTATTTCCCCATTACTAGATCTGACTAAAGGTTGACTGATTGGCCTCCAGTCAAGGGTCAGGAATTGGGCTTCCCCTTAACACAAGTTTTAGGTCTTTGTTGTCTCCCTCTGCTTCATGCCTTCCCATCCCACCTTTCTGTTTCTATCTTCCCTTCCTAATGGCCATTTCCCTCTCTGTCTCTGTTTCTTTTTTCCCCCTCCTCCCGTCTCTTTCTGCCTGTTTCTTCCTCTCTTTTTAAAATTCTTCTCTGGTTATACTATCAGCTTTGTGATCAAGGACAACTCAGGCATTCTAAGACCAAGTTTCTCTAACAGCAGTAATAAACATGGTTAACACGGTGATCGTTATAAATCATGAATTGTTTTTGAAGAGACTGATGCTTCATGTGATCGTTATTATTCTTTTAATAGAAATTTTCTTCCTATTTTTTGTTTTTATATAACCTTTATTCATTGTATCCCTCCCTCCATACTCTTCCTTCCAGAAAGACCAACCTTATAACAGTGCATAAAGAAGATGAAGAATCTCCTTTTCGACTGCCTTTCCTTCTCCTTGTCCTTCTGCCTCCCCTATTCCTTTTCCTTGATTCTGCTTCCTCTCTGTGCCTCTCCCTTTCCTATGTGTTCCTCTCCTTCTCTCTCCCCTTCTTCCATCTGTCTCCCACTCCTCTGACTAGAAGTCTCCTCTCTGACTGTCTGTGATAATAGGGGGCAACCAAGAAATTAATCTATATTTACCCTGCCCTCCACATTGCCTGTATTTGTGGCTCCCCTTAGCCTGACATCCAACCATGTCCCACCTCCTGGAGGCCACAGTCGTTCCTCCAGATTTGGGCTTCCATGGCCAAGCTGATGGAGCAGGCAGCTCACTTGGTTTTGCTATGTTTGTTTTCATGAAAACATCATTTATTAGGCCTGTGTGCCTAGAGCTGTGAATCCAAAGAGGAGAACAATGATCCTTAAGGTTCTTTCCATCTTGAAATTGTCTAAACCCCTCTTCTTTATAACACTGTCAATGTTTCACACAGTTTTTTACTCATGTTCAAGAACTGAATAGCTCAGGCTGGTTTTTGCTAAGGGCTGTTCTTGATTCACTAGTGCCTGTTTTACCCATTCCAGACACCTGGAGGCATCTCTCTCAGGCATGGCTCCTGAAGTCCTCAACTTCAGGATATGTGCTTCTAGGCTAAGGCTTGTACTGCTGCTGGATATGCCCAGAGTCTCCTTTGGCTGTCTGGGTTTAGCACTCCACTTACCCCAGTGTTTTTTTCCAGGGTCTCTGGAATACAAAGTCCTTAGGGGAATTTCTCCAATTGACTAAGGGAGTCTACAGATTAATTTTTCTTATTTCTTTCACAAGGAACATGTTTCCAAGCTCTGCTAAGGTGTTGGGAGGTGGTGGAGGAAGAGGCAAGATTCTCTGTGTCTTAGTAGGGCTATCATCATTCTACACACCCTTCCATGCCTTACTCAGTCTTGAACTGATCTGCCTCATCTCTTTGGCTGCTGCTCCAACCTGGTCTCTTGTGATCCCAAGCCATCCAGACAATGCCAGGGCTGGTGGTCTCAGGCTACAGGCTGGGTGGTCAGGCCCCTCTGGGGCCCAAGGTGCTGCCTATGACCCCTATGGTATCCAGGTACTTTAACTTCCACCCTAGACCTGGCTAAGCCTAGACTCCAGCTGTTATGGGAATCTGAAGATCTTCCCTGACCCTAGGCCCTTTGCTTAAGTGGCTTAAGTGGCTCTGAGAACTTTCCCTGATTTGAAAGTAGACTCTGTCCCCTAATAGGCTGAATGTGGTCACATGGAGCCTGTGGTGGGGGAGGCTTGTTTTTTGGGAATGCTGGCTCCTTGTAGCTTTCTGATTGGGTAGTTGGTCAAGAAGGCTGTGACCCAGGAGAAGGCTATATATACGCCCTGATGTGAGGTTTTGCTTTGGGGCTCACTTTGAGAAGAGTTGTGTGATTTCACCAGATGAGACTCTGGGAAGCCGTTGAGTCCCCCAGCTTTGAAAACCCAGATGTTCTTGCTTCCCTTTCTGGTAACTGACTAGGTAACCGATGTAATGGTCAGATGGTTTGGAAGCCCATCTGCTGATCTGTTTCTTTGTCTGCTTGTAACTTCTGTTTTTATTCTGTTTGTATTCTCTGAAGTTCAGGGTGCTGACTTTTTCCCCTGAACTAGCTAAATGATATATGTTTGATTGATTAAAGTAAGATTGTTAACCCATTTTGAGTTGCTTTCCTTTAGAAAAGCAGATCTAAGAACCTGTGCTAGCAGCCACCCTGGGTATGCTAGGGTGCTTGCTGATACACCAGCTCAGCCTTACCCAGTATTAGCTTCAGGGCCCCTCAGAGGTCCAGGCCTCCCTGTCCAGTCTCATGGGAAGCATCAATAGGCCCAGCTGAGATGTCCACCTACCAAAGACTCCCTTCTTGCATTTCTGCCAGGTACTTAGTTACTAGAAGGTTTATAGTGAGAATTTCCACCTCAAGTCCCCTGTTAGATGCACACAGACTATCCATCTCACACCCAGGCAGAGGAGATGTACTTCTATATTCCTATACCTACTTGGAGCGCCAGGTAGACTTTGGCCTGCTCCAGTGAGGTAGCCTAGCACTAGAGAAGCACAGAGATTATCAGCCTTCTCAGTACACCAGGACCCTGGATGCTTCTCTCAGACCCACCTCCTCTCCCTGCATTTGAACCACTACCAGTAAAACTGACCTCTGGCACAGGGACTGGTGTCCACTTCCTTTTTTTCTCTTCCATCTCTGCTTCTCACTTTCTGGACTTTGCCAACATACCTTAGATACCATCTCACTCTGCTTCTCCTTTCCCGTCCAGCATGAGGAATGCCCAGGGCCTCATTACCTCACACTATTCTTATGGTCCTGTAGGTTTTTCACCCCAGAGCACCCCTTTCTGGTGTTGGCCTCCTTCACCCATTGATGAGTTCCTCCCAAGACCTACATTTTGTGCAGGAGCTCAGGCCAGGTGACCTTCATTTCCCTCCTGGCTTTGCTTTTGTCTTTCTGTGCTTTGATGCCATGTCCTCATGTGAGTACCTCCCTCCCATCAGATTTTCAGTTCCCTTGTGTGTTGTCTAACCCCATTAAAATCCCAGCTCCTCTTGAAGACAGAGACTGACTTTCTTTTTGCTTTGTATCCTCAGCTTTGAGCACAGTGCTTGCCACCTAATGAGAGTTTAATAGGTACTTCTTGCTTTGTCTTACTTTTTGGGACCCTGTGGTGGGGGGAGGTGGGTATATCTAGCAATATTGTGACTCTAGGCTAGCAGCGACTGAACTCTGTGGCCCTCCCTCTCCCTCACCCCCAAGACTCTTCAGTGTCATTCCATGCTGCCATCCATACCATTCTACACCCCACCCACTGATCTTCCTGCCTCCATCTGACTTCTTGTCTTAATGTAGATTTAGAAAGTTTGCATACAAGGACTCATGGATCACATAAGACAGAAAAGGAAGCCAACTTAATTGAGTGACTTACAATATACTTACAACATGAAGGTCAGTCAGAGAGTTTGGTGGAAACAGGTCAGGTCTCAATGAGACTTGGGTAGAATTGAATGCATCCCACTGGCGCTCCACAAGGAATGGGGCACCTTCAAATAAGCCAAGTCTGGTGGGTTCCTTATAGAATTCTTAGCTATGTCTATTAGGATTAAGCAATGGGGTAAGGGAATGAGGAGCTTGGACCTGGGAACTGGTGATAATTTATGTTATCCTGGGGATTTGGCGGCCAGAAGATAATCAAAAGGATGGGAAAGGGACTGAGAGCTGTAACTGCTAATCTTTCTTTGTTAGGCTGTCAGGAATTTCTGAGCTTCCCTTGGGACTTCTTTATTTAGCCCCAGGGAGGAGGTACTGGGATCTTTATCTTGACCTAGTAGACCCTCCAGGGAGAGTTTTTGTGAAAAAAAACCAAACACACACTTTTATGGTATTGGAGAAAACTGGCTTCCCCTCTCCTTGATCATTCTTAATGCCTGAGTACAGGAAAGCAATTTAACTGCCCTGGGTTTCTGGCTCCTGTGGTATAATGAAAGATGAGTAAATAAATCAATATGTGTGTACACGCACACACACACACACACACACACACACACACACACACATGTTTGCAACCAATAAAATGCTGCTTAAAGGTGAGGAAAAAAACACAGAAGAAATAGGAAGGCCCGTACTATGGATTTTACTCTTCTTTATTAATTGCCACAAGCAGAACTCTAAGTGACTCCATGAATGAAAGCGGGAACTTGAATGTTTCTTAGAGATATCACCCTTGCCTGCTTTCATTCCCTGCCGTCCATGATTTAGAAGGGTGGTTATGGTTCTCTGAGGCAGGCGCAGAGGCAAATTAATCTGGCTTGAGTTGTTTTGTTTTTGTTGGGCTTTTGCTTTTGAAAAATCCCAGCATTTGACAGCGGGGAGTGCTTCTTTATGTAATGTGCGGCAAAAGGGGATAGACGACTGCCAGATTAATGGATAAAATAATTAAAATGACACCAGTAAATTCCATCTATTCAGGGAGATAACTCCAATTAGGCCACATCACGTTTGCATTATCACTGTTCTGCCAATTAAAGTGGGATGTCTTTTGTCATTTTTATACAGATGAAGCTTTTATTCTTTAATAGACTCGAGAATTTTCATTTTGGCAGGATTTTGAAAAGCACTGTCGCTTAACTATGCCTATAAAAGACTACTTAGACCTCACTTCTACCTTTTGCTCCTATTTCTCTTTTCAGGGGGGTAAAATGAAGAAAACTAATTCCTCTTCCATGTATCAATCCTTCAAATACTGTAAGATGGATTTGATTCCTGCCCCCTTCCCTCACTATGTCTTCTCTTTTTCAAGCTGCTAAATTCCTTTAATGAAAAGAAGCTAAAGTAGTGTGTAGGTATTAAGGAGACAGTGTCACTGTTACATACAAAAGTCATTCAATATTAGAATAATTTTACCTCCTTGGCAAGGGGGATGTGTGTGGAGTAATAACCAGGTTTTTTCTCTTCCTATTTCCCCCCAGTCTTCTAGTCTGACTCAGGCCCTTGGTAGTTTAGGTCTGATAATGAAACAAAATAAGACATAAAATCAGCAATTGCAGGGAAAGGATTTTTAATAAGCATATACATTAAATATCCTATGAATTGATTCATGTTGCAAAGCCCTGCTACCCCTGAGCAGCCCATGGTTTTCTACCAACTATATCTACCAACCGAGGCTAGAGATTCTTAGGTTAAGAGGAAGTAATGTGAACAGCTCCAGGCTTTAATCTCCTGAACCAATTAAATCTTGAGGATGGTTTCAGTATCTTCAAGGAAAAACAATGACAATGAAATCTAGCCTCATTTTCATGGTGTGAAGGTGGGGTTAGCATGTTCCCTCACACGACCAGTATGCATGGAAAGAAGGAAAACCCAAGGATTAGATGTTTACGATGTGCCCCGAACTGTTACTAAGTGCAGAAATGCAAACGCACAAGTAAAGGTAGTTCCTGAGCTCGTGAAGTTTATAATCTAACAGGCAGATATGACACAAATAGGGGATTGTTGTTCAGATCTGTGCAGAAAGTTACAGGGAATGGAGACTGAAGGGAGTCAACTGACACTTATTTCCAGTATCACCAGTATTATTGATTTGATTGCAGTTCCAGAACTGGAAAGAGGTCGTGAGAGGAAATAGCGGTGGATGATGCATGACAGTGGCAGCAGGCATCTGGCCAGAAGATGTCCAGGAAATAAAGTGAAGCTGGGCTGGACACTGCTCAGGTATAACCGTCCATGTGAATGACTCACCAACAAGGACAGTGGAGCTACAGGGCAGGAGTTAGGGAACTGAAAAGGTTGAAAGCTCCATGGCATAGAATCTGATCTTGTTAGCAAAGTTAATGGTCAATAGATAACATAGTACACATAGTGAGATCTGAATAATTTTTTCTTCATTTGATCATATTTATTTTTAATTCATTTAGATTTTATTTATTATAAACTTGATTAAAAAAACCAATAAACCATGACCAGTTCCTTATAGAAAGAACAACAAAAAAGGATTGTATAGAACACTGTAGATGGCTATTATGTGGTTTAAAAGCATATGTTAAAATTAAAACAGTAGTTCCAACACTGGCCTGCTTGTTTGTGTCCCCATCTTGAACTTCTCTTCACTTTTTGTATTTTTAAAAATGCTTAATTGATAGTCTTTTCTTTTTTTGAGCATCACCATCACTCTCTCTCCTCCCTTCCCTGTCCCCATAACCTCTGTGCCCCCCCCAAAAAAACCCCAGAACCTTCCCCTGTAACTAATAATTATAATTAAATGAAACAAATGTATACATTGATCATATATGAAAATATGTCTCATTCCAAGAAGTAGAAAGCATTCTTCATCACCAGTCTTGTGAAGTTGTGCTGGATTATTATATTTCTGATAGATTTTGAAGTCTTTCACAGATGTTTTCCTTTACAATGTTACAAAAATTATGTAAATACTTGTCCAGGTTCTACTCACTTCATTCAACACCAGTTTCATACCAGTTCCTGCAAGTTTCTCTGAACCCATCCATTTCACCATTTTGTATGGTTTAACATTTTTTTTTCATTTATCATAATTTGGACAGCCAGTTAATGGACATTCAATTTCTTTTCTATAATAATAGGTACTGCTAAAATATTGTTTTATGTATGACTCTTTTCTCTCTTTTATATTTCTGGATTTTAATATAGTAATGGTATTATTGCATTAAAGTTGAGTTCAAGTTGAGTTCAAGTCTAGTGATTTTAGGGGATATATTTCCAACCTGCTTTCCATAATGGTTAGATTGAGTTACAGCTCAACCTATAATATATTAGTGTATCTCCTTTCCAACAATTGCTATTCCCCTGCCTCCCCCTTTTTCTTTCAGTTACCTTTTGAGATGGAACATCAGAGTGGTTTTCAATTTAAATTTTTCGTTAGTGATTTGAAACATCTATTTATTCGGTTGTTGATAGTTTATCTTTATTCTCTGAGAAGTATTGGTTCATATCCTTTGACAACTTATCTGTTGAGTGTTGATTTATTGTTATATATTTAAAATTATTATTAAAATATCAATTTCCTAAACATCTTGAACATCAGACCTCAAAAAACTTGTTGCCATATATTTTCCCATTTTACTGTATCCTTTCTAGTTCTAACTTCATTGATTTTATCTACACAAAATTTTTAAATTGGATGTAATCAAATTTGTCCATTTTATCTCTTGTTAGATAAAATCTCCTACTGATTCATTGTTTGGCCCAGTATATGTCTTTTACCCATAGTTATTCAAGTAATTTTCTTCCATTATCCTCTAATGTGTTTATGGTACGATCTTTTATATCTGGGTCGTGAATTGTGTGGAGCTTACTGTGCAATGTGATGTGAAATGATTGTGTAAACCTAGTTTCTGTTGAACTGCTTTCCAGCTTTCCCAACAGATTTTGTCCAACTGAGATTGCTTATCCCAACATCTGGAGTGCTTGTGTTTTTCCAGCAGTAAACTACTGTGTGTGATTGCATTTAGATCACATGCAATTAATCTATATCACTGAATAATTTTTCTTTTAACCAGCAAATTATTTTGCTAATTACTAGTTTGTTGTATATTTCAAAATTTGGTACAACTAGGATCTTTTCCTTTCTCACTTTTTTCCTTTTTTTCTTTGATATGCTTGAATTTTTGTAACTCTAGATGAATTTCCTAATTATTTTTCTAGTTCTAAAAAGTGACCCTTTGGTAGTTTGATGATACAGCACTGAATCTATAAATACACTTAATGTTGTCATTTTTGTTGCATTGACAAGCTTGGCCATTGAAGCAGTTATCTCTCCACCTCTTTATGTCTGTATTTATTCCTTTGAATAATGCTTTTTAGCTGTATTTCCATAATTCCTGATAATTCAAGATAATTTATATACTTTGTAGTTATTTTGAAAGGGATTTTTTTGAGGGGGGGCAGTTTGTTCATCTTCTTTGGTTTTTTTCCCCCTTTCCTTTAAATTTGACCTCTTTTCCTGGGTTGGAAGGGGTGCTGTCTCAGGCTTCTTATGCCAGGAGCTGCAAGCCCTGGCTGTTTACTTAGTGCTGCACTGATGTTGTCTCAAGACCTATGGGAGACCCTTGTGTCTGGTGCTGCACTGAGGGGCTGGGGTGGGGGTGACTTGAGCTGCTGGAGGCTGTAGGGGGTCTGGAAGTTTACTTGGCATGGAACCAGCATGCGCTAAGGCTGGTGAGGTATTTCTTTTCTTTCTTTTTTTTTGTTGGAGGGCAATTGGGATTGTGACTTGCCCAAGGTCACATGGCTAGTTGTATGTGTGTGTGTGTGTGTGTGTGTGTGTGTGTGTGTGTGTATGTGTGTTAAGTGTCTGAGGTCACATTAGAACTCAGGTCCTCCTGACTCCAGTGCCAGTGCTCTATTCACTGTGCCACCTAGCCTCCCCTGGTGAGGTATTTCTGCATTTAACTGGGAGCCACACTAAAACACATTGTGGTCTGCCTGTTTGCTTAAGCATCTGTAAAGTTGGCATCTAACTGTTTGCCAGGGGCTACATCAAGGCATGCAGATGTCTGGCAGCTTGAGGCTGCCTGTTTGCCTGATGCTATGCTGAAGCCTGGTGGTGATTCTCAGAACTGGAATCTACCCATTCCCCTCACTATGCTGAAGCACTTGGGGGTCTTGATGTTGATATTTTCCAGCTCCACTGCACTGGGGCTCGGGATTTCCCACTGATTTGTTGTGTTGGGATTTGCTTCTGGTTTGATGGGATACTTCCTGTCCTGGACTGCACTCCCCTTTTACCTGAGTGAGACAGACCTTTTGTGCTGATCTTCCAAGTTTCTTGGGTTCAAAGATTGTTTCACTTCATCTTTTCACTGATTCTACTGTTCTGGGATTTGTTTTGGGGTGCCATTTTATGGTTGTTTGGAGGTGAATATGGGAGAGTTTACTGCTCACTTCACCATCCTAGCTCCAGGAACACACCAACAAGCATTTATTGCATTCAGAGTCTGGTATATGCCAGACACTTTGGATATTGCTATACAAGTACAAAGTATAAATTAGTTCTTTCTCTCAAGGAAGGGGAGACAACAAAGAATTTGTACATACTCATGCACATATATAACATAGAGCATGAATATAAAGTGAATAAATAAAAAGACATAAAAAGTTAAATGCAAGCTAGTTTGGAGGGAACTAGTGGGTGGGGAGGGAGGATAAATAGTTTCATACAGAAGATTGTGGATTTATGAGGCAGAGATGAAGAGGAGCTCTATTTCAGACATAGTGAATGGACAATGCAAGGGCATGAGAGTGGGAGATGGAATGCTGTGAATATAAACAGAGAGGCCAAGTTCACCTGGACTCCTCAGGATGAGGAGGAAGAATATCACAGTAAACTTAGCAGTTCCCTTTGGGCATTCCAAGTAATTTAGCTACTTTCTATTTCCCCAACTTCCTGAGTCCTCCCCTACATAATCTAGAGTCAAAACATAATCATTGGATCCAGACTCTAACTCTGAACTTTTAAAAAACCCCTCTTGTTGAGTATAGCCCCTCTGATAATGTACTTTTCTTTTAAAGAAATAAGAAAATGCGGATAAAAAACAAAACAAAATATCTGTACGAGATCATATTTTAATTGAATGGATTCATACTGGACATGGCACACAATTTTGGGGGTGGAAAGAGACTTAATCTTAAGACATTTAAAAGT
>CM053583.1:216581366-216661582 GCA_028627135.1 Pseudochirops cupreus
TTCTAGTCTAGTCCTTTCAAAGGGTTGTGGGAGAACCAGCTCCTACAGCATTCCCTAATCACCCTTCTTCACCCTTGTTGCCTTGATGGGGGGCAGGGGGCAACTACCCCTACTTCTCGATGGGGTCAATCAAGACCAGCACAGCTTTGTGCACTCCCCTAAATCCCCTCAAGCCTAAATGGGGCCAACTGAGGCACACACAGATTTCCCTATGTATTCTCCATGGTTTTTCTACCTGGCTTCTCCATGGTTTCTCCCCCCACACTGACCAGTGTCCACCTCCTTTTATAGGGCAACAGACAAAGAAGGCATCTTGCCAACATTAAGCTCACAGGTTAACTTTAGCAATATTATTATTTTGTGCAAGTGTAGTAAATATCAAACGCATTGCTCCCATATCTCATGGCACAGCCTTAGCAGGACTGTCTGTCACTATGATACTAAGAATTACTATCTAGGATCCTTGAAATTATTCTGGGAGTTATTATCAAACACCTAGAAGCTAGACATTCTCATGGCCATGGATTCTGAGAAACTAAGTCTAGGAAGGATAACAAAATCCTCCTTACATTACATTAGTAAACCCCAAGGTGGTACAGTACAGAGAGTGCTGGACCCAAAGTCAGGAAGACTCTTCTTCTTGAGTTCAAATCTGGCCTTAGACACTTATTAGCTATGTGACCCTGGGCAAGTCATTTAACCCCATTTACCTCAGGTTCTGAAGAAGGAAAATGAGCTGGAGAAGGAAATAACAAGCCATTCTGATATTTTTGTCAAAAAAACCCCACAACAACCCCAAAATGAGGTCACAAGAGTTGAACACAAGTGAAAAACTATTGGAAAAAATTGAACATGGTAAGTATTTGGAGTGGTCAGTAGTGACACTGAGAGAGCAGTTTCAGTAGAATGGAAGGGACAAGGGACAAATTCAAGGCTTTTGAAAGGGAGGGCAAGTGATGAGAAAGTTGAGACAGTAAATGTACACTATTTATTCTGAAGTTTGGAGTGAAAAGAGGAAAACATACAATACTAGATAGAGAAGATTGCAGGTTTCAATAAAGATTTTTGTTTTTAAGAAAATTGAAGGTCTAAGAATGTTTGTAGATAAAATGAAAGGAATCAATCAGTAGGAAGCAATTAAAAAGTGTTGGAGAAAAGTATGGGGATAAATGATGGAACTTGATCCTCAAAGAAATAGGAAGCTATGGATTAAAGAACTAGGTGGATGGGTTAATCCTGAAGGGAAGGACTGCCTTTTCACAAGAGGCTGGAGGGACAATAGAGAAAATGTTTTGAGATAGAGATTGTTAGAAGTAGAGAAAAGGGAATAGGATAAAGTTTACACCTGATTATTTCTATAATTTTAGTAAAATAGGAGGTAGGGTCATCTGCTTGGGAGAAAGGGAAGAGGCTGCTAATATATTTAATAGTACCTTAGTCACCTGAAGTACGTATATTTCTCAGAATGCCTGCTTTTGGCTCTGGGAGTCACTTTTTTTTTAAACTAGTGGGAGCTTGTTTACTTCTTATATGTATAAAATCTAAACCTGTGTGTAACTCTTGTTGCTGCTGGTTCTAGGGAGAAAAGATAAACATGTTTGTCATAACTAACCATGTTTTATCAAGCTTTTATTGTTGTACGGTAGATTATTTTAAGGGGCATGGTTTAATTGCATCTATATCATGAAACAGGCTATTTTGAGGCTTGTCGTATTGAAAATGGATTAAGTTTCCTCCATGGCCTCAAATGGCAGAATAGTTCTGATGGTTAGAAATAACAGGGAGATAACAGTTGGATTTTAAAAAAAAGTGCAATGAGTTTGCCTCCTGAAAGAATGATTTCCTTATTACTAGATATATTTGAGAAGACAATTGAGGATGACTAGTCAGAGATGGCATGGGGAATGCAGATATTTTGGTTAAAGTTTGGACTCAACGATCTCAAGTCCTTCTCAGCTATGGGATTCTATGATCCCATCTCATTCAACAAACATTTGTCTATGTATCTAGCGCTATGATTCTCCACCCGGTAGATTATTAACGCTAAGAGACCACCTCATTGCCTGCCATTCGTGATCTTAGTAATCACTCTGGTAGCTATTTCAGACAGAAGAAGGTGTATTTTACATGAATGTCATGGAAATAAGAGAAAGTCCATAATAAAAAAGATAATTCAGTTCGAGGAAATTCAGTGCTGCAATCTATGTGACCATTACACTGAATGAAAATCATGGTCCATTTCCCGTTCTTTTTTTCCATTTAACAAATTAACATTTTGTTCCATTTATTCTTCTCTGTGAATAGGAGAGCCTAGGAAATGGCATATGAGTTTTTGTTTCGAATGCTAGGGACAATACTGGAGGTTTGTAGAATAAAGCAAAAAAGTCCCATGTATGACTCCGGGAACTTCAATATGTTTACAGCAATGGTTTTTTAAAATCTGTTTGATACACTTGTATGTTCTTAGCTATGACTAATGACTAATAATGAGCCCTGGAAAATATTTGTAGCTATTCTTAGTTTATGAATATCTATCTGCTTATAAATGACTTTTGCGCATATCTTACTGCCATGAGTGCTCAAAGAATCTACGTTTGACTCCCACAGACCTTTTGCATTATATTATCATCACCCTTATTACAGGAGGCAAGCTGCTCACAGTGAGTGGATTTCTAAAGGTTGTTTGTCAGGCCATGTGGAACTGGTTTACATGTACATGTTTATTTCTGAGCCTTTTAAAATTGCTTGAGGAAATGAAGATAGACATGGACCTCAGGCCTCATAACATTAACAAAAATCAAATAGCTACTATTAGGGGAAAGGGTGAGTGCAAGGAATTGGACTTTGCTTTTTGTGTTTGTTTGTTTTTGTAACAACAATAATAATGGTGGTAGAAACCTGCATTGATTTCTTGCCTTTAATATCATTGCCTGTTTGACATTAGGCAAATCATTTAACTTTAACCCTCAGACAACTCTTCAAGACTATATATAAACTGCAGAAATGTCAGCTTCTACCGGCAGAGTTACTCACTGTGATCTGCCTATATTACCAGTAAAATCGCAGACATAGCCCCTATGCCTATCTCCTCTAAAACTTGGTCTGAGTAGGAGACAAAGTGGCATGTTGTATCCTTCAGAACAAAATTCTTCAGTGTTTTTCGTGTTATCTTTTGAGATGAATGTGGAGTACAGTCTTAAGCCAAGTGCCTTGAGTGTGGTGACATTATTCAGTAATGATTTGAGAAAGGACACAGAGTACAAACACAATCACTTACTCTGTTTGCCTACATTATTACCAGCATCTGCAAAAGAAAGCTTACCCTTAGAGTTTTAAGACTCGTGATTTGGCATAGTTCAAGTACAACTATGTTTGCAATAAGATTCTTTTCAATTTAAGACTTAGAAAGGCAGTGGCAAAATTATAGGTTTGAAAATGGGTGGTTTTTTGGTAAGCCTCATAATGTGACTCTGATGTTTCAAGAAATATTCTTTTTCTTGTTTTATAAGGATTCCCTTTTTCCAAGAATTCTCCTGAACATATGAAATGAAATGAGTGTTATTAAAAGGTAGGAAAAGGCTTTTTTAAAAAGCAACAGGTTAGTTCTTCTTCAGATTTTCTTATTTAATACAACTCAATGGGAATTTTTGCACATGCTTGATATAACCAAGATCATTTCTTGCTGTTCTGCTTAACCTTCAGATATAGAAAGGTTGACTGGTTTTGTAGAAATAGGGAGATGCCATGGAATAGAGAGAAATACTGGATTTGAAATAGATTAAAATATTGTGTGACCTTGTGCAACTCACTTAACATCTCTTAAGTTTCACTCTCATCATTACTGAGATGAGGAGGAGGGGTGGTTGAACTAGAGGGTAGGCAAGCCTTGGCCATCCAGCAGTCTGTTTTTTCATATGAACCTCAGCTAAGAATAGATTTTTACATTCTAAACTTGTTTTATTGTATTTAAAAATTTAAAAAAATATTCCTAGATCTAGGGGAACAAAGCTAGGCAAATGGATTTGGTACTTGGGCTGTAGTTTGCTGTTCCCTGGACTATGTAATTTCTTCTTCTAAATGTTTCCAAGATTTTAAAACTTGCAACTTTCATTACCTGCCTTCACTTCCCCCAAGATACATGTGTGATGCTTGTATATAATGTTAGTGCTTCTCACTTTCAGACTCATATACTCTTTCTGGGGGATAGTAGTTTATCTCTAACAGCATTGGATTTTTCTGTCTTATCCTGGAAGCTGTAAAAAGACAAGGCACTCTAGCTATTACTTCTTTTTATGTAGTATAACCACCAGGTGGTACTGTCAAGCAAGGCAGACTGTGTTGTCAATAACTACTGAGCCTAGGGCCCAATCTTCTGCCCATGCCAGTAGAACTAACTCTATTTCCCTTCTTGTGAATAGAACTTCCTGGGCAAATCACTCGACTTCTGGGGCATGGTTTTTCTTTCAAACCCACAATGTGCTATCTTTCAAGAGAAAGGAAAAAAAAATGGTTGCCCATCTTAGCTTACTCATTTGTTTCTGTAGTTTTTTGTTTCTTACAAAAAAAATTGTTCTTTCTTTCTCTCTGGAAAATTAATCACATAAGTCTAGAAGCTCTGCTCTCAAGCAACTGTGTAGTTTCAAATTCCCAGTCAGTGTGTACTGGCAAGATATAAATTAAATTCAAAAGTTCCTTCAAGAGTCCCTTCCTGATTCCCCCAGGGAGAACATAACATTTATTTTGTATATAACCTGCAAAAAATTATCTGGGAACATATTTTATTCCCCTAGTATAGGGGTTCTTATCCTGGAATTCATGAACTCCTTTCATAAGATATTTTAATAACTATATCAATATAATTGGTTATCTTTATAATCAGAAATTTTATTTTATGTATTTAAAAACACTTTTTTTTCTGAAAAATTTCGGTAGGCTTCACAAGATTACTAAAGAGGTCTACGACAAAAAGAGGTAAATGAGTAGAATGAGAACTCCTTTAACTGGAGCTTTCACATTGTACTTGTATTCTCAGTGCCTGGCAAATAGTGGGTCAATGCTTATTGACTGATTGCATTTAAAAGACCAGACAGAAAGACTTAAGTATAAGCAGATTTTATTTTATTTTTTTTGGGTGGAATACTTTTTGAAGTGAAAAGGCTCCATTTGTTATTATACTTATGCATTCAAGAGAGTCAACAACTTTGTTATGATATTTCAAGTAAACCATGTAAATTTCTGTGGCTTATTAACTCTTTCAAATAATCTTAACTCCCAAGATAAATCAACAATAATTGGTACGTTTGGGTCTTTAACAAGGGATTGAAGGGCATATACATATATACACATATATAAATATATACAAATATACACATATGTATATGCATGTATGTTGTTCTTGTTCATCTGTTTCACTTGTGTCTGATTCTTTGTGACCCAACTGGAGTTTTCTTAGCAAAGATGTTGGAGTGGTTTGCCATTTACTCTCCAGCTCATTTTAGAGATGAAGAAACAAGGATAAAGTGGCATTTAGCTTCTATAGATAATATGAAAGGTCTTGTCAGCAAGGCATGGTGTAGTAAATCATGTGGTCTTTAGACATCCTCCAAGGAGGAGTAGCCCCAATTTTATGTAGGTAAGACTTTTTATATCCTTAAGCTGCATCCAGGGAAGCAGGAGCCAGTCAGATCTCAGGGAAAGCTCTGTTACTTTTCAGAGAAAACTGATCTTTCTTTCAGGTGTTGAGGCAGGAGAACCCTGGTAGATATTAAGTGTTATCACAAGAACTATGCTACTAGGCTGGATGATACCTGGAGTAGGAGATCCTAGTGTGACTTGAGCTGTGGAAAGCTGGGGGCCTCCTGTAGCTGGATGAAGTAGCAGTTTGTCAGGCTCTGTTGTTCCTCATCTTTTTCGTCAGTGGTGATTGAAACCAAGCTGATCCAAGTGGTGTCAGAACATCTGATGATCATATTAGCCATGGTGATTGTGGTGCAGTTACATCATACAGAAAGTATCAAGGAGGTGCATTGAGTCCATGGAAGATTGAGATAGAATATTGGCTGACCTCAGGTAGCAATGGGAATCAGTTTGATGATCGTAAGAAGATAGACTTAGAACTGCAAGGAGCCTTAGTAAGTAATCTTACAGATGAGGAAACTGAGACCCAGAGAGGTGGACTGACTTGCCCAAAGCCATATTACTAATAAACTGCAGATCCATGACTCAACCTGGACTTTTTGGCTCTAAACCCAGCATTCCCAAAGTGCCACATATCCTGTCCTATTTGGACTCCATTAACATGGCATATACCCGAGAAGTATCAATGTGAAGATTTTATTATTTAAAAAATAAATAAGATTATAGACTAAAACAAGAGAGCAACAGTGCTTGGGATCCTTGTTGAATTACATCTGGGAAAGGCATTTTAAGGTGTTGTCCTGGCTACCGTGCAGATGATTTCGACACTGAACCAGCGTATTACAGTTACAAAGTACTTTTATGGTCTAATGGTGCCTGGAAGCTACTTGACCATGCCTTAAACCCAAGTCACTCTGGCTCTCACTGATTAACCAATATTAGGTCTCAGCCCAAGTCTCACTTGGTCATTGTTTGGGTTTTGATAGCTCAGAGTGAATAGAAACAGGCATTGTTTCTGTTCTGATGAGACGTTCTGAAGGTCTTCTTCTCACAGTTTGATTTTCTTTTTCTTTCTTTGCAAACTAGGCAATATTTTGCTTCATTTCTCGCCACACTTTAAATCACTGAATGGGTATTGCCTCACATAAACTGAGACCTGGGAAAGACCTTCGCTTAAAAAGGCCAAGTCTCCCAGTGTATCTGGGTCATCTCCAAACATCCTGACCTATGTCTTGCTACTGGACTTATCTGACCCTGGAGGATAGAGTGATATTGATGACTTTTCACAGCTCTGCCTCACTTAAATCCAATTCATTTGGGAGTCAAGACATCATCCTCCTGATGTTATAGATCCTCTTTGAGAGTGAAGGACAAACAACAATAACGAGCATGGTGCCTGGGAGTTGAGTGTTTTAACTTGGCAAGAAAGCTCACTACTTCTTGTATGGCTCCTACCTTTATGCAGCAAGAGCCATGCTTTACTAACTCCTGGCTTATGGCATTCTTGTGGGAATGCTTTTTCTTAGAAAGTGCCTTCATTTTGCCCCTCAGAGAGAAATGGGGTCCTTTGAATTTGATGTGAGAGAACATAGGCAGGTAGTGGCGGAGGCCAACTGCTTCCCAGGAATTTAGTGAGATGGCTCCATCTTGCTTTTTACTTACATCTTCCTTGTTCCCTAACACCATGGTTTAGCTTAAGTGTCAAGAGAAATTCATATTGGTCTGGATTCATGTGCCTTAATGTTTTCCCTGCTTGTGGTAAGTTATAATAATGCTTATTAATACAATATCTTTGATTCAAGCAACCCCAGACAAGCAAACTCTGACAATTTAGAAAAGAGAGAATTTTTCTTTCTGCTCAAAACCCCTCACTCTACTGCCTTTATACAAACAAAGTGCATACAAGCCATTAGTGCTTGGTTAACCACAGTTTTATCTTAATACAAACATATAGAAATTAGGTGAAAACAACAGTATAAAATGTAAACTTTACAGAAACAAAGATAAGCTTTGGAATACTTGTTCTCCCTGGAAAGTGAGAGGACAGAAGGGAATAATTCCAAAGGGAATAATAAACTTGATTAGTTTTGGCAAACAGAAACAGCCATCATCTTCCTGCATTGCCTCTGTGTGACTTCTGTATGCTTTAGCTTGGTCTTTTACCCTCTCCTCTCCCGCCTGTCCCCCATTTGTGGTATTGACAGCGGTGGCAGTGACGGCCCTTATCCCCAGGACCTCTGCCCATCTCAGCAAACCACACCAAATCAGTCTTCTAAGCATGCTTTTCATTTCTCTCTTCATGAGATATACCTCCCTCCTTCAGGAATTAAGGAGAGAGAAATTCTCTTTTCCCAGAGCAATCACAGCCTCCAACAAAAATGATTTCTATCTTGTCCATCAGGACCCCTTCCCTGAAACATTGCAGCTCCCTGAATAATAGGGGGAGGGCCTACTTGATTATAGAATCATAGAATTGAGAACCAGAAGGTACCTTAGAGATAATTTAATCCACTCCTCCCTCCATCATTTTGTAAATGGGCACACTTGGATAAAAAAAATTATCCAAGACCATGCAGAGAGAAAATAGCAAAGGCAGGATTTGAACCTACAATTTGTGACTTTTTCAGGATAGCCTAGTGAACTGCATAGTATGAATGTGATAAACCATTTATTAATGAGAAAGCTAAAGTCCAAAGTGGTCAAATGGCTTATTTGTGCTTATGTATCTGTTAAATGCTCAAGTCTGAATTGGGACTCAGGGCTTTGGTCCTGAGTGCAATGTTCTAGAGAGACTGTGGTACAGCAGACCACCATACTTGAAGTCATTAGCATTGAGTTTGAGTCCAGGCTCTGATACTGGCTAACTATGGAATCTTGGAAAATTTACCTATGTTTTCAGAGTCTTAGTTTTCTCACCTGTAAAACAGAGATAACGATGTTAATTCTATTATTTATCTCACAATGTTTTTGTGAGGAGAGCACTTTGGAAACAATATATATGATGTGCCATATAAATATGAACTCTAATAATAAAACTTGAATGAAACAATTCATTCAATCATTAAAGGTTGTTCTTACAGGAATCCTTTTGCTGAAGTCATATAGCTGGTTACCATGTCTACAAATCTGTATAAGTAACAGCTGAGCCACAAACTTCCCATTGAGATCTATTATCACCCCTCACAATCTTTTTCCCCCTTGTATTGAGAAAATAAATTGTTTATAAAAATTTTTAAACCTACTAGATCTTTGGGAGATTTCATTTGCTTTTTATGTGAAATGTTGCCTCAATTACTTTGCCTGAATTGGTTTTGTGTCTTTTCCATAGTCTTATCAAGTCAAGAGATAGGATAGTCCATCCCAAGATAGTAAAGAATGCCAAGATTGGTTTAATCCTGTCTAAAATGTGGTGATATATAGTTAGAAATAAAAATGGCTCCCACAAGGCAATGTTAACTGTGTTCTGTAAATTCTTCTTCTTTTTATTTTTTTGGAAGGGAAAGGCAAGGCAATTGGGGTTAAGTGACTTGCCCAAGGTACTCAGCTAGTAAGTGTGTCAACTGTCTGAGGTCACATTTGAACTCAGGACTTCCTGACTCCAAGGCTGATGCTCTATTTACTGCACCACCTAGCTGCCCCTACAAAGTCTTAACTTCAGAAGGTTAATCATTAAATTGAAGAGACTCTTACTCCTTATTAATGTTCTTGTAAAAAAAATCCCTCTATTTGAATTATATGTATGATAAGATTCATATTGAGTGACATGGAAAGTCAAATTAAGTTTAGGAAATAAATTATTACTTCTAAGAGGGCATAAAATTCCAAAATCTTGATGGAGACAAGCAATGAAGGATTGTTTTTACAAAGCTAATAACATTTGCTCCATGGTTAGTGATTTGTAAAATTTCTACAAGACTTGTCAAATGGACTAACAGAATACCATGATTAAATTGGGATAATAAATCAATTTTTCAGGAGTTCTATTCTTTTGTAGCCCAGGCCCTGGGGCTTCTATCTCAACAACCACTGAAACTAGATTTGGGTCCCAAAAAGACATCTGGCATGTCTTTCCTCACGATTGTATGTGGTGAACCCTGAAGGTTTGAGAATATTTTTCCAGTTCTATAGTTCCCAATATCAAGGTGCTTCTTTTAGGGATTATTAGACCATATAAATTAGCCAATGAGACTTAATTAGCTTTTATAAAAGAGTATTTAGTAATCTAGTACAGTAAAACTAGTTGGTACAAAACAGCCACCCTCTCTGTGCCCCTGAACTTGCGATGGAACACTCCTTATAAGTATTTAGACAGTTCAGGTGCAAGGGGACTCAAGGTTAAAGTATGTGGCAAGGGGGTGACACAGTGCCTGGAATTCCTTTTGATGAAAATTCTCTTTTCCCCCTCATGGAACCCTCAGAAAATTCACCTCAGGCATGATGTATCTTTCCACTTGAAGAGTCCTGAAGCTATCTTTCTTCAGTGTGCGTATTTTTTTCTCATTTACCAATATAGGTGCCATAAAGAGCCACTACTATTCCAGAGACCTGGCAAAGATGCAGATAAGAAATTCAAATATTCTGATTTTTACAGCTTCACAAGATCCTCATGGAGTAAAGGTGGGGGAGGAACAATAAGTTCCTCTCTGTCTCCCTCTTTCCCCCCCTACCCCAACACACAAAGGGATTCCCTCTCAGAGGCTCGGCTACAACCGCTTCCTTCCCTATGTTAGCGACACATTGGAATGGAGGAATTCAAACTGAGTTACTATTTTATGTCAGACCGTGACTGATTCTCTTCAGCAAATTCAATTTGATCCTTATAACAATTCCATGACAAAGATAAAATAGCAGAGGTTTCCTAGAGCCGGCTTGTACTCACTTGTTAGAGCTTATTGTTAAATTTTCAGTGTGAACATTTGCATCTCAGAAATTGGCAAATATTACAAGTCAGGGCTGGATTTGTTATTTGTTGGTGGTGTGGATTTAAACAAAAATGATAGAAAAGTGTTAATAATGCAGATTAAACATAAAAATGTCTTGTGCATATATATCTCTTTTTCCCCTGGAGAGGCACTTGTTAAACATCTTCCAGTGCATCATCTTATTTTTTGTTGTTGCTGAGTCATTTCAGTAGTTTCTGACTCTTTGTGATCCCATTTGGGGTTTTCTTGGCAAAGATACTGGAGTGTTATGCCATGTCCTTCTCCAGCTTCTTTTACTCATTTAGATAAGGAGACTGAGTAAATGATTTGCCCAGGACTCCAATCACACAGCTGGTAAATGTTTGAGTCTGGATTTGAACTCAGATCCTCCTGCCTCCAGGGCCAGAGCTCTATCCACTGTACCACCTAGCTGTCCTTCATTGTATTATCATCATTTTCATTTTCTCTCTCTCTCTCTCTCCACTCTCTCTCTCTCTCTCTCTCTCTCTCTCTCTCTCTCTCTCTCTCTCTCTCTCTCTTTCTCATTAGTAAATAGACATTCAGAAAAAATACGTGACTTTTTTTTGATTGTCACACAACTAATAATAGGCTACAGAGTCTTTGTGTTACCTGTTACATTCATGGTTGTCTTCAGGTCATTCTAACCTCTGGCAATCCTGATTCTCTTATGTGATGAAGGTGTTTTTTCATTTACCTACTGATGCTGTGGTTGCTGTCTTCTCTACATGTCTTAAAAATCTGAGTTGGTTAATGAGTTCCTTGTGTGGTCACATTGGTTTTTTAGGGTGGCTCTCTTTTTTGTTAAGTGGAATATTTTCTACTTTTGCTTTCAAAATTTCATTCTGGAGAGTTTCCCATTCCTCTTGATATGATTTCCCCTGTAGAATGTCAGATTAATATAATTTTATGTCCCTCCTTGAAATCTGTGTTGTCACATTTAGAATACACATCAGAATATGTACCTTTCATCTCCTCTATCTCAAACAATGTGATTTTTTTCTTTTACCCTTTATTCTCACTCAGATGTTCTCCTATATGTTTCTTCCCTCAGATTCCTAGATTTTCTTATATCTTTGTACGTGAGTGTATGTAGTTATATAAGTATATGCATAAATATATGTGTGTGTGTGTATATATATATACACACACACACATGTGCATGTATGAATGTGTGTGTATATATACATGCACATGTAGTTGTACATATGCCTATATAAGTACATGACATGAAACAAAAATATTCATTGCCCTCAAAGAACTTACATACTCCTGTGTGATATAGTAATCAAACTGTTACCTCCCTGGCCCCCCACTCCACCCCACCCCACCCTAATATTAACTTCAGGAAGGAAACAGCGATTATACCTAGCCCAGGGATTCTCAAGTTTTTGTGTGTATCACAGACATCTTTGTAGTCTGGTGAAACTTACAGTGCCCTTCTCAGAATAAAGTCTCTAAATGCATAAAATAAAGCATAAAGACTTACAAAGAATTGTATTGAATTTTAGTTATCAAAACATTAATGAACCAATTTGGAACAGCTAGGTCATGCAGTGGATAAAGCACCAGACTTGAAATTAGGAGGGACCTGCTTTCAAATTCAACCTCAGACACTTACTAGCTATGTGACCCTGGCCATGTCCCTCAACCCCAATTGCCTGCAAAAAAAAAAAAAGGAACAAATGCATACACCCCAGGCTAAAAATTCCTAATCTAAGAAGATAGGAAGAATCTTTCCAAAGGAAGTACCTGAACAGAGCTTTAAAGAGCACTGGGAATTTTAAGAGGCAGAAATAAGGAGATAATGCATTCTGATAGCTAGTGATGCAGTATATAGAGCACTGGGCCTGGAATCAGGGATATGTGAGTTCAAATCCAGCCTCTGACACTAGCTGTGTGACCTAGTACAAGTCACTTAACTTCTCTTAGGAGACTGAAATGAGATAAATAGATAAAGCACTGGTATAATGACTCTGTGCCGTAACTGGTGCAGAGTTTGAGCTTAATAAATATCTTCTTCCCTTTCTTTTCTGGGCATACAGGATTGCTTGTGTGAAAGCATGGTATCAAAAGGAATACTGAGTTCAGGGAGTAGTAAGTGGGCCAGTTAAGAGCATGTAGATGAAGGAATATGAAATGTCTAGAAAAGTAGGCCAGCATTAGACTGAAAAGAGTTTTCAAATTTAGCCTCAGACACTTATTAGCTGTGTGACCCTGGCCATACTGAGGAGTCTATATTTTATAGTAGAGGCAATAGGAAGCCACTGAAAATTCTTGTGTAAAGACATAAAATATTTAGATCTGTGTATTAGGAAGATTACTTTGGCAGCAGGGAGGAGGACAGATCGAAAGAGGGGAGACCTTAGAAGCAGAGAGACCAATTAGAGCATTAATTCTGTAGTCCAGTTTAAAGCTGCTGAGGGCCCAAACTTGGGCATTGACTACATGAATAGAGAGAAAGAGACAGGTGTCAGAAATATTGTGGAAGTTGAAGGAACACAACTTGGCAGCTGAGCAGATATTAAGCTAGAGCAGGACGAGCCAAGGATAACTCCAAAGCTGTGAACCTGGGTCACCAAGTATATACTGGTGAATTCTTTGCTTATCTATGCTGATCAAGTTGCCTCAATAGCTGTAAAGTCACTAACTCATTTTTTTTTGTTTTTTTTCTTTGCTTTTTTGGCTTTTGTTCATTCTGCACATGTACTGAAATGATTTCATGTAGCATGACCATGGGTAAGTTAGTTGAACTGTCACTGAATACTATTTAACAGTAATAGTAGACACGTGCACAGAGATTATAGATAGATCAACAACCTGACTATGAATTTCTGAGCAATGGAACCAAACTTTAGTGTATGAAAACATTCCATGGGATTTATGAGTCCCTGTTGGGTGTTTAACTAGTGTGCACAGTTTTGTGTATTAACGGCTCTATTTAATAAAGGAATCCTGTCATAGAGCCTAAGTATATATTATCAGAACCTGATTTAGCCAAGATCTTTTGGTTTTGTCAATGCTATTATTCATCATCCTTCCAAAAATATTGCCTTTTGCTTTTTTTTAAAAAAAGTAATCAGATAAAGGTGTAGCCTGTAGGTGGAGCTTGATTCTGAAAATGATTGTTCCATGAATCATTGTGCCTTGAATCATTAGACTGTAGTTTCAAAAGTATCCATGTCTTTATAACTAGGGCTGAGTCCTTGATGTGATAAGGACCACCCACAATCCTCATTTAGGCAGTGTAAACATTTATTCAGTATCTGCTATATGCCGAATATTGGGCTTAGTCCCAGGGATATAAAGAAAGACAAATAGAGTCCTTATTCTCAAGGAACTCACAATCTAATGAGGGAAACAACATGCTATGAGACAAGTATGCAAAAGCAAGCTATATGTAGGATAAATCAGAAACAACAGAGAATCAAGGAGATCAGCAAAAGCATCCTGTTTCAATCCTGTTTTCATCCTCTCTCCCTCCCCCAAGATGTGCCAAATATATTTGCAGTTCTGAATGTGGCTTTGTATTTGGTATAATTAGATAGACTTTTTAAGTGTTTTCAACTGGTGAATCTCTGCTGGGGTTTATCCCTATCAAGAGTGCATAAATAATATTATATTGGAATACTTCAAAATGAGCAAGTCCATGTTTCTAGGTGGAAAGATAGGATTTTAAGGAGATAGCAAGCAGCAATGGTCAACTTTATGCTAGAGAGTTCAAATCAACTTTCATACAAGCATCTCTTCTATAGCCAAAGACCTAATTCATGATTGCCATCAAAGAATTTTTGGGGAGCACCTGTGAACCTCCTCTCACATGTGGAGGTTCCAGAAATTATCTCAGGTTTAAGTTACTCCATAGATCCACAAGACTTCAACACTATCACTTACCATTCTCCGTTGAGGTGTTTCCTATTTTTTCCTCTAGTCACCTTAAGGATTTAAATCAGAGGTTCTCAACCTGTGGGTCACGACGCCTTTGGAGGTCAAACGACCCTTCACAGGGGTCACAGGGATCTCCTAAGACCATGGGAAAACACATATTTCCGATGGTCTTAGGAACCGAGACACTGCTCCTCTATCTGTCTCCAGGCAGGTCTGCCCACATGCAGATACACCCACATAAGAGTGGCATTAGGAAGGCTGAGAACCACTGATTTAAATAGTTCAAAAGAATTATAATGAAATATGATAGTAAGAAAATTTACAAAAGACTATGTCTCCCCAAATCTAGGGCACAACTGCCCATAAATACACATGCCATCAATATGTATGGTAAATGCTCGTAGGGATCATGCATGGAGGTCAGCCACAAGTAACATATGTGGCTAGGGCACATATAAGAAGGGGCAATGTGTATCTCAATGGAGTGGTACTGCCAAGATCTTTTAGTGATATTATACTGCTCCCACTCTATGTGGCTTCTGTCCTGTGGCCAATGATTCCAGTTGATTGGCGACTTATTAGCAGCTAGATAGTGCAGTGGATAGAGGGCTGAACCTGGAGTTGGGAAAACTCCTCTTCCCGAGTTCAGATATGATCTCAGACACTAGCTGTGTGACCTTGGGCAAGTCACTTAGCTCTTTTTACCTCAGTTTCCTTATTTGTAAAGTGAATCTAAGGGCATGGCAAACCGCTCCACTATTTTTGCCAAGAAAACCCCAGATGGGGTCATGAAGAGTTGGGTATGACTGAAAAGGACTGAACAGCAACCAAAACCTTAGCATGTTGCTCTTCTGGCCTTGCTCATCTTATGGGGAATTTGAGGCTTGGTGCATTCCCTGACATTTTACTGTATTGGCCTTTTTTTTTCCCACCAGGTACTTTGCTCTGCTGAGCCCCATTGGTCTCATAGTGACTGTGGAGTACGTAGTCACTCCCGATTGTTAGTTTGTTGGCTACTCAATGTATATTTGTTTGTGGGCACTGCTTCAGGCTACTCGCTGTTAGGATCATCTCTTCAGGACATGTCAGTCGTCTTAGCTCATTTTACTAGGGTACAGTGTCTAGAACCTCTCCCTGTTAATGGCAAGCTTCCAATTCTTCTTTATAGTCACCACATCTAGCTAACAAAACCAAGCACAAGGTTAAGATGAAATATTTTCTTTTTGATTCCTATATTTGGTAGGATTGATCCCTACTGAGGCAGTACCTACGGTGTAAATTATCTAGTGTTTCCCCCCATTAAAAAATAAGGAATTTGTCTTTGAGATTTGATTGGTCCAGAGTACTAACTCAAGCCATTGATGTAGCTTTCTGGTCACTTCATGCTATAAAAGAGGCGAATTCACTAGGAAATCAGTGATTTGGCAGATGTCCAATGTTTGCATGAATCACTATACTTTGCCCTGTGATGCACAGACACATTTATTTTTCTAATGGAGACAAGTTGGGCTATTTCTTCCAGAGTCCAGTGTTTTATCCTTGTTAAGTGTGCTTTTTATGCATCGGCTAGGTCAACCTTTAAATGAGTGATGAATTTCAATCCAGATTTGAACCTAAAATATCACGTACAGTAGGGGTAGGAGGATGGAGATCAATGTTCTCTGTTAAAGACAACTATGCATTTTAAGGTTAAGTATGCACAAGGTTCTCTCTGAATTAGTAATCAAATAAATTTGAACCAGAACAAAAAACCTAAAGGGACAAAGCCTTTGTAGTCAACTTAGCCTCCACTCCTGTGTATCTATCTGTCAGTAAGTTAGCCTAATTGTTTCGATAGTATTTTGGCCAGCAAAACCAAATACAAAACCAAAACTCAGCAAAACAAAGGAAAACAAACAACCTCCTCAGTCTCCTTAAGCAATTATTGTGTGTTTAATCTGACTAAATAAACAACAACAAGGGAGAGTGTATTTCCTTATCCCCTAATCAAAGAATTAAAAAAAATCTTTTAGTTCCATGAGAATATTTCCCATTGTCCTGCAATCACAAAGCAAATAGTGGGATAATTTTTTTCTCCCATCTCTTTGTAGTCATTTCTAAATATCATTTGTCTGCTCATCATGACAGAATGGATGGGAAAGATGTCCAGTTTGGATAGCTGGATGGGATGGGAATGATGTCTGATCTGGTGTCTGAGGTTCACTATATATACTGAGTTTACACTCATTAATCAAGATAGCCTCGTTTCTAAGTGGGAGTTTCCAAGTTAAGTAGATTCCTTCTCCAGGGATTGAAGGAATTTTTTCCCCCCTGGTAGTGCAGTCCAGACTTTTGGGTTGTGTGGTATTGATGTTGTCAGGAGGATGAATGGCAAGATCGTCAGGTAGGTGGTTTAATGAGATGTGAAGCATGGTCTGTTGCAATAGTGTAGGTGAGAGATGGTAAGAACTTGAGCTAGGGGTGGCTGGTTCAGTGGAAGAAAGATGATAGATACATGAAATGGTATGCAGTCAGAAATATCAAAATTTGGTAATGGCTTGGATATGTAGAATGAAGGGAAGTTGGTAATTGAGGATGACACTGAGGTTGTAGACTTGTATAACTGGAATGATGATGATGAGGATGATGATAGAAACAGGAAAATTTGGAAGAGAGGTAGGGTTTTTTAAGGAAAAAAGGCGCCCATCAGTTGGTTGTTGGTTGTCATCCTTCATGCTTGAAGAGGACCAAAATGATATCATTCTATTGGGGTCAAGGTACGATGTGTCTGAGTTCAGACCGATATGAGTTTGGAAGGCTCTGCCACAGCTTGGTCACAAATTCTCTGTATGAACATTTAGAATGGTGATGTCTTTAAATTTGTGTAACCAAAATTCTATAATAATTCAAACCAATTAGTCACTCTAATAAAAAGTAACACTGATAATCATAATTATCTATTAATGAATAATTAATACTGAATTATTGAAAATCAATAATGCCCAGTAGTAAATCTTAACAATTGGCAATTAATAATTATGAACCCTAAATCAATTATTCCAAATAAATGGTCAAAAATTCATCCTTTGCTCACATTTATTACATTACACTCACGAGTGGATAAGAATGCAATTGGCTGACCAGACATTACCTAACATCTTAATTTTGTGGTCAGATATGAGAAATATAATGAGGGTTAAGGGTGTGATAGTGATACTTTATTTCAAACTGCACTATGCATCATGTTTCTTATATCTATTCTGTAAAATAATCTAATTCCAAGAGGTACAGCAAATAAAAAACAGTATTTTAAATTAAAGGCTCCCAAAAGAACCAAGGTACACTGAAATAGAACTGTCAAGATCTAAAAATCTTTAGACATCTTCATATAGTTAGGTTATGCTGTTTTTTCTAATATACTCTGTCAAATTATGGGTAGTTCTGGATCAGTTAGAAATAGAAAAATTTTCAGTTAGAGCTCTCTATGTATTCTACATGTCATAATGTCATTTAATTTGATATTAAGTGAAATAGTATATCTTTGATACCAATTGAGTAATTTCCAAACTCACAACATATTAAAGTGTTACATCTTAATATTAAGGGTTTCAAATCTTAATGTTTTAGAGGAATATTTAATACAGATAACTTTTCTCTATTTAAAGTTCAAGGCAATGTATTAAGGAAGTAAAAAAAAAATAAAACCAACCAGAAGTCTTTTGGTTATATTTAATGGACTGTGCTTAATTTGTGTAGGATAATTTGATTTGCTGCCTTTGTCCCACGATAAGTTATCACAGTGACTGAGCACACATTTTGTTATCCTTGACATATGCCAAGTTGAATTCAATATATTCTTTATATTAGATTGTATATCTTATATAAATGTATAGGAATGTTTACATTTCAGACTCTAGCCAAGAGATATAACCTAGTGATTGTATGCCTAGGATTTTGTCTTAAATACTTTTGAAAGCTAGGTATATTAAGATGGCTGTTAGTGGGGACAGGGAGAACCGGAGACAAAAAGGGGAAATGGGAGGGAGAAGGAAATGTAGCTTGAAAAATTGTCACAAGAAAATAAGAAAGATAGTAATAAAAGCAGAATAATTTTGAGAGCGTTCAGGTTTACAGGGGGAAATATCACAAATTAAATATTGATATATGTTGTAAGTAACCTCTTCACAAATAATGGTATTCTAAAGTCTTCATTCACACAGCTATTTACTTTGTGCTTCAGTCTAAATGACCAAGATCACCCTTTCCATACAGAGGGAAATTTTTGTAAATTTATCAGATCCATGTAGCTTTCAAATTAAGCTGACATTTTAAAATCCAAAACCAATTTTCTAATTGTTATATTTAGAGGATCAAGAAGTTCTCTGTTCAGCATGAAGGTATTTTTTGAATCTCACTTGATTTTCAGCTGAATGTCTTTTAATTTTTTTGTTCCCAGAGAAAGTGTTTTTAAAACTGCTTCATGGATACAGTCTATGTAATTTAAGGTCTATAAACAATCATAAGAAAGAACCTTCATTTTCACTTTGAGAATTGCCTGCTGACTATTTTAAAGACACAGGTTCTATTTATGGTACTTGTCTTCTTTGTTTTTCAGTCAAGAAATATTTTTGAACTGCCTACTATGTTCTAGGGTCTATGTTAAGTAAAGGTAATAAAAAAAGAGGCAAAAGCTAGCTTGCCCTCAAGGAGCTCACCATCTAATGAGGGAGGCAACAAGCCAACAACTACGAACAAATAAACTATATACAGGATAAATAGGAAATGGTTGGAAGGGGAGGCACTTAAAATTAAGATAAATTGGGAAAGAGTTCCTGTATAAAATGGGATTTTATTTGGGTCTTAAAGGAAGTCAGGGAAGCTAGTAGACAGAGATGATGAGGGAGAGAGAGCATTCCAGGCATAACAGACAGAGAAAACGTCTGGAGTCAAGAGAGAGGGTCTTGTCTGTTCAACGGCAAGGAGGCCAGTGTCAGTGGATCAGATAGACAACGGCAGGAAATAAAGTGCAAGAAGACTCGAAAGGTAGGAGGGGGAGGCCATAAATGCCAGAAAATTTTGTATTTGATTCTGGAGGCAATAGGGAGCCACTTTAGTTTATTGAGTGGGGGTTGAGCAGATATGGTTAGAACAGTGATTTAGAAGAATAACTTTGTTGGCTGAATGGAGGGTAGATTAAAGTTGGCAGAGAGGTAAGGCAAGAAGACCCAATAGCAGGCTATTGAAATAGCTGAGGTGTGAGGTGATGAGAACGTACACCAGAATAAGGGCAGTGAAGAGGAGTATTTAGAGATATTACAAAGGTGATATTGATAGATTTTGGCAATGATTTATATGTGGAGAGTGAGACAAAGCCTACACCGAGGTTTTGAGCTTGAGAGATAGGGAAGATGAAGTTGCCTTTTCTAGTAACAGGGAAGGTAGGAGGTGGGGAAAGTTTAGGGGGGAAAGATAATGAGTTATGTTTTGGACACATTGAGTTTAAAATGTCTGCTGGACATCCAGTTGGTGATGTCCAAAAGGCAGTTGTAGAATGGAGGTCAGCAGAGAGTTTGGAACAGAACAGGTAGATTCGAAAATCATCAGCATAGAAAGGATACTAAATCCATGGCAGGTGATAAGATCACCAAGTGAAATGGTATAAAGAGAGCCAAGAAGAAGGCCCAGGACAGGACCCTGAGATGCACTTATAACTGGAGACATGATCTAGATGAAGATCCAGCAAAGGACACTGACTTAGACAAGTGGCTAGATAAGGAGAGCTAAGAGAAAGTGTGTTGACAACCTGGAGAAAAGAGAGTATCAATGAGGAGAGGATGATCAGCAGTGCCAAAGGCACTGTTGAGAGGATGAGGAGAATGAGGCTGAAAAAAAAGCCATTGGATCTGACAGCTGAAAAAGTCATCAGTAATTTTGGAGACAACAGTGGAAAATAATAAGGAATAAACAGAAATTTAACAATTTGCATTTTTGAAACTGCCTTTACCATCATAATTACTTGGCCCAGATGTCTTTTAAGGATGCTAAATACTTCTTTTTTTCTTTCTTTTTTGGAGGGAGGAAGGCTGCCCAAGGTCACATGGCTAGTAAGTGTTAAGTGTCTGAGGCTGGATTTGAACTCGGGTCCTCCTGACTCCAGGGCCACACTCTATTCACTGTGCCACATAGCTACCCCTGGATACTAAACTCTAAACTCTTGTGAATAAAAACTTATCTTTTCAAAGTGTGGGGTGTTTGTCTTTTCTATAGTTTTATTCTTAATTTGGAGGACATTTTTTAGTAATGCTCTTATTCTAAATCCCCATGTTCCATTGTGTGATATCAGAATTACATTTTCAAATGTCAAAATAGGGTCAGATTGATTTAATATTTCTGTTTCAAACACAGCTGAAACACTGCACAGTCTTCATCTTTAGGACACAGTATATAATAACTCTTGATATTTATAATTATCTCTAGCAATAAATTAAATGTTGGTCGCATTAGGGGAAGGTTAACTCAACGGAAAACACACAAATCATCGGATCAGCCAAATGAAAGAGAGAGAGTAAAGGAGATGAACTTGCTTTAGATAATCACTTGGACATGTCAAGATAACCCAGAGTTATTGCCTTCTATTTTAAGAACTAGCTTTAAACAATTAAAAACATTCTGCAGTCCTACTCTGAATAATATGCTAGGAAAACATAAAAAAATGAAGGTTTTAAACTATGTACCACAAAGGAAACATGTAGAAAAAACCATGTATTATATAATTTTTGCTTCTTTGAGAGTCATGTAAAATAAGAATGTGAGAAAAGTGCTTAAATGACCTGAGTACAAAATTTTATTTGCACTCTTATCCATATAAAAGTCCATGTATACATACACACACACACACACACAATACAAACACATGTGTGCTACTAAATATTGTCAATATCTTCTAAACCTTATTTTGACTATTTTAATTTTCTTGGGGCTGTTTTCTCTTAAAACAAGTATTATCATCTCCAATGATTCTTGTTTCCTCTTTACTTTTCAAAGAGGGAAGAATGGTCTCACTTCTTTGGATTCTTCTTTTTCTATTCTTTTTCTGGTGGCCAAATTGAAAATGAAAAGATGCAATTGACAAATGCCCCAAAGAGGCTAAAACATAGTCATTTGGGAAGCTTAAGATGCCTTCTTACTAAAAAATCTCACAACTACAAAATCTTTTGTTCCTTTTAAAATTGACTACAACTAAATTATATTTACAAAGTCAAATTAGCAAAAACCAATACCGATAAGAACATTTCCCTCCTCCCTTTTAATTTCTGATCTGATCAAACCAAGATAATGATTTCAACTTGACTAAGATTCCAATCAAATTGTATGTGTGTTTATATATATATATATATATATAAACACACATACATATACATATATACACACAAATATAGACATAGTATATACATATAGACATGTGTATACATACACATACCTAGAACTGAATACAATGCTCCAGACATCATGTCACCGTGGCAGCATACAGGAGGTAAAGCAACTGGTACTCTAAATAACATTATTTTCAAAAAAGTCTGAAACTACAAATGGCCTCTCAATTTTGTGACCATTTTTGGTAAAAACTGGTGCTTAATGTGATAGATTTGTGTGTTTATGAAATTCTATTACTTATCACATGTGAAATGTATAAAACTTAGCCATTTTAAGACTAGAAATCCTTGGCAGATGCCTTAGAAACCTGAAATAATTAGTTTTCCATTAAATTTCATTTAATAATAATAAAGATAGGAACTCTGGCTGGTATATTTTAATTCACTTCTGTTTACATACTTTTATCCTTAAGAATGTAACATCCTGGAAAGCAGGGAATATTTCATTTTTATCATTATATTGCTAGCACCTAAAAGAGTGTCTAGAACTTAACAAGCGCTGAATAGTTGTTTGTGATGAATAATTGTGATGTTTAATTGCTTTTGTGATAACCTGACTCATTCAAGTTTATCATTCCAAATTGTTCCATTTTCCTCTTTGTTGGCTTTCATATTTTGAAGAAGATAGTATTGCTTATAACCTCCCTTTATCTTTCTCCTTAGTGAATGAGTTTATATGAAGTATAAACTATAAAGGATTTAGCATTGGTTCCCATATTTCTTCCCTTGCCAAGAAAATAAACTGTTTTCTGATGTAGGCTTATTCTGGCCTCTTTTGACCTCATTGTGTATGTTATATCTATTAAACTTCTTGAAAAATGTCAATAATCAGAGACAATGAATTTTCTTTTCTTCCCTTGTCCAATTATCTTTTGATTATAAATATTAAGTGAGGTACACTTCCCTGGGAGGAAGTTATATCGTATAATTATTTATTTCAACAAACTGTCTTGCTCATTGTAACTAAATAGACAGACTTACATTTGTATGATGTACTATAGTGGATAAAGCACTTTTCTCACATTAAACTTTAGATAGTGTTAGGCAGTTGTTCGCAACCTTCCTAATGCTGCAACCCTTTAATACAGTTCCTCATGTTGTGGTGACCCCCAACCATAACATTATTTTCGTTGCTACTTCCTAACTGTAATTTTGCTACTGTTATGAATTGTACTGTAAATATCTGATATGCGGGATGTATTTTCATTGTTACAAACTGAACAGAACCCACAGGTTGAGAACTGCTGGGGACCACTATTAGCCAACATTCCCTTCTCATGCTGCAACATGGACATGGCTAACTTTTCCTTGAAAGGTAACAAAGCTTTTCCTGGGATTTGATTGGTTCAGGAGGCTGAGGCTTAAACTGAAATTGTTTGCAGCTATTGTGGAATATGGTCAAATGTAAAGTCTAAATGAAAGGGGAATCATTGTTGACAGAGAAGTTCTCTAGCTGCTTCTGTTGCAAGTGCCTGTGTTTACTGCATGTGAGTCATGGTGGGTGAGGTGATGAATTTGGAATCAGGAGGGTCAGGGCTCAGAGCTGTATATTTCAATAATTATGTAACTGTCGGCAAATCATTTGAATGTTATAAGTTTCAGGTTTTTCCTCTACAAAATACTTCATAGGGATGTTGTGATGATCAAATGAATGAATGTATATTAAATGTTTTATAGATTTTAAACTAGTTATAAATATTAGCTATTATGGTCCATAAATCTTAAGACAATACAGGAGCTTTTTAAATGAGATCTACAGCCACTCAAAAGAGATTGGTTTAGTAAGCCACATAGGAAAAAAAAAAACCCAATAGGCGTATTACTCAGATTGTGACATGCATTTGGATGACTAGTTCACTGAGTTGTTCTATCATTACATATATTTAAGAAAAGTGTTGCAGAGGGAGTGGTCTAAGAATTGAGTAGGAAGGGGGCAATAATCTGGATTTCTTTTGGAAGCATTCACAAATCACAATCTGTCTCCCTCATTTTCCTCATCATTGAAATGGAGACAAAAATCGCACTTACTTTTCAGGGTTTTGTGGGGACAAAATGAGATTATACTTGTAAAGAGTTTTGAAAACTGTAAAAGACAATATATTTTATTCATCAATTTATTATTGTTATTATGTTTCAGATTCATTTAAATATTTACATGATCTCCCTTTGTGCTACATAGTATTGAGATTCACGGAGTGCATGGAAAATCTCATTGGTTGCTCACAAGTTAAGAGTTTTTCCTATGACCACTTTATAGACGAAAACATCAAAGCTCAGAGAAGTTGTTTGATTTGCTCAACATCACACAGTTCATTAGTGGCATGGTTAATATTGGTCTCTAGATACTCTGACTTTAGACTGTTCTTCCTTGAACACTGTACTCAAATCTCCAAAAATGTGGCATCTATACTAGAATCACTGGATATGTTTCTACTTGGGGATGAAATAAGATGTTTTCATTAATTATTGGACCTAACATTTTTGTAAGGTCTATTTAAGAGTTGAAAGGAACAACTTTTTTACCTCTTGTTATTCTAATTCAGATGACCATTTCTTAGACTCTGGTTCAGAATGCCCAAAAGGAACAGATGTAGGGGGGGGAAACAACTAAAAATAGTGAGATAAGTTGTTTGTCGTTTACACTTTTTTCACCTTTTTATTTCGGAGTTGCAAAGTAAAGTTTTTCCCTCCTGGGGCCAACCCACTCAGGGAGAGAATGCTGTGGGCTTTTTAATCAGTGATCAGAACTCTGGGTTTTCTTCTTCTTCTTTTCTTTTTGCATCACCCTCCCCAAATGACATGTCAAGCTGTTCTGATTGCTCCCGGGCAATCAGACCTGCCTCAGTGAGATGAATTCTGTGTTGTGTGAGATTATGAAAGTGATACTCAGTCTCAGGTACATTAGTATTCATGATGGGAAGAAACTGCCTTAAGATAGAAAACACATTTTTAAAAAAGCACAACAGGAGCAATGGGGCAATTGGGAAAGGCCCCAGGGTGACCCAGTAATATTTTTCCAGTGTCTGGGTCCAAAAATCAAAGTACATTTCAGGACAGAAATGTTCCAAGCCCTCAGACACCTGCTATAAAAGTATAATCAACAGTGTTTTGTCCGACTTGAAAAAGAAACTACCATCATTAGTCCAAAGAATGAACAGAGCTCCTGCCTGTGCAATTGTCCTTTCCTTTGGAAATTTTCAATTGTTTGTCTCGCTGCAGAGACGTCCTTTCATCTGCTGCTTCTCTGATTCTGCTCAGTAAGGAGTGCTGCAATAGACTTAGCATCTGGCATCCAGAAAATGGTGGACTAACCTCACTTGGGATCAATACTCATGGAAAATTAAAATGGAATTTATTTGGAGAAGTTAAAATTGAAATGACATCTGTGAAGAGACACAGATAGAAGCTTCATATTAAGAAAAATGGGGCATAAATGACAATAGTTTCCAATTTTCTGCTGCTTTAATATTATTTATAAGCATACATTGACTGTGGGAAGCAGCTTTTATGAGCCTTGTGGCCCCAAATTCCCTACATATTAAAACAGAAAATGATCATAGAGAAAAGCAAATAAACTTAAGATAGAAGAAAGAAGAAAAAAGAAAGAACATTGGAGACTTGCCCAGGAACTCTTCAAATAGGGACTATTTTCTGAGGATTAGAGATATATTCCAAATACAATTCAACAAACCTTTCAGCATTTTGTCCTGTGAGGAAATAATATTGTATAATCATCTGTTTCAATAGCCTTTCTTGTTCATTGGGTGTGTCAATAATGGTGACTCACATTTGTATGATTTCTTCACAGTAGCCCTTTTAGATAGTGTGTCAGCGATTGACTGGGCTTCCCCTCTCATCCTACATCTTAGACTAGAGCAATTTTCACCTGAATTATAACAAAATTTTTTCTGAGACTTGATTGACCCAATAGGCTAGTTCTCAAACTATGTCCCCTTAGATACAGTTGCCTGGTAGACTGGACTGTGGATGTGCCTTCCTGGTTGGCCAAGAGTGTGAAAAAAGGCCCACACCATGTAGTATTGGCCATTTAACCTTGATGTCACAAGACTTTGTTAGTCACCATACCCTGACCTACTCACAAATAGTCCATATGGACAGTTGGAAAGGAGACATATAAATTTGCACATCTCACATTTCTTTTGAGATATTGCAATTCTGCTTTGCCCATGGATTACAAACACCTTCTCTGATGAGGGCACTCCATGCTGAATGATCCCATATCTGTGCTTCCCATATCTCACAATTGATACCAAAGTTCTTCAGAGAAACCTTGAGAGTATCCTTGTATGGTTTCTTCTGACCTCCATGTGAATGCTTGCCTCGTGTGAGGTCTCTGTAAAATAGTCTTTTAGGCAAATGTACATTTGGCATTTGAGCACTGTGGACGTCAAAAATGCATTGTGCAGTACAGTTTGAATGCTTGGCAGTTCAGCTTGAGAAAGGACCTCTGTGTTTGGTACCTTATCTTTCCAGGTGATTTTCATAATCTTCCTAAAACAATTCAAATGGGAGTGATGCAATTTCCTGGCATGGCACTGGTATACTGTCCAGGTTTCACAGGCTTACAATAATGATGTCTGTTCAACAGTTCTGCAGACCTTCAGTATGACAGGCAACCTAATTACTCTCTTCTGCTATACTTTTACTTTGGAGCCTCCCAAATGCTGCACTAGCTCTGGCAATGTTTGCATCAACCTTATCATCTATCTGCACATCTCTGGAAAGTATACTGCCAAGGTAAGTGAACATATCCACAACATTAGAAATTTCTCCATTTGCTTTAACAGTTCCACATATGGATAGTGTAGTGCTGGCTGGTCAAGAACCTGGGTTTATTTAGTGTTAATTATCAGGCCAAAATTAGCACAAGCAGCAGAGAATAGATTTATACTTTGTTGTTTCTCAGCCTTAGACGCTGCATTGAGTGCACAATATCTATGAACAAAAAGTCATACACCAACTCTCTTTTTTACTTTAGTCTTGGCTTGTAGCCTTTTCCACTTAAAAAATTTATCATCAGTGTGATGCTAGTTTCATTCTCATTGAAGACATTTGACAATATGACTGAAAACATCATGCAAAAAAAGCGTGGGAGCAAGCACACAACCCTGCTTCACTCCATTGTTGACTAGGAAAATGCAAGAACGTTGTCCATTATCCAGAAACCATGCAAGCATCTCATGAAACTGACTTACAATAATGACGAACGTGTCTGGGCAGCCAAATTTTGCCATGAACTTCCATAAACCCCTGTGATTGACAGTATCAAAGGACTTGGTCAGATTGATGAATATTGTGTATAGATCTCTGTTCTGCTCCTGGAATTTCCCTTGGAGTTGTCATTCAGCAAATGCCATGTTGACTGTTCCTCGACCCTTATTGAAGCCACCTTGGCTCTTGGGCAGATGATCATTTTCTAGGTGAAGCATCAGCTAATTAAGGTATACTTTGGCAAGAATCTTACCAGCAGTGTCTAAGAGAGGGACTCCTCTGTGATTGTCACAGAACAATCTATTTCCTTTGTAGAGATAATCAATTAGAGGCATCCTTGATCTCCTAGGGATCACCTCCTCTTGCCACATAACCCAGAAGATTTCAGTCAGCTTTTGTATGAGTAGTGCACTCCCCCTTCTCCATCCCTCCCCTCTCCCCTCTTTGTAGATTTCTGCTGGAATGGAATCAGCATCACGTACTTTGCCACAACATTTCTTCCTTTGTTGGAAGCTCAACTAGAGATGAATTGACTCCACCCTAAAGTAAATGGCCAATTGGTTAAGCATTGATTGATGACAGTCTGTTGAGAACACTACGGAAGTGTTCAGTCCATCTCTCCAGGGTCATATCCTTATTACTGATCAGTGTGACTCCATCAGTAACTGAGTAGTTGATATGCATCAAAAGTCTTTGGCCTATAAATAGTCTTCAGGGCCATGTACAAGTTGGATTGTTTTAGCAAAGTTATTAGATTGTTGCCATCAGAATAAAATTGAATCTCATCTGCCTTCTTATTGAGCAGAGAATCTTGTGTCTCTCTAAGCAAAGAGAGAGGGTCCTTACTAAGGTTTGAAGGAGATGGTGCATTTTACCCTTTGCAATTTTTAAAATACTAACGCAGATTATTAAGTTTCCTCTTTGCTCTTCTTCACTCATAATACTCCATCCCCTGACTCTGGGAATTTTCACTAGCTTTTCCTCATGCCTGGAATTCTCTCCCTCCTTATCTCTGCCTTCTGACTGTCCTAGTTTCCTTCAAGTTTCTGGAAGGTGCTTTTCCCATTTCTCATTAACTTTAGTGTCCTCCCTCTGAGATTATTATTTATTGTTATTAAATAAGATAACATTTGTAAGATATTTAGCACATAGTAGGCATTTAATAAATGCTTGTTTCCTTTCTCTCCTCTAGTTGATCCTATGTACATTTTGTCCATACCTAGTTGCTTATATATTTCCATTAGACAGTGAGCTCCTCAGAGAACAGAACACACTCCCACATCTTTCTTTTTTGGCCTTCCTTTATATCACTAGTGCTTACTTAGCATACATAGTAGGTGCTTAGTAAATGTTTTTTACTTGGTTTGTGATATAGCTATTTGAATATCTTAGCATTGTTTTGAGATTCTGAATCTTGGACACTAGATTGACCTTTTAGTAAAATGCCTTTACTAAATCAAAAAAGAACAATAAAAAAAATTTCTGGACTGCTTAAAGTCATGTTTTAGACCCCTGTGTCACCTGTGGATATTATCCAGTGCTACAATGTACCTTTGAAACATTTGTTTTGTTTTCTGTATCAATATTTCTTTTTAACTCATTTCAAACAAATCAAATTTCCAATAAATTATATGATATCTATTCATATTAATTCCATCACTGCCTATGCTGGCGCTAAATCTTTCTCCCATACTATGTCAAAGTTAAATATTCTTCCATAGGCTTTTGTGTTGTACATGGGGGAGATTTAGAACCGTTGATATATTTTTTTCACATGTTTTTAATTGTACCTTCACTAAAGGGCCTTCATTTTGATATGGAGGCTACATTTAGGATTCTTGTGGCACTGGAATGCAAGTTTCAGATGGTCTTACCAAACATATATCAAAACCAAAGGTTTCGAGTTGTCTAGGAATACACTGTATGTCTGTTATCTAAAGACCAACCTAATTAAATCTGAGGGGATATGTTAGCACATTGTCATAGTTGGTGGAGTGTTTACTCATACTATCTTACTAAGACTATCTACTAAGTGGTAGAAGGATTGTGATATGCAGCAGTGCAGTGACTGAAAAACGAGAAGAAAGTAGAAATCATATCCTTGAGGCACTGAAATGAAACAAAATCTGTCTGAAAGAAACAGCGTAGTTTTCTTAACCTTCTGAAAGTATTTTTATTCTTCGTCAGTAAGGCAGCTTTGTGTTATCCTTCATGCAAGTTCCCTCTATTTTTTTTTACTCTCCATATTATCTTGACTTTATGTTTTAAGTAATGAATAAATGAATTCATCAACAAGCAGTTAGAAATGCCTACTATGTTCCAGGCACTGTGTTAGGTCCTGGGGAAATGAAATTAAAAAAGAGGCAGCTTTTGCATTTAAAGAGTATGCTGGGTTACACAGTATGTTCATTGATTAGTAAATAAGTAAGAACTCATATTCATTTCTGTTCATGGCCTATAAATTGCTTTCGTAAGTAGTCAAAAAAATCAGGTACCATTTATGAGCTAGTTGACTTAAATTTGACCATAATAGTGACAGTTTTTAGAAAATAAACAATTGTCTCTTGGTAATATCTTTGTTAATAAAAGATTTCTGAATAGAAACCAAGTAACTGTCTCTTTTTAAACCACAATTGTAGGTAAAAGAGATCTGTTGAGGTCATTTGGGTCACATCACTATTTTCAGGAAGGGGTCTAAACCATGTACAACAACTAATTATCTAAGAAGAATTAGCAACCTAATGACTCCAAGGGAAAGTGATTTTGATCCTCAGGTGACAGTATGACACATCCTTTCCAGAAATTTCATGCTAGATTGCTCTACAAAGGTGCTTACCATAGTACATCAAGTACTTGAACTCGAAATATTCTAAGAAATTATTGGTTTAAACATGGTATTACCCATGGAGGATTTTGATTTCATGTTTTAGGTCACAAAGTTGTCTTATACCAGGAAAATGACTCAATTTTTCACAGCTAGACACAGTAGTAACAACACCAACAATATGCCTTTGATTTCTCTGACTTAAAGAAGAGCAGATCAAGTCAGCATGAGGACATCCTTTAATTTCTTAGATTGATATAAAGCTCTGATGAGGGAGGAAAATAACGTTTTTATACATAATTACTTTCCAAAAGGTTGCTATTAGATAATAAATTATTCAAAATTCAAGCTAGGATCTGAGGTCTCTTTTGTTTATTTGATAAGGCCATGCTATAATCTATTTTTCCAGAGACAATTGCTCCCACCAGGAAAAGTACTATTATTAAATTACTTTCTGACACATTTGTTAATCTTACAGCAATAATATATTTAGTAGCTATAGATATATCACTACTTGGGAAAAGACTAGATTTCACAAAAGTGTGATGCATTTGAATCTGTATCATGGAGAAGGTGAATAAGAATTTGTCTTTAGGTCTAAGAGTCTGGCTTAGGTATCAGTGCTAAGTTCATCTTTATTAACTAGATTTAATATTCAAAATTCTTGCAACCATTGGGTCATAATAATCTTCACATGTAGCTGCCCAGTTACATATGGAAAGGCCACTGGTTGATACTGGAGAGAAGGCAAAAGAGGCAGGTGCTTGTGAGCTTTTCTAACTTACAAGCATAAATAATTTATTTCCAAATAATATGTAGAATGTAAGTGCCTTGAGAGTACAGCTTGCTTCATTCTTTGTATGTATGTGTGTCCCTATTGCTTAACATGATGCTGGCATATAATAGGAACCACTTAATAAATGCTTGCTGATTGATTGATGATATAATGATACATATTGCCTTGTAAACCAGTGAATTTGAAAAAAGAACAAAAGAGCTTCCTGTGCTACATACATGTGAAAATATTCTTTTATGACTTGTGACTACACCATTGGTGTTGTCTGTCACTGGTTGTCATTCTGCCCAAGTAGCATCATTGTCCACATCAAGCCTTTGCCCTATTTTGGACTGTTGTCAGGTTTAGGATTGCTTATTTGCTGCTGCAGCTTCTCAGCAGTTCAAAAAGTGGAACATAATGTGAAACTCTGATTTATACATGACCATAAAACATTTTGCCTACCCACCCTAAGGGGGTCACCATCACTTCCACTTAACATATTGCTGCTGCTGACATCTCACTAATTTATCACTTAAGGGAAAGAAGCAACAGACCCAACTTTCCACAAGCTAGCCAAAGATATTTGGAAAAAAGTTACTTTCTTACTGTTTCTTAAATAGCTATATTCTTTACTTTATTTTATTTAACTATTCTATTGAATTAGTTTGGCTAAATATGGTAAGAGTTAGATTAGGTTATAAAAATGATGATGAGACTTGGATAAGTAGAGAACAATTGCCAAAGGAGATGAAGAAAAGGAAATCAAGCTTGATTGGCAGGCAATGTCGTATCTGTTGATTGTTAACTAAACCTCTTACTTGATTTAAAAACAAAACCCTTGCATTTCAAAGAATTCTGCACTGTATCACCCAAACTTGACCATCAAGCAACCCTTTCAATCAACTGTGTGCAAATATAGAAATATAATGATTAAATAAGATCTCTTACATTATCCTCTATTATGGCTATGAAGTATTCCCTTTCAGACATATTTCATGAGGACCACAAGTTCTAAGCTACATGATATTTGCATGACTTGCAATTTTTCTTTGGCAAGCATATTTTTCCATTAAATTCATAATGTATGTTCTGAAATGATTTCCTAAAGTCTCATCTGGCTGAAGAAAAAATTTGCTTTTGTGCCAATCTTCTTTGCAAAAGTCTCATTGAAATAAATTATATCTCACTGGCACAGGTTGGAGGTTGGGAAAAAATATCCATTTGAATTCAGAGAACAAGAGTAGCTCTTATTTATGTTCTGAAGCCATTTGATTTATCCTGGGACACTACTCTGTGTGCAGTACATCTCCCAGGGCACCCCTGAGAAAAAAATTTCTATCAGTGACTTTCTTGCAATTTCTAGTTAAGATTTTTTTCTTTCTCTAGTAATCTCCCAAATGAGAAATGAATAACTCTCTGAATTCCACCATGGTTCTATCAGCAAAGATAAACCAGCTGGAGGAGAGAAATGTATTCATGGAAGATCAAAGATTTAGAGCTGGAAGTCAACTTGGAGGCCACCCAGTCTAATTCCTTCATTTTATACATGAGCACTGAGGTCAAAATGGAAGTGCCCAGGGTCATTTAGCCAACAAGTAGCTGAGGCAAGATGTGAACTTAGTTACTGATCCCAAGGACAATACTCTGTCAATTATATTATGCTGTTTCTGAAGGCATTGGCTAGATAGGTAGAGTGAGAAGCTGATTCTGTGTATCCATGTTTAATCAAGGATAAAAATATCTGTCTTAGGGAGAAAGGAACTAGGTCTATGTCCTCTGTGACTTCATAGCTCCCGACCAGTTGTTTCTGGAATACTGGTTCCCGGATTTTCCCTACTGACCCAGGCATAGAAGAATTTATGCTGCCAAAGCTAGAAGATCAGAAAGGTTATTGGATCTTGTCATATATGATGAAGAAGACACCATTGTGGAGTGACCTGAAGGCCCTTATTTCAATATTCCAAGTGATTTTAGATAATCTACCCCGCTGAAAAAGATAATCCAGAGAGTCGATGGTGTGGATAAAATGAGGGGTTGGGGGTGGAGAAGGTGTTTGTTCTTGACTGTCACACGGCCCTCAATTGGAGAACTTGATGATCATTTTTGAAAAGGGCTTCATACACAATGTAAGATGAAATGACTTGGGTGTAAAACCCACTGTCCTCATCCTCATATAGCAGTATATGAGACTGGGATGAGTACTTTATACTTTTCAAGTATCTTGCTTAGTGGCATAGTGTCAGTACCCCACAAATAGATACCCATGCAGTCTGGAGTCTAGTCAATCATGACTAACTTCTATTCAGCACACATATCACTTGTGGGGCAACCTCTGTTTATACTGTAGCCTCTTGGGCACTATACTTCACAAGCAGCCTGCTATCCAATATAAATATGGTTCAGCTCAATGATGTCTCTTTACAATCCTTCATCCTGTACACCTTTGTTTTTCTGACTAGCTCTGATTTGAAATCTGCAAGATTTGTGTTAAATTTCCATTCTTGAATTACATTATTCAGGAATCTCCTCAAGATTTTTTTGTGGTATCTTATCCTCTACACCAGTGGTTCTCAACTTTCCTAATGCTGAGACCCTTTAATACAATTCCTCATGTTGTGGTGACCCCCAAGCATAAAATTATTTTCATTGCTACTTCATAACCGTAATTTTGCTACTATTATGAATTGTAATGTAAATATCTGATATGCGGGATGTGTTTTCATTGTTACAAATTGAACATGACCCACAGGTTGAGAACTGCTGCCCTAGACTGACTGAATCACATTTGGGAGCAGCTACTCCAAGAACATCTTACTGATCGCCATTTTGCTGTTTAGGGTCAAGACATCAAGTCTATTTGTAAGTTGTCTTAGTGATTTCTAGGTTTAAGGGTTTGGAATGAGAAGACATTTTTGGATGTAGCAGAAAAACAGTCCAAATCAAAGACGACTAGAGGAGAAAAATGAACTGCCTAATTATTAATTTTTCATTTAAATGTTTCAAGTCTTTGGCTGGGTTTGCGTATTACTGTCTTGTTTATGCTTCACTAGTCTGTTGTTGTTGTTTTCATTGTCATACGCCAACTGTGCTGAAATGTAATTAGCAATTCTAGCTACTAATTATCTAATCAGCAGTAATTATTAGTTGGTTCAGTTTTCATGCCACAAATAAAACAATGTTCTATTAAATGTTCTAGTACGTGAACTGCATGTAATTTTTATATTGAGAAAATGATGGACTTTTAACTTTTCTGTTTTAAATCGTTTACTTCCTCAACATATCTCTGACTTCATCAGAATGAGTTCTCCCTCTATAGACTTTCCCTCTTTAAGTAGAATGTCTTCATGAATTTCTGTAACTGGAAAGTTTAATTACTATGTGGCCTCTGTTGACTGCCCCTCAAATGACAGAGCTTGTTGCTTGGGCTCTACTCAAAAGCTTCCAGTCTGATGGAAATGACCAGATATGTTGTGTGCCTTTTGGGCTCGTTTCTGAATCCTTATGCTCACTTCCATGCCACAGTGAGGCTTTGGAGTTTAGTGATGAAATGCTTTTAGGAATGAAAATAATATCCCCGGAATATTTACATAGTTCAAATTTTTTGAAGATTTAATGTTGAACTCCTAAAGATATTTCTAATTATTTATGTTATCAATCTTTAACTCCTGTCACAAAGATTAGCATTGTCACTTAGATACCAACCAAAAAAGAAGGGAAGTGGGAAGTGATTCCATTAGTCTTGATGAACCTTGCAGTTTACTTGCCTCTTAGATATAACACATTTACAATTTTTGCTCTTCCTTGACACACTAAATCTTCCTGTGGGCAGCTAGGTGAAGTGGATAGAGCACTGGTCCTGGAATCAGGAAGACCTGAGTTCAAATCTAGCCTCAGATACTCACTGGCTGTATGATCCTGGGCAAGTCACTTAACTTCTCTTTACATTGGTTTTCTCAACTCTGAAATGGGGATAATAATAGCACTTACCTTCCAGGGTTGTTGTGGGAATGAAATGAGATAATAATTTTAAAGGGCTTAGAACAGTATTAGCACAGAGTAAAAGCTATATAAATCTTAGAAGTTGTTGTGGTTATTATTATTGTGGAAGGAGATGTAGCAAATAATTAAAAATAAAGACAATCCTCGCTATGTTTTCTAAGCAATTGTCCCAAATGTTACAAGTACTGTTGGATTCCAGTGCTTCTGTGTTTTGCATTAGGGGATAGACACTATTGTGAATAAGATTATAGCACCTTGAAATATATAATTCGATTAAAAATTATTAAGAATCTTCAATGTTCAAGATATTATGCTGACACTAGATATGGCAAGATGAGGGAAAAACCCAGTCCCTGTCTAAAGATTTCATTTACAGTAAAAGGAATAAACCATTTTCACCACTGAGTGTGATACAAAGTCTAACGTGATTATGGCTAACTGAGAAATCCAAATAAAGGCTATAATGAAATTTAAGTGTTGTGTGTAAGATGGCAATTGCTCCAATTTCATTGGAGTGAGTGTCAGTAACATGACTGACTGGCAAGGCAAAATGGCTGTGGAGACTCTTAAATGGCAAAATCAAGGAGATATTACATTTGTCTGCAGGTGGGGAAGGAAGGATAATAGGAGGCCTCATAGAAGAAAAATGACCTCAGTTGGGCTTGAAGGAGGTTGAGAGAGCTCAACAAATTCATAATGAGAGAAGAGAGTATTCTAGCTAGGGAAGACAATGCTGTTGAATGTGTAAAATCGAGAAACAACTAAGACTTATGTTGGAGAGAGTTAGACAGCCAGGTTGAATGGAATATAGAGTACTTAAAGGGAGTAATAGTGTAAAATAAGGTAGGTACCTGTCTTATTTAATATTATTATCTTTGAGGAAGTGTTGTATAGTGGGTAGAGAGCTGGTCTTGAAGTCTCAGTAGATCTAGGTTCAAGTCCCCCTCTGGTTCTTGCTATATATGACCTTGGGGAGTTATTTAACCTTTCAAAGTTCTAGGTAGCTCTCTAAGACTATAAGTTGCAGAGAAGGTGTCTCTATCTGCTTTAGTAGAGAGAGTCTGATCATCTGAGAGTTTCCTGTATCAATGAAATTACAAGTTCAGTCCCTCTCCTTCTTATGCATTCCACATCTCAGTCAAGCACATTTTGCTTTTAAGGCTTTCCACAATCTTGCTCCCACAGTTTTCTAACAAACTCTTTCATTTTTAAAAACCAAAACAGAACAAAAGCAAAACTTCTCTCATTTCTCTGAAGACTGGAGGAGTACAATAAGAATTTAGGTACCTCAAAACAAAGGGTTACTCTCTCCTGCTCAAAAAAAAAAAACCAAACAAGAAAGGGATAACAAGTGCCATTTATTTCCTCTAGTCTGTCTCCTGAGCTGATCAACAAAGGTTTTAACTAAAACACAAAAATAAAACACCCCCTCCCAAAAAATCCCACAACAACAACAGCAAAAGAAAAAAACACAACTAAAAATTTAGACAAATGTTTTTGAGAAAAAAATATTTGTGGTTCATTTGCTCTTTCTGTTTATTTTATTTCCCTAATTAGCATAAACATATCTTGACCTTGTAAAAGTATTGTATTTGTTTCTTTGCACAAATGTTTTTGTTTCGCCTCCCTGTCAAATAGCCACGAAGATCTATCACGCATTCTCATACGTTTCTTGAACGACGGTTGAGGACATGAAATTTAACTTGCTTGATTACACAAATCATCTCATTTTGACCTATGTGTAATGCCGTGTATTACATAGGACACAAAATATCACATTTATTTCTCACAAAGTGTGCATTAATAACAGATTATCATTAAAGACCCAAGAAATTGTCATTGTAGTTCAATGAAGGATTGTCTTAACAACAAGTTTGCCTTTTTGTGCCAATATAACTGAAGAAACCCTGGAAAAGAGAAGACATTAAATGATATAACACACTAATGCAAAACAGAAAAAAAAAACACAATTCAAGAAACCAGTATGTGTAATGGCTGGCCTTTGATTACCAACCCTGTACATATTTTAGGAACCACATTTTGGCTAAAATTAATTTTAGCGCTTTAATACTCTTGTTTTCATGTAGATTAATTTTAATTGTTGGGCTGTCAAATATGAGCTTTCGTTGACACTTGTGTGCCTGTGACATGTAGGGCACTGAGCTATGGGAAATTATAAAAATCTGTAATACATGTGTATGGTTAATTTTTTTCAGGTTCAGATGAATGAAACACAGTTATGCACTAATGCAAGGAGGACACCTGTGCTTAGAAATAAAAATATACAAATGATTTCTATTCCTTGTAGAGCTTAAACCAATATGATTCTTTTATCAAGGCAATTCTAAGGCCGAATGCAAGTATGCTTCCTCCTACACTGGTGGTAATTTATAACAGGGTACCTGCTGGGAGCAGTGGGAACATTTTGAAAGAAGTCGTGTGTCTACATTTCTAGCAATAAATGTAAGTAAATCATGGAATGTTTCATTACATTTGTGCTATTGTCCTTTAGTAAAATTACAAATAAGTCAAAATCAAGAACACACCCTTGTGATTAATATAAAGAAACTCGCTTTCTTATTTTCACCTGAACTCCTGAAAGCTATCTCCCTTGTCTATGGTTACCAAGATAAATAAATGGCCAGAGGGTCTGCTGTAGAGGAAAGCAACTGTAGCAGAGGAGAATTCATCATTTTCCTTCTAAGGCAACAAATATAAGAACTGAAAGACAGAGGATTTCATTTTGTTTTTCACCTCTTCTCTCTAGCTATTCTTTGCTAATTCTTTCTTTCTTCTATTTCCCCAAATTCGGATGGATATCAAAGCTTAGTTCTTCATCCTTTGTTACTCTTTTTCTATACTCTCTCTTTCAGTTTTCATAGAGTCCCGTGCTTCAACTTTAGTTCTGGTTCTCTCTAATTGTCTCTTGAAGACAGAGTTTTATATAGACGATGTGATAGGACCCGTATTTTCCTCTTCCTGATGGTCCGTAGCTTCCTGATGCAGCTTCCTTCCCATCTACAATGCCCATACAACTTCCCTTGCCATCCCCTCCCTGCCTTCCCTAGCAGTTTCCTTGACATAGCTTCCTTCCCCTATACAACCCGATTGGTCCCAGCTTTCCTAATATATTTTCTTGGTAGAGAGACTTAAAAAGTCACAGCCCATGTGGTCTTGGCCTCTCAGACTTGATGAATTCCTGAGACCACACAAGTTGCCTTACCCTTTCTGACCAGATACATTTCCAGATAGAAATGAGCAAGACTTTGTTCTGAGAAATTGCGTCACTCTATCTTTGTTGTATATTCTTACTGTTAGGGCAAAGTGAACCACCCCCTTTTTCAAATATTCAGTGATTTGTGAGTACTTCATTTTGTCCCAATGTCAAACCTGAACTAAGTTGATGCTGCTGTTATTGTTGTGTCTAAAACATCTAGATATAGAGATAAATTAGATAGATAGATAGATAGTTACATACATACATAAATTATTACATGCTTATATTGATTAGGTACTGAGCAAAGAACTGAGGATACATAGAAGAACAAGACACTTTTTGTTCTCAAAGAGTTTATATTCTAATGTAGGAAGACAATATATCAAAAGGTGATGGAAAAGCAGAGTGAGAGGGTACCCATAGGGTGTGCATGGTGAGAATTCAGGAAGTAGCTTGGTGACTTGGTTCCTGGCTAGATAAGGCAAAAGGCTCATCTGTCAGAGTCAAGGGGGTCAGAAGAGTTCTAGTTTCTGTTGGAGGTAGAGATAATCATAGAGTGAGTCAATGATGGTGGGACTGAAGGAATTGTAGCATTGTACATTTGAGGAAGTCAGTGTTTCCCTATCCATAAAATGAAAGGATTGAACTAGATGATCCCCTTACAGCTCTAAATTCTATGATCCTATGACCTCTAAATAAGAGTTTTAATTATTGTCTCAAATTAAACATATTCAATCCAGTTTGGGTTTGGTGGAATCCTTGATGCTGTGAGAACACTTAAACTAGGTGGTAGTTTTCATTTGGTCAGTCATAGGATGACTACAGCCAAGCAGCCCTCACCCAACTTTAGTTTTTCCTAGTCTTCCTTACAGGTCTGTCTACTTATGTCTCGGGGATTATAGGGATTCATACACGGTCTCCTAGGAAACAATTCCAGAAGTCAGAGTACGGAAATTGTGTCTGTGCCAAAACTATCAAAAATAGAAAAAAAAATGAAAAGAAAACTGAGGTACAATTGCTTTCAATAACTGAACAAACAATAATGAAAAAGCCCTGCTGTTGTCAATGTCAGCCTGCATCAAAGACACAGCTTCCACTTGAAGGGGGCTAAGGGGTCACTGTCACGCTTCTGTCTTCAGGGGGAAGGGACTTGGAACTATATCTGTTTCCCATCCAACGTTCACAGTATAGGAATGCAGTTCTTTTGCGGGATTCAGGATAAACTCCAAATTCGATGGTTGCTAAGGGAAAGAGGAAGGAGAAAAAAATTTTGCCCTAAACATCAACAGCAACAATTAGCTTAATCTCCTTCAGTTTCGCTCCTTTTCCCTACCATATGCTTATTATACAAAAGACAATTGTGGATAGTGAGTAAACATATTAATCAAAGCAAACAGTAAAATAGTAATCAGGGAAGCCACAAATATTAGTTGAGATGATAGAATGCATAAGAGTAAAGGGGCTTTTGGGGCCTGGAAACAAGATAAAATCTCAGCTCAACCAGGGAGAGGACAATATCTAAGAGTTTGGATCCTGGAAATCATGTGACCTGTTGAGTGTGGATTCCTACTCACATTCTAGGGGTCTCCTATCCATCATTCAAAGTATGTGCTTCTCTTTGGTTCATTCTGTCCCTCTATCCTCTGCTTCTCTCTCAGTAGTCTGTCTATGAATCTGGAGTCCCAAAACATGTTATGTCACAGGACTAACCTTTATGTGTTTGTCAAGCCTACTTGGCCTACAAAAGCCACAAAACAACTATAAAGATTTCAGAATCGGTTGGTTTGAAATGTCAGTTGTCTGGACTCCATCTGGTTGGGGACAAAGGAGTCTTCTCTCCTATCTAATCTTCACCTCTCTGAGACAGAGGGGTAGTAGTAAGTGATTAGTTGGACAGGGTAATGGTAAAGGAATTTGAAGATCTTCCCCATGCATTAATGGGCCTCACTTGGAGCCCAGCAAGAGAAGCTTGCTTAGGGGAGGCTTGTTTTTCAGGAAGACCCATACCTTTTGTTACTTTGTAATTAGGCAGTGGGTCACAAAGGCTATGGTTGTTAACCCTTTTTGAGTTGCTTTCCTTTAGAAAAGCAGATCAAAGAACCTGTGCTAGCAGCCATCCTGGGCGTGCTCAGGTGCTTGCTGCTACAGACAGTTACTAGTGGGTTTCTCACCTGTTGGGGATGGAGCAAAGAAGGTATCAGTTATTTCGTATGGTTGACTCTGGAATCTGCTGTTGGTACCTAGTATTGTCAGCCAGGAAGTCAATAAGGATTTAAATGCCAACTGAGCGCTGAGGGAAAAAAAAGGTAAAAAAAACCCCAAACAGCAGTCCCTGATCATAAGGAATTCACAGTCTAAGAGGGGATTCAAGATGCAAACAACTATGTACAAACAATATACATTCAGGGTATATTGGGGATAATCTCAGAGGGAAAGTGCTAAGATTGAAGAGGACTAGGAAAGTCTTCTTGGTGAGGAAGGGAATTTAGCTGATATTTGAATGAAATTAAAGAAGCCATAAGGTGGAGATGAGCATGAAGAGAATTTTAGCTATCGGTGATAGTCAGTGAACATGCTTAGAGTTGGGAGACAGAAAGTAAAGAGGCTAGTGTCACTGGATTATATATTATATAGAGGGGAGCGAGATGAAATAAGTCTTGAAAATTAGGAGGAGACCAGGTTGTGGAAGGCTTTGAATCCAGAGTGTTTATACTTGATCCTAGGGGTAATAAGGAGTCGTTGAAGAGAGGTGTTATAGTTAGACCTGTGCTTCAGGAAGATTAATTTGACAGCTAATGGAGGCTGGATTAGAGTGAGAGAAAACTAGATGCAGGGAGATTAACCAACAGGTTATTGCAACAGTTAAAGAATGAGGTGATGAGTGCTTTCACCAGGGTGGTGACAGTTACAAGAGATAAGGAGACGCATATATGACATAATATGAAACTGGAAAAAAAAGATTTCACAAATTATCGAATATGTGGGGTGATGTATAGTGAAGAGTTGAGAATGATGATTGGGTTGTGAGCCTGGGTTACTGAATAGTAGTTAGGCACTTGGTAGTAATAGAGAAATTCAGAAAAGGAGAAGGTTTGGGGGGAAAGATGATGATTTGGACATGTTGAGTTTAAGATGTCAATTGGACATCTGGTTTGAGATATCAAAGAGGCAGTTGTAGATGTGAGACTGAAGGTCAGATGAGAGGTTAGTGCTGGACAAATAGATCTGAGAATCATTTGCACAGAGATAATATTGAATTTATGTGAGCTGATGAGATCACCAGGCAAAAGGGTATAGAGGGAGAAGAGGACCCAGGAAAGACCAAGGTTAGTGGGCAAGATATGGCAGAAGATCCAATGCAGAGACCTCTCTACTTTGCACAGACTCTTTTCCTTTCCTCTCCAGAAATCTCTTAGGTTCAGTCTAGGAAATGAGATACTTGTGACGTGAGATACTTGTTGAAAATCTTATACTTAATGAAAGGAGATTTACTTGGTAATATGGTAAGCATATTCTTACCAGTGTGAGGACAACACACTGATTCAGCTGAATGGAACTCCCTTGCTTCTATATCAGCTATGACAGTCTGTTGTTCAAGTATTAGGGGCTAGTTAGGAACCCTCATATGTTTTTATACTTAGGCAACCAGGAAGCTGTGTCTCTGGGGGAGTAAACCCGAGGCATTCCCCCCACATCTCTCTTATTTGCCTTCTCTCTATTCACATAGCTGCCATCTAGGTACAAGCCGTCATTCTCTCATACCTGGACTATTATAATAACCTGTTTATTGATCTCCATACCCCAGATCTTTTCCCACTCGAATCTACCTTTTACTCAGCTGCCTATGTGATCTTCCTAAAGCACAAGGCTGATCACGTCACCATTCCATCTAATCAGCTCCAGTGGCTCCCTATTACCTCCGGTATAAAATATAAAATTCAGTTGGGCTTTTCAATACTTTCATAACCCGGCCCCTTCCTACCTTTCCAGTCTGCTTTCACTTGACTCTTTTGCTTGTCCTCTACTATCCAGTGATAATTGCCTTCTGACTGTTCCTCAGATATAACACTCTACTGGTTTCATGCTTTTTCACTCATTGTTTGTGCCAGGAATACTTGCCTCATCGTTTTCCTAGCTTCCTTCAAGATTCAGCTCCAATCTTCCTTTTGCGCATGGTCATTCCCCATCTCCTTCATTGCTAGTGCCTTCCCATTGAACTTACTTTCCATTTACATTACCTATACATTGTATGTACAATTTTTTTTTGGTGCTGTCTCACCCATTAGAACATGAGCTCCTTATGCGCAAAGCTCTCTTTGTATCTGCAGTGCTGAGCATAGTCGCTGGTTAGTTAAGTGCCTAACAGATGCTCGTTGCCTGATTGACAGGACGCTTTCAATACTTTTAAAGAAAATTTAGCCTAATCTCTGTAGAATAGAACTTTAAGATTTTGCTCCCACCATAACATCCACTACCACTTCTCTAAATGACAATATTGTCTCCATGACAATGTTTCCCCAAAGAGAAGCAAAGGTTACATTCATACAAGATAATTTGATAACTTAGAGAGTACAACCAACTTGGGGAGAGGACAGAAAAGGCTCTGAGTAGAAGGTAACTCCTGACCTGAACTTCCAAAAAGCTTATAATTCTCAGAGGTAGAGGGTACTAGAGAAAACCTTTTCGGGGTACACTAGAGCAGAGATAGGTGGTCTGCCTTGGGGAGAATGAGACAGAACACACTCTCAGAAGATACTCCCCATGGAAGCAGAAGAAATTTGAAACTAACACGTTAGAGAATCTGACCTATGGGGCAAACAAACAAAAAATGATCACAAAAGGATTAAAATAAAATGACCTATGGTTTTTAATATAATAACTGAAATTCATAGAAATAGGTAAAGTGGATGTGGAAGAGTAGAACTGAAGCCTTATTTCCCCACTCTTTTCATGACCCTACTGTAGATCAATCAATGAATTTTGCATGATGGAATTTAACAGGGCACATGTACATCATTAGGGAGAGGAGAGATGAGGCAAAGAGGACATTAGGTTTTATACCCTTGCCAAGTCTGTGTATTGTGAGAGGATGATGATTTCTATTGTCTCTTGGGTGAAGGATATGGAAGCAGTCAGAATGGAGAGACTGAGACTGGGGGACAAAAAAGAGTCAAGGCTGGGAGGGGGATCCCACTAAAGAATGCTCCCATGGAAGAAGAGGTGTACGCTTTTGTTGAAAGATGAGAACCTCATGATGGGTTTAATTTGGAAGAAGTCAATATATTGGGAAACTGTTTTCTATGTTCTACTAGGTTAATGTTTATCTGACCTAAAGGAACTATCGTTAATGAGCAAATATTAATATTGAATGTAAGTACAATAAGTGAAATAGAATCTAAATCCATAAAGGAAAAAAGTGAGTTTAATTGCAAAAAGATGCAAATAGTAAAAATAGTAAGAGGTTTTAATATTTCTTTTTCAAAGTTGGAAAAAATTAACTGAAGGATAAACAAAAAGCAGAATATAGAACTATGCAAAGTTTGTTGAGGATTTAGAGCTAAAGAATTTATAGTGTCTTCTGAATGAGATCATTAAAGCATATGCATATATCTCTGTACCATATGGCACCTTTACCACAGCAGACTATAAACTAGGTCATGGAGAAATCAAATGAACATAAAAGGCAGACATACTGAACATCCCTATGAACTATAATTAAACAAAATAGTGATCAATACAGGAAGTATGAAAAAAAGAGAGATCTTAATGGAGATTTAAAATGAAGATCTTTGTAATGAGTCTGTCAATGAACAAATAACAGAAATGACATGTTTAAGTGCTAGATATTAAGTAAAAAACAATGATAAGCATCAGACAACATAGCAATTTTTTGATGCAATTAAAGCAATCTGCCTAGGGAAAAAAATCATATTCCTCAGACGATACATCAAAACAAATTTTAAAAAGAGAGAATTGATGAACTTAATCTAAAAATTAAAAAAATAGAGAAGTACCTATGATCAATATATAAAAGCCATGTATAGTCCTTAGCAAAGTGAGTTAGCTGAACCAAGATATATATATATCTTGTATATGTGTACACACACACACACATATATTATGAAGCATTCAGTTTCATTTGCTTTGTTGCTTTTCTTTCCATTTACATTATTGTGTGTATTTGTGTGTGTGTGTGTGTATATGCATGCAATACATGTAAGTGACACATACAAGAAAAACAACAGATGAAATGAAACTGAATGCTTCGTCATTATAATGATCTAGCTGGCTACAGAGAAGAGATATGAAAAGGCACTTCTTTGCAGAAGTGAATATATATATATATGTGTGTGTGTGTATATATCTATATCTATATCTTTCTACAGGGATATAGATAAATCAATATATATGTATATATATATATATATATATACACACACACACACACACACATATACATATATATATATATATATATATACATATATATATGTAACTGAATATTTCTGGCTTTTTCCATACGTAGGTTAGTTTTTCTCTTCTTTTGTATAAAGGGTAGCTAACCCTGTTTGCCTCAGTTCCTCATCTGTAAAATGAGTTGGAGAAGAAATATCTAACCACTCTAGTATCTTTGCCAAGAAAACCCCAAGTGGAGTCATGAAGAGTCAGACATGACTGAAATGACCCAGCAACAACTCTCTTAGAGGCAAAGTTGAAAGATAATCCAGGAAACAGAGATGAGGAAAGATATTAAAAATTATTTTAAAAATAAGTGAGATGGATCTATTTAGAGATTTTGAACAGAAGAATGATATTTTCAAATCTGGGCTTATTCAGGAAGCTGTGTAAAGGATAAGTCTGACATAGAAGGCAAGGAGACCTGTTAGGAAGCTATCATAATCATTGATGTGAGAAGTTTTGAGATTCTATTATAAGGTAGTATCAATGTTGAAATAGAAAATGAGATGAATCTGATAGATATTACAACAGTAGAATCAACAGAAGTTGACAGCTAATTGCCTGGGGAATGGAGAGATAAAATGGATCAATAACATGCATTTTTTGGGGGGAATAGAGCAAATGAAGAATGCTAGTATTATTGACAGAAATTGGGAACTCAAGAGAAGAAAGTTTGACTGCAGACATGAAGTATGCTTCTTGTACTTCTCTGTCTTACAGGCAGGGAAGAAAGGAATGGCCGAGTCACTCTCAGACATGTGTCTTGTCAGACTAGTGTGGTGTTAGTTCTCATTAGTAGCTGCTTCCTCCAATAATTTGACTAAGTAAGACAACCTTTTGACTTATTGCCACCTTTAGACAGATGCTGTCACTTCATTCCCCTTTAAGTGTTCTACTCTACCAGAACAACAAAAGATGGTACTAATTTTTCTTTGAGTGGTTCCTTGGGTACTGAATCAGAGGGAGACACACAGTCTCACAAAGACAAGTGGGAGGCGTCCAACAGAATTTTCGATTTGGACAGGACCCAAGAAGTAATTTAGTCACTATATACCTGAAAAAGAAACATGACAATTGGTCATCCAACCTTTGTGTGAAGATTTAAAATGAGGTGAAACCCAAACTTCCCAATGTAACCTATTCAATTTTTTTTTTTAGGGCTTTACTTGTTTGTTTCTTCCTAGCTTCTGTACATTATTCCTAGTTTTATTCTTAGAGGCAAAAAAAGAACAATTCTAATCTCTATTCTCTGTGACAGACATTTAGGTAATCACATTCTTCTCCTTTCCCTGCCTCCAAATCTTTATTTTCTCTTGGTGAAATATCTCTAGTACCTTAAACCAATGATCATTTGGAAAGTATTTGAGGCCCTTCATTCTGGTAGCCATCCTCAGAATGCTTTCTAGCTTATCACTTGCTTTCATAAAATGTGGTACTTAGAAATGAGTACAATAATGTGGTCTGCCAAGGCAGAATATAATAAAACTATCACCTCTATATTTCTCAATACTATGACTTTTAGTACAACCCAATATCTAATGAGCTTTTTCCCCTTTTTGTGTTGCCATATTACGCTGTTGATTCATATGACAAAAATAAATCTCATATTTGGAGGATAAATTTACCTCTCCTCCCTAGAAATCTCTCATACTGGCATTGCATGAATTTATAGGTACACAGATTCCTGATCCTTATAAGAAGTTCCCAGAAAGCTCAGAAGGATCTGAGGAGACCACCAGCCTCCAAACTTTGATTTGTGCTGGTGGTAGGATGTAAAGTCAAGTACAAGCAGCTCTCCAGAGGATTGCTGCTGCTGTGAATAGCTTTAGGATTCTGATCACATAGTATAGTGAACTCTTTATTTATTCAGCAATAAACTAAAGCAAAACATTTGCAGAAATCAGAGTTCAGCATTTACAGTGATTTAACATAATAACTTATTACTAAAGTGGCCAGATAGTTTTAAATAATAGATATCATTCAGTAAGTCACAATCTGAATTAATCAATATAAAGTGCCCATCTAAAGTCTTCTTTCATCTTGATTGAAGATTGGATTCCAATCAACTTTAAAAAGTAATCATCCTTAAGAGGTACAAAGTACAAAGTACAAAGATCTCCCACCCTCAGGTCACAGTAAGTCATAATCTTGTCAGTCAGAGCTAAGTACCCAAGTAAAAGTCCTTTCCTCTTGACTGAGGCTGACTTGCAAACCACATAGCTTCTCTTCCATGCTCCCAGCTCTGGCCTGAATTCACCCAACTGTCACCTGGATTCATAGGTAGCCAGCTCCCAGCTTCTGGCTCAGCTCCTGGTTCAGCTCCTGGTCCAGCTACACACATCGAGCTTAGTAGAGCCACAACAACATTCATTCACATTGCTTGCACCATCATCAATTCACTTTCTGCCTGTGAAATCAACACAGACCAGCAGACAGGGCCTCTGTCTGAGAAATTAACACAGATCATCAGTAAAGTCCCAGGACCTCTGAAAACATCAGTAAAACCGTCCTTTAGGACTCCTGTAAACAGACAGCAGGAAAGTTCTCTTTCAGGGTTTCTGAACCAGTAGTAAAGTCCCAGGGCTTCTGTAACAACAGCAACATCCTCTGTCAGCAGACAGGTCTGACAAAGTAACATCAGTACAAGAGACAGACGAAGTGCTGGCACCACAGCCATCCTTCCTCTCAGTTCTGCTCAGTCCCAGCAGTGCTTGAACTTTTATATCATCAACTCCTCCCTGTTCTGGTCTTTGGCAAGTTCCTCCCACTGTGGGCTTCACGGGTTCTTTTTCTAACAAAGACTTGGTATAATCATAGCTGAGGCTCAAAGGCACTTGGAACAAGGAGGTAAGTGCTTGAACAGCTAAAACAAGGAATTATGTACTCCTTTGCTTGCCATTACATAGAGTTTTTTTGTTTGTTTTGGGCCTATCTTCAGCACAACAAGGTTGCTATTCCTGGCATTGTTGAAAGTGTCCTTCCATCCACACATCTGACCATAGCCTCTGCTAAAACCCCATCCTACTTTTCCTTCTCCTCCCCGTCTTCATCTTTTGCTTTCCCTTTTCATTCTTTGCTGGGCAGCTCCATCTAGCATTTTATGTACAGTTGATTTAGTGGTAGCATAACTAGGCTGGCCCTTTGAGAAGGCACAGGTTTTCCTGCTATTAAATGTATAAAAAGACTTTCCCTGGGGGTGGGATTGGGGGGGAGTGGTGGTGGGTTGGTGCCAGAGAACACTGCTGAATTTTGGCTCTTACTGCCTATGGGGCATCGTTTTGGGCTTCCTAACCTAATGGTTATGAAGGCAGAAGGAAGTAACTTCTGTCCATTTTAACTTTGAAGTATTTCCTTATAATGCCTAGTTAGTTGTCTGTCTTAATTGGATTTTACAGGGTTATTCTTTCATTTTAAGACTTGAACCTGAATGGTAGGACTAGCCTAATTTAGACTCAATCTATAATAATACTGCTTGATATAGCCAAACTTAGAGTTTTCAGGTGGGGGTGATGACTAGTAAGAGGAATGGGGCCAACTCTTTCTAGTCTGCCTCGCATATGCCCTTGATCCCTTGGCATGTTCCAAATGCTTGAGCTGTTTCCAGTTGAAAATTTATGGGCATGACTTCAACTGAGCTACCTGAAAGGCATGCATATCTCAAAACATGCTTGTTCTCTAGAATTTCAGAAGCCTCTCAAATGAAGCTGCTCCTATTATCACCTGTGTAAACCCTGATCTATTGACAGGCAAAGCTTTCACCTTCATGTTTGTGTATCAATCAAATTCAACCAGCATTTATTCTGTATTCACTACATTTGAGGCTCTGAGCCAGATACTGCAGGACCAGTGCTGCCAACTTTAGGCAGAACATTTGTTGTAGTTATGTTATTATGACCCAGATATGGAACAACATAAAAAGGAAAGCTAAGTTTGATGATGGCCATCCCAATCTCCAACTGTTCCACTAGCACTTGGGTCATTTTTATCAATGTTATTATTTTAGACTCCCCTGTCTAATATACACTGTTGGTTATAAGTGAGTCTAATTTGGGATTTCTTAAAAGTTAGAGAATTCTATTCATTGGACAAGTTTCTATGATTTTCTTTTTAATGTAAAACTTATTTGACATCAAGAAGATGTAAAACTCAAAACTAGTTCAACTCCCTAAATTTTAAATATGAAGAAATTAAGTCCAAGAAGCAGTTAAGTAGCTTGCTCAAGGACACTGAACTAAAAATGTCTCTGGCATTCATTCTTTTCTCCTAATGTTTAAGTGATCTGAGAGCAGAAACCTCTGCAAGATTGCTGCTTACACACCACCTTGGGGCCACAACATTCTGCTCTATCTGACAGCTAAAATGCCAATCATGAAATCTTTCTGATGACCTTATTCATAATACTCTCAGAAGTAGTTTCTAAAAGACTGTCCTTTATAAAGGTCCTGGAGAGAAAAAAATAATAAAATTGTAGTTGAAAAAAATTAAACAACTTCACACATGGTGATTTGGGGAGATCCTTTCTTAACCTTGAGACTGCTTGGTAAAAAGCAATGAAAGAAAAGTTCATTTTAAATGCCGGTGACCTTCTTTTCTTGCCATTAAAAAAAGAATAAGGAATTCCTTTTTTAAAGGACATCTGGAAAAGTCAGTGTTTGGCTAATAAAAGACATGTGTGCAATTGATTTCATTGTCTGTTTTTCACTGGGTTCTCATTTAAAATGACACTCTCTTTATGAAAAGGCAACTTCTTTCCTTCTTTGAAGGGGTTGTGGAGCAATATTATTGTGGTTTTGGAGCATTATTGGCTAATTTCAGACTTTTTTTGATGTGCTATTTCTCCCTTTAAAAAATGTCTGCTATAAGAAGTCATTCTCTGGGAGAGATTTCATTAGGAAATGTAGGTAATTTAAAAAACCAAAGGTTTAAAAAGTAAACCTAACAACATGAGCCTTTACTTATTTATCCTTAATGTAATCACCTTTTATTAAAAAATTGAAATGAACAACTTTAAAAGTACCTAAGCAAGTTGCAATACTAGGGATATAAAAATTTTAAAACAATATTTGCTTTTCAGGAGTTTATATTCTACTGGGAAGAATAGAGATGGGGAATAAGATGTATGAATAACAAGTATAATTAAAGACAGAATGTGATGGGATACAGGAGAGATTCAGAGAAAATACTCTAAAAAATTTGTTTTTGATTAAATTAAATTTGTATTTTATTATCAGATCCAAACTTTATCCCTCTGTCTAGTTCCTCTCCCATTAAGAAGGGAGAAATATGATATCCATCATACAAATGAAGTCATACAACATTTATTTCTGCATTGGCCATGTTAAGAAAAAAAAAGCAAGACGTATAAAGAGAACAATATGCTTCTATTTGCACTCAGAATTCATCAGTTCTCTGTCGGGAGGTGGATAGTATTTTTCATCATGAGTTCTTTGGAATCATCATGGATTATTGCATTGATCAGAGTTGCTAAGTCTTTCACAGTTGATCATTGTTATAGTGTTGCTTTTACTGTGTACATCGTTCTAGCTCTACTCATATTACTCTGTTTCGGTTCATACGTCTTCACAGACTTTTCTGAAAACATCTTCTTGATCATTTCTTATAGCACAATACTATTCCATCACAATCATATATCATAACTTGTCCAGTTATTCCTACATTGATGGGCACCCCCCCTAAAATACCTTTTTTTTTTTGGCCACCACAAGAAGAGCTGTTATAGGTTTTTTTAAAACTATACTTATAGTCACTTTCTTTTGATCTGTTTGGGATACAGACCTAGTAGTAGTATTGCTGGGTCAAAGGCTATGCACAATTTTATAACCCTTTGGGCATATTCCAGATTGTGTTTCAGAATGGTTGCACTAGTTCACAGCCCTACCAGTAGGGCAGTCTCATCCCTAATTTACCCTTTCCCTTCCAGCAGTTGTAATTTTTCTCTTCTCTCATTTTAGCCAATTTAATGGGTGTGAAGTGATGCCTCAGAGTTGTTTTAATTTGTATTTCTCTAATTACTAGTAATTTAGAGCATTTTTATATTGCTATAGATAGTTTTGATATCTTCTGAAAACTCCCTGTTCAGGGGCAGCTAGGTAGTGCACTGAATAGAGAACTTGCCCTGGAGTCAGGAGGACCTGAGTTCAAATTCAGCCTCAGACACTTAACACTTACTAGCCATATGACCTTGGGCAAGTTACTTAACCCCAATTGCCCTGTCTTCCCCCCTCCAAAAGAAAAAAAAAACCCACTTGTTCATATCTTTTGACTATTTACCAGTGGAGGAGTGGATCATATTTTTATAAAGTTGGTTCAGTTCCATATGTACGAATTTGAGAAATGAGACCATCATCAGAAAAAAAAAACCTACTGTGTTTCCCACTTCTTAGCCCCCTCATCACAGTTTCTTGCTAATTTTAACTTCCTTCTTCTGGCTGTTTCCCATGCCTGGAATGCTCTCCCTCCTCCAATCTCACTACTGACTTCTCCAGTTTCCTTTAGTTTCCAATTAAAATTTCACTTCCTGCAGGAAGCCTTCCTCAACCCCTCTTAACTGTAGTACTTTCTCTCTGTTAATTATTTCCTATTTGTCTTATAAACAGTGTGCTTTATGTATATTTATTTCCATTTTGGTTCCCCCATTAGATTGTAAGCTTGTCAAAGTCAGGGACTGTCTTTTGCTTCTTTTCATAACTCCAAATTGATTCACTTGGTGTTTTAACCTTTTCTTCTTTCAGATGAATTTTGTTATTTTTTCTATCTTTATAAAATAATAATTCCTTAGCAAATAGATTAATATAGAACTGATTCAGTAAAACAATTTAAGTAGTATTGACATATTTATTATAGTGGTTCAGCCTATCCACGAACAATGAATATTTGTCCATTGGTTTAGATCTATCTTTTTTGGTGTGAAAACTGTTTTGTAATTATGTTTGTATTGTTCCTGTGTGTCCTGGTAGGTAGAATTCCAAGTATTGTGTACTGTTTGCAGTTCTTTTAAACTGAATTTCTCCTTCTATCTCTTCCTCATGGGCCTTTCGATAACATATAAAAATGCTGATAATTTGTGAGTGATTTATTTTTTTATCCTGTAACTTTGTTAAAGTTGTTAATTGTTTCATCTAGTGTTATTGGATGCTTTAGGATTTTCTTAATATAACATCATATCATCTGCAAAAAATGATAGTTTTTTCATCATTGCTTGTTTTAATTACTGTAATTTCTTTTTCTTGTTTTATTCATTTTTATTGTCAGTTTCATTGACAGTTTGGCAAAGTTCCTCCTAATGCTTTAATTTCATCTTCATTTGTTGTATTTTTAACCTTTTCATTTTTATATTCTAATTTTGCTTTTTTCTTTTTAAATCAAATTAACCAATTTTTATCTATTTTATTCCTCCCCTACCATAAAATCAGTTCCTAGATTTATTTACTAGATTAATTTTTAAACTTTAAATTTTGTTAATCTTTCCTTTCACTTTAGGATTTTTATATTCAATTGGTAATTTTCAATTTGTATTTTTATAGCTTTTCCCCCTATTTTTAAACCCAATTGATTGATTTACTCTTTTATTCATTTGTTGATATGTGTTTAGAGATGGAAAAATTTCCCTATTCCACATTCATATATACACATATACCTATACATATATGCACACAATACAATGCACACATACATGTGTGTATACATGCACATATATGTGCACGTGCACGCACATATATGTACATGTAGGTGCACTGCGTGCACACACAAATATATACACATAGACATGTATACAAGAATATATACATATACATATGCATATACATATACACATATACATACACACACACATGTAAATGTATACTCTTCCCTCCTTGAAACAGATCAAATGAAAGTGAGATTCAGGCATATTCTTTTTACCCTTCCCTGTTTTTCCCCTTCATTTAAAAATTTTTCCTTGTGTACCCCATTTATGTGATATACTTTCCTTCTTTCTCTCCTTTCCCCTTTCTTCCAGTGTGTCCCTCTTTCTCACTCTTCCATTCTGCTTTTGAGATCATTCCAACATAATTGACTTATACTTTCTAATATGTCCTCTGTTCAAGTAGTTTTTTGTAAATTCTTTCATGGTGGTAAAAAGTCTTTGGGCTTACGTGCATCATCTTCACATTAGAAATGTAAACAGTTTGACCTTGTTAAGGTCCTTATGAATTCTTACTCTTGCTTACCTTTTTATGTTTCTCTTGAGTTTTGTGTCTAAATGTCAAATTTTCTATTTGGTTTTGGTCTTTTCATCAGGAATGCTTTAAAATCCTCTATTTCATTGAATATCATTCCCCTGCCCCCAGGATTATACTCAATTTTCTGTATAGGTTATTCTTAGTTATAATCCTAGCCTTTTTGTCTTCTGGAATATTTTGTTCCAAGCCCTTCACTCTTTTATAGAAGTAACTCCTGAATCTTGTGGGATTTGTTCCAAGCCCTTCACTCTTTTATAGAAGTAACTCCTGAATCCTCACTATGGGACCATGTTATCTGAATTCTTATTTCCTAATTATTTTCAGTATTTTTTCCTTGACCTGGGAGCTCTTGAATTTAGCTATAATATTTCCAAGAATGTTTGTTTTGGGATTGTAGAGCCAACACAATATTCAGAGTGCTGACGGCAACTGAGTTTGCCAGCATAGTGCTCAATCACAAAATATAACAGACTCTCCATATTGAAGAAAGAAGCAAAACATTTATTCAGATACCAGAAAAACAAATCCCAACACCAGAAAATCAAACCCATCATAGTAGCAAAGAAGTTAATGATCCATAACACAGCACGAAGCCATGTCATCCTTTAGCCTTCCCACACACATATACTCACAAGTTTAGTTGTCTGCCTGCATGTATCCTCTCCTCCCTCCAGCTCTAACTACTCTGATTGCCAGCTTCCTGTGGGCTCTGCTCCACCCTTCAGCAAACTCCTCCTACCACAGGCTCCAGGTGATTACATGCACCCCATTAGTGGGCAGGGAAGATTTTCAAATCAGGGAAGGTCTTCAAATTCCCTTAGACTTGTTAAGGGACAGGGGAGATCTTCAAATTACCATTACCTTTACATTTGGCACCAAGATCTTTCATGTCTCTTACATAGCAAAAATACATTAATAAAACGTTTAATTACATAGCTTAATGGGAGTTTAGGAGTAACCAGTAGGGTAACTGGTGTCAACAGAACTTTGCAACAATATGACAGGGATAATAAAAAATAAGCTCATAAAACAATATCTTAAAGTGGGGGCTTCGGCACAAGCACCCAATAAATCCCGCCTCAAACACATGGGGCTCAAAATATTGGGGTAAGCGGTGAAGGTCTCTTCTCCATAATTTCTTCCTGCTGAAATTGGACATAGAGCTGTCCCTGCCTCAAAAGGTCTCATTCAAAAGATCAGTTCTTTAGCTGGCATCTGGAGCTTGGTTGACCCCAGGTCCAGGGGTGACACATCACAGTTGTTGATGGAGGGGAACATCTGGTTTAAGCAATCAGGGATCTGCAATTGGAGGGTACTAAGCCTTCAGGAAACAAACCTTGCAGACACATTTAACAGACATAACACTAAAAAGAAACAGATACAGGGTCAGCCATGTTTCTAGAGTCCATGAACTTACTATCATAGCCTCATTCACAGTACAATATATGACAATGTCCTCCTTGTTCTGTTTTAATGGCTTGTTGTACTGTCTTAAGTCCAGCATATTGACAACTTCCCCCTGTCCCAGTACTTTTTAAAATCTGCATCTCCCTGAAGGTGTGACTAACTTGGGTACAGTGGTTCAGGAAGGTGGTTTTTTTTTTATGTTTAGACTCTTTCTCATTGTTTGCCCATTTTTTTTTCTAGCTTACTCCTTGAATTTGTTCTTTTTTTTTAATGAATTTTTTTTCTTTCGGCTTTTTTTTTTGGAGGGGGGAAAGGTAGGGCAATTGGGGTTAAGTGACTTGCCCAAGGTCACACAGCTAGTTTTTGTGTTAAGTGTCTGAGGCCATATTTGAACTCAGGCCCTCCTGACCCCGGGGCCATTGCTCTATTCACTGCACCACCTAGCCACCCCTGAATTTGTTCTTTATGTTAGCATTGGCCTCTGCTCACTTCCAGGGTAAATGATTGGTTTAAACTTCTTTCTGTTATGTCCTTCTGTTTTCACAGCTCAGTCTTAAGACTTGTAGGTTTTTGGTGCATCCAAAGTGGTGTTATCCTGAGAGAAATGTGGTCACTGCCCCTCTTGATTATCCTCTGGTCCTTACACAGGGTGGCATCTATTCCTTCATGATTGCAAACACTTCTGTCTCTCCTGGGACTGCAAACTGGAACTGGTTAATGGGCAACAGAAATGCCAAATTACATTCAATGCCCCTGCTGGTGTTAGAATAGGGATCTTTGGGGATTTCTTTCTGACCTGGTATTCATTTCTCTTATTGCCCATGGGTGCTGGTGTTACTGCTGCCACCACTTCTGCTACCATTACTACTCCCCATTGCTCCTTGCTGCTGCCACCTGCCACCACCCTAACTTGGCTGTCAGACTGCAGTTCTTAGACTAGTGACATTCCAATGTCCTCAGACATCTTTTTCTGTCTTCCTAACTTTCCCTGGGTTGGTAAATTGAATCACTATGACTTTTTATTGACTTTTCCACTTAGAATTCTGTTCAGTGTTTTCTGTGGTTGTTTTTTAGGAAGAGTTTTAGTCGAAGTTTGTCAATTGTGATATTTCACTCTACTGCCTTGACTCTGACCTCCTCCTTCATGCAATCTGCAGAAGTTAGAACTGAAATGAAAGAAGGCTAAATTAGGTAGGTAGCATGGTATAATGGAAAGCACCCTGAATTTGGAGGTAGGAGGGACTTCATTCAAATCCTTGTTTGCAACTGTCTACCTATGTGACCTTGGGGAAGTTTCTGGGCCTCATTTTCCTGATATGTAAAATGAAAAAATTAGCCTAGATCCCTTCTAAGATCCCTTCTAGTTTTAAATGTATGGTTTTAGTAACATAGAAGGTGGCAATGAAGGGAGGAAGGCAACATTTATTAAAAGCCCCTTCTTTGTGTCAGAGACTGGGCTAAATGATTTAAAAATACCATCTCATTTGATCCTCAGAACAGTCCTTGGAAGGAGGGGCTATTATTATCCCCATTTTACAATTGAGAAAACTGATGTAGACAGAGGTGAAGTGACTCCCTTAGGGCCACACAACTAGTATCTGAGGCCAAATTTGAATTCAGGCCTTCCTACTTCTAGACCTATCACTTTATCCCCCTAGCTGCTTATAGGAATTATTTCTTATTAAAGATTGCAGTACCGAACATGGGCAAACACTGGTCGTAGATTTAGAGCTAGAAAGGGCCATAGAGATTGTCTGTGGTCTCTCATTTTATACTAATAAGAAAGATTCAGGAAGGATATGCATCACATAGGCAATAAACAGCAAAATATTTGAATCTGTATCTTCTGATTCCAAATCCATTGCTTTCCAATCTACCAAAATTATTTACTTAAAAATGTTACTAGGGATATGCACAGAGATGGATTTTTATAATACAGCATTTGCTAATCTGAAGCAATTGACTTGAATAACATAAATGGACTTTTATGAAGATATGTGTATATCATATATCATTTAGGGCATGACTGGCCCCAAATGTGGATTTATATTAACATTATATCTAAGTTTAGAAATAAGTGAATTTAATATTTGTGCCACATTAGACTTCTCTCATTCTATTTTCTGCAAGAGATTTAATTACTAGAATCAACAGCTATTTCTCATATTTGGCAGTTTCTTTTAATCACTCTATGTTTGAAGTGGCAAATAACATGATTAGATATGTTCCTATTCTTTATGTACCTTTTCTTCCTTGTAGCAGTCAAAGGAAGAAGCAGGATTCTTCTATCATTTTGAGATTCTGCTGATTTGAGAAGCTGATTAATGTTGCTATCACAAATTCTGTAAAAAGAACTAACTCCAGACTGCATCAGATGTCACAACTGTGAGATGCTGGTCTTTAATCACCTACAACACATATCCGCTGCCATGGCAGCAAAGAATGAGCTATCATCGTGTAAGTTTTGATAGGCTAGTATTTTCTCAAAATACATCAGGATGATGAATTTTAACATTTATTATAAGCAGAATATGGCACACATTCTAATTCTGTACTATGGAGCTCCATAAAACCTGCTGCCAGTTGCATATGATTAGTATATGGCCGGCTTCCTTCGTTGTTGGGGCCTTGCAGAAATCACCCATGAAAATCTGCATTTTCATTTTCATTCACCTGATGGCCTTGGTATGTGATGGTCACTGAATATTTATAAAATGGTAAATTATTATGAAATATGGAGGATGGTTATTTAGCCCACTCCACCTTTTTATTACGTCTCCCTACTTTCCCCTAAACCAAGGTGTTTTAAAGGTTATTTTTTTTTAAAGGAGAAAGATTTGAAAACAGAAAATGGATTCATCATGAGTTCCTCTGTGTGTGTGTGTGTGTGTGTGTGTGTGTGTGTGTGTGCGCGTGTGTGTGTGTCGATCTTTGCCTGAGGGTAAGCCTCTGGGGGATAAAATCTCTCCACAGTTAACTAGGTGTTGGTCTTGGTCCATTTTATGATTTTATGACTATCAGGTAGCCTTTTGTTAATCCTGGCATGTAAAATTCCTCCATCTATGTACATGGACTGGGGAAGGGACACTCATTTCATCTTTGTCTCACATGAAGTGGTAAGTTTCTCTTTGCCAAGACAAACCCCTCCATGTGGGCCCTTGATTATATCTTATTCTGATTTCTCCTAACTTGTTTACTCTATAATTGTTACTCTCTCATTAATATATCAACATCTCTCCCTTTCTACCAGCTGCTTCTCTGCTGCCTACAAACACATTCAGATTTTCCCTATTGATAAAAATCCCTCACTTCACCTGACCATCCCTTCTAAGCATCATTCTATACATCTCTGCCTTCATGACAAAACTTAAGAAAGCAATCTATAGTTAGCACCTAGATTTTCTCTCCTCCCACTTTCTTCTAGACTTTGTATAATGTGGTTTCTGACATTGTTATTCAACTGCAAACTGTCCTCTCCAAAGTTACCACTAATTTCTTTTCTTCTTTAAAGTGCTTGTTTTATTTCTACTTAATAGTATTTTATTTTTTCCAATTGCATATATAGTTTTAAACATTCATTTTTATAAGATTTGAGTTCCATTTTTCTTTTTCTCACTCCCTTTTCCCCCTCCCCAAGATGGCAAGCAAACTGACATAGGTTATACGTGTACAATCATATTAAATGTATTTCCACATGGGTCGTGTTAGGAAAGAAGCATCAGAACAAAAGGGAGAAATCATGAGAAAAAAAAAAGAGAAAATAGTATGTTTCAACCTGCATTCAGACTCCATAGTTCTTTTTATGGATGTAGATAGCATAGAACAGCGGTTCTCAACCTGTGGGTTATGTTCAATTCAAATACATTCTGCATATCAGATATTTACATTATGATTCATAACAGTAGAAAAATTACAGTTATAAAGTAGCAATGAAAATAATTTTATGATTGGGGGTCACTATAACATGAGGAACTGTATTAAAGGGTCGCTGCATTAGGAAGGTTGAGAACCACTGGCATAGAGTCTTCTGGACGTGTCTTAGATCATTGTATTACTGAGAAGATTGAAGTCTATCAAAGTTGGTCATAGCTCCATGTTGTTGTCATTGTGTACAATGGTCTCATTGTTCTGCTCACTTCACTCAGCATGACTTATGCTTACTCCTTTCAATATATTCTTCAACCCAGTGACACTTTTCTTCTATTCATTTATCATTCTCTTGTCTCTTCACTGTTTATCTACCCATGCTTTTAATATTATCCTTTATTATTTCCACTTCCCGACTTCCTTGGTTTTTCTCAAGGTTCAATTGAAATCCTACCTTTTGTAAGAAGTCTTTCTTGCCTGCCCCCAACCCCCACCTCATGCTAATGCTTTCCTAGTGAGATCACCTCATATTTTCACTGTATATATTTTGAATGAATAGAGTTGTTTGTTTAGTATTTTCTCCATTAGGATGTCATCTCTGAGGAGCACAGGCTTGTGTTTGCTTTCCTTTTGATCCTCATGCTTTGCACAGTGTCTGGCACAGAGTGAAGGCTTAATGAAAGGTTGTTGACTTGCCTAGTATTTCAGGGTATCTAAAGACTTGTTATCTAGTCCATAAATCTTTTAATGAGTCAATTTTTGTCCTGACTTGACCAAAGAGAAAAAGAGAATGTATGTATATGTGGGTCAGTTGGTGATCCCCATATGGGTTCCCTAGTACTTAGGGAAGACTTTGATGGATGCACAGTCCCTTTGTTAAAATGGAAATATTCTATTTTTGATGATCGCATTGCAAATTGGCCCATGTGCTATCATTTCCTAGCAATTGGAGATTGCTATTTCACTATTTCATCAAATTATTTCTCCAACCTGTGGTCTCATTTAAGCTCTCTTTCCAACATTGTATGGGCTCTGCTAATTCTATTAAGCTCAATTCTAGGTAGTTTAATTTATATGATTTGCGTTAGAATCTCAGAGGTGGAAAGAACACTGCACTTAAAGTAAAAAGGACCCTTTTGGATATTGAGGGAGATACAAAATTTACCTAGCATGATTACTGCCCTTATGTAGTTGATGGTTGTGTGTGTGTGTGTGTGTGTGTGTGTGTATGTGTGTGTTGTGCTATTTGAGGAGGAGGGGTATTGAAGGTAAAGTACAGCCACAGATCACTTTAATTCAGAATATCACGATATGCACATTAAAGAGGCATGGAACTATATTTTCGGTTATATTCTGGCTCTAGGTCTTACTAGAGTAATTCAATTTCTCTGAACTACCATTTCCTCTTTTAAATGTGTTTGTTGAAACTTACACTATCTAACTCACTTGGTTGTTTTGGAAATCAAATGAGATATAATATAGAAGCAAAACAGAAGGATAAGAGGCAAGGACTGTCAATCAATCTATAAACATTTATTAAGTGTCTATTACGTGCTAATCATTATGCTAATTGCCATAGATTAGATACAAAAAGAGACAAAAGATAACTTCTGATCTCAAGGAGTTCATAATAATGTATGGAGATAATAAACAAACTGATATGAACAAACCCTATATACAAGAAAATAGGTAATTATTTTTAAAAAGGCACTAGAATTAGGAGAGGTTGGCAAAGGTTTTCAATAGAAGATGAGATTTTAGTTGAGGCTTAAAGGAAGCAAGGGAAAGAAGTAGAAACGATGCAGGAGAACATTCAAGGCATGGGGCACAGCAAAAAAAAAATACCTGAAGCTAAGAGATAGACAGTTTTATTCATGGAATTACAAGGAAGTCAATGTCACTGGCCTTTCAACGTGTCATTTGCTGTCTCAAAGAGTATGTGGACAAAAAAGAAGGTGTAAGAAGACTTGAAAGTTAAGAAGACGTTAGGTTATTGGGAAATTTAAAAGTCTATGGGTTTTATATTTAATCCTTGAGGCAATAGGGAACCGTCGGTGTTTAGTATATTGAATAGGGGATTAGGGTGACATGATCACTCCCATACTATAGAAAAATCACTTTGGTGGCTGGATGGAGGATAAATTAAAGTGGGGAGAAAGCTGAGTCAGCAATTGTCCAAGTATGAGATGACGAGTGACTGCATCAGGGTGAGGGTTGTATCAGGGGAGTGTCACTGCCTGAGAAAGAGGGCAGGTTGAAATCTACAGGTCTTGTCAGTGGCTTGGATTTGAGGATGACAACTAGTTTGCAGGCCTGAAGGAGCTGGGGAATGATGTTGCCTTTGATGCAGTAAAAGAGATGTTGTGATGGGAAGGAAGGTTGAGGGGAAAGAGAATGAGTTCGGTTTTGGACACGTGAAGTTTAATAGGTTCACTGGACACTAAATTCAAGGTGTCTTAAGGGTAATGGAAATGTGAGATTGGAGGTGAGCAGAGAAATCAAGGCAGGACAGGTAGATTTTACAATCATCAGCATAGAAGTGCTAATTAAATCCATGGGGACTGATGAGATCACCAAGTGAAATGGTGTAGAGGGAGAAGAGGACCGAGGTCAGACCCCTGTGGGAAACCTATGGTTAGAGGGTGTGATGTGGATGAAGAGACAGAGAAGGAGCAGTCTGATAAGTTGGAAGAGAATCAGGAGAGAGTGGTGTTCCAAGAACTTAGGGAGAAGAAAGGATCAAGATGAGGACAGTGATCACCAGCATCAAAGCCTGAAGTTATCAAGGAATATCAAAGGAGGGCTTAAGAAGAATGTGCATTGAGAAGAGGCCGATCAGTTTGTCGGCTCGCAGATGATTGATAATTTTTGAGAGTGGTTTTGTACGAATGATGAGGTTGGAAGCTGGATGTAAGTGATTCAGAAGTCAATGAAAGTGGAGGTAACTGTTACAGACGACATTTTCAAGGAGGTTAGCCACAAAGTGCAGAAGAGATGTAAGATGACAATCAGAGGGGATGGAAGGAACAAGTGAGGGTCCTTAGAGGATGAGGTAGGTGACGTTATACTTAGAGAATCCTAGAAAATCAATTAAAAACTAGTTGAAATAATTAACAACTTCAACAAATTTGCAGGATATAAAATAAATCCATATAAATCATCAACTTTGTGTCTATCTATATCTGTATCTTTTTCTATCTATCTGTCTATCTATCATCTATCTATCTATCTATCTATCTATCTATCTATCTATCTACCTATCTACCTATCTATCTATCTCTATCTTTCTATAGATAGATATTACCAATGAAATCCCCAGGAAGAGACAGAAAGATAAATTAATTTACTTATATGAATTAAACTACCAAAAATTATTTTATAGGTCTAGAAAAAATGATGACAAAATTTATCTGGAAGAAGAAAAAGTAAAAAAAAATCAAGGAAATCAATGAAAAAAAATGTGAAGGATGTTGGCCTAGCAGTACTAGATCTCAAATTGTTTTACAAAGTCATAATCACCAAAATAATCTGTTATTGGTTAAGAGTGTTGGATCAATGGAATAGATTATGTACTGTGTATTTTTATAGATATGTACATATATATGTATTCACATTAAATGTGGCTTTCTTGGAGGAGGGTACCGAGGAAAAAAAATAAAATGAAAAGTGCAGAGCCAACGGCAAAAGAAAACCTAGAAGGAAGCATAGAAAAGCTGGGTAGCTTTGACAACAATGCATAGCATTTGTTACATAGGTTTTCTTGAAATGGAAATTTGTTTCACATTAAATCATTTCTGATGTTCTGCTGTGTACATGGGGATGTTCTTTCTTTTCTCATTTTGTATTTAAGTTGAAAATGAGTAAAAATTTAAGAAAAACTAAAAGAAATGGCAGAAATTTCATAACATTTATAACCATAGAGTGCGCTTTACCTTTTCATCCTTCCCTCTCCTCCTCAGAGTGTGCAGACTCGCTGCACCCATAGTCTGTAAATGTCCATGGCAACAATTCAATACACATTGCAAAAACTCATGACCTACCAAATACCTAGAGGGATATGATCAGGTGACTAGCATAGTACAGCATAAGCTTAGACTACTTAATAAACTAAGAGGAAAATATCTCTGTATTAAAAATATGAACTCCAAATATTCTTGAGAATTCCACAAATAAACTACACAAGAACTGGAATACCATCAGACACAAAGCCTAGTGACATGGACATCTCATTGGTCAATATAAACGTAAAAAAACTTAATAGTTGTAATAATTGCAAATATTTAACATTTCCAAACTATGTAGATTAAAAAAAGCTTTCAAAAGAAAGAAATTTAGGGGAAGAAATGAAAAAAAATATATGGGAACAAGGTAAACTATATTTCATTGTTATCATCCTCTTGTCACTGGAGTTTCCCTACAAAAACCATCAAAGGCCCTGTAGAAGAAGAGTTTGCATACTAATATTTTTATTCAATTGCAAAAAAAGTAGTCACTTGAAAATAAAATTTAACTGAAGAAGTAATTATTTTGCCTACTTATGAATAATATACAGAAAATTAAGTAAAAATGATAGGACAGCAACTTGTTCTAGCCCTGTTTCCTTCTAGAATCAATCTAAAAAGATGAAGATGAGATAAAAATGAAAACAAAAGCACACCACCAGAGGCACAAATTTATATATCTTTGAAATTTTACAGAGCATATTCTCTCACTTGATAAATGCGTATAAAAGTGGTTTCTAACCCCAAACTGCCACATGCATGTAAGTTACTACTACTGTTCTCCTAGAGCTGATCAGAGTAAAGAATCTGATGTGTTATTTGTGTCAAGATCTATTCTGAAATAAGATCAGTTCAATGGAACACTGTCAGAGTTACTTTTTTCTGTGACTGGCACAAAGCAAATCCATCCTCATAACAGGCAAATTACTTTTACCTAATCAAAATGTTCATAATTCCCCTTGAAGTTTGTCTGCTTCATCCCTATGGATTGATTAGGAAGGCTCTTAGTTTATCTGAGGTTTCACAGACGCCTGACTCTATAATTAGGGACAAGTTGAAAGAAAAATAATATTCACTTGCAGCCCACATCAATATTGCATTGCTAAGCTCACAGTACTAGAGTATTTACTAAACAATTTTAAATATTCAGTCCACAAGGAAGGAAATAAGCATTTATTAAACATCCATAATATATACTAGGCACTTGCTAAGAAATTTTGCAAAATGATTTCATTTGATCTTTCCCACTACTGATGCTATTAGGTGCTGTGATTCTCCTCACTTTTTCAATTAAGGAAAGTGAAGCAGACTGGTTAGGTGACTCGCTTAGGATCACGTAACTAGAAGTGTTTGAAGAACATTTGAACTCAGGTCTTTCTGGCTCCAGTTCCAACCTTCTACCTACTGTGCCACCACACTGACAAAACAGGATTGTTTAGCAGAGGAAATAAATTTTAAGCTTTTGTGTTCACTGTAAAATGAGCTTAATTCAACACCAGTTGTGGCAAGGGGAAAGGGGTTGGGGCATGAGTCAAATCTTCTGATCATCTTATAGTTCATATTTTCAACACAATACATAATGATGTGTGTGTGTGTGCGTGTGTGTGTGTGTGTGTGTGTGTGTGTGTGTGTGTGATCACAAGCTTGGCTTTTCAAGGTGAAATAAAACAGAATATTAAAGTATATCTTGGGCATCACTTTTGCAGTGCAATTTCCAATACAGTTTTGGCCTTTGGATATTATAGTGTTTACATATATATGGAAGTGTATTCTATGGCACATGCTCAGAACTGCCCTTTCTGATTCTGGCAAATCCCACACAAGTTTTGGGGTAAAGTTCTGGCCATGTAGTAACTAAAGGGACTAAGGTGACTCAGTGTTAAAAAGGACTTGAGATTATACTATGAAGGCAGGAATATACATTTATGTAGAACCTACTCTTTGCCAGGCACTATGTTATGCACTTTTGACGACAACAGGTAGGTGCTCCTGTTGTAAAATGATCTCCATTTTACAGCTTGGTAAATTACAGCAGACAGAGGTTAAGTGACTTTCCCAACATCACACAGCTAGTTTCCACCTGAGGCGAGATTTGAATTCAGGCATTCTAGATTGTAGGCCTGGCACTGCCTCCATTCTATGGAATGGCAAAAACTTCTTGCTCCCTTGGAGCATTCTCAATGACAATGATGGGAGGTGGGGGAAGGAGTGTTGGTGTTCTGTGACAGTTCAGGAAGAAATAGTCTCTGGTTTACTTTCTCTGCTTTTACTCTCCTGGTTGACAAATAATATATTCCAGAGGTATCAAACTTTCCTGCAAAATTCTCAAGTTTTAATCTGCCTGAAGCAGATTAAAATGTAATTGAGAAATTTTTAATAAAATAAATATCATGCAACAAAGATAATGCTAAGTTGTGGTTTTCTAAGTCACCTATGACTTTCAAGGATCTGTTTCTATTTGAGTTTGACACCACTTTCTAGATTCCAGCAAGCAGTAGATTCTGAACACTAAATTGTGTGTGTGTGTGAGTGTGTGTGTGTGTGTGTGTGTGTGTGTGTGTAGGGGTGGGGGGGAGGGAATTAGTGAGCCAAAAAAGTGACAAAAGGATAGTCTAACCCTGTTTTGACTAGAGGACAGGTTCTCCCAATCTGAATTCCAATCTCCAAGTCCAAGTCCAGAGTACAAGTACCCTTTAGCCTAAAAGTGACCACGGTGCTTTAATTTTAGTCTCTGTACATACCCAGTAGCAGTCTAGGAGATCATTTGTTGCATGGAAGGAACAGTAAGAGGACTTGTTTGCCTAGCTTCACCACAGGGTGCAGAAAAGAGAGTAATTGATAGTAAAGTTGAAAGGGCAGGTTAAGGATAACTTGTGAAGGACATTAAAAGCAAAATAGGAGTTAATATTTGACTCCAAAGGCAATAGGAAGTTATTGAATTTTTTTTTTCAGCAAGGGAGTGACATGGTCAAAACTGTGCTTTAGGAAAATCACTGTGCCAGTTGATTAATGATGGGTTGTAGTGGAAAAAGACATGAAGTAGGAAGATAAATTAGGAGGCTTTTGCTGTAGTCTAGGTGAGAAGTAATAAAAATCTGAACTAGAGTGGTAGCTATGTCAGTAGATAGAATATGAATTTAAGAGATATTATGGAGATAGAAATGGAAAGACCTGAAATCAACTGATTGCATATGTTGGATAAAGGAGAATGAAGGCAGCTAGGTGGCTCATTAAATAGAGTTCCTGGCCTTGGAGTTAAAAGGGCCTGAATTCATTTCTTGCCTTAGACACTCACTGTGTGATCCTGAGCAAAACCCTCTTTACATCAGTTTCCTCATTTATAAAATGAGCTAGAGAAAGAAATGACAAACCATACCACTATCTTTGTCAAGAAAACCCCAAAACAGGTCATGAAGAATTAGACATGACTAATTGGCAAACAATAACAACAGAAAAGGAGACTGAAAAATCAGAGACAATTCCTAGGTTGAAAAGCTAGGAGAATGGAAGGATTGTGGCATCCTCAGAAGGATTGGGGAATATGGAAAAGGATATTTAGGGGGAAAGAGTGATTTGTTTTATGAGCACACTGAGTTTGACTTCCTTATAAGTCTTGGAGTTAGAAATATTTAATAGGCAAATGAATATCAATTCAATTGATATCTTGGATCTCAAGAGAGAAACTAGGACTGAGTATGCAGAACTAAGACTCATCTGCCAACATATGATAATTAAACTCATGAGAGTTGATGAGATCACCACGTTAAAAAGTACAAGAAGAAAAGGAATCAGGAAAGAATTTAACCCATAGTTGAGTCATGGCAAGGATGATAAAAGACTGAGAAAGGTGTTAGAGAGAATGTGAAAGAGAGCTGAGGCCGGTGTGAAGAACACTAAGTGAGAGAAGTGTCATGAAATCTGAGGTAGGAAAGTGTATGTAGGAGGAGGTGATCAATACTGTCAAATGCTTCAAAGAGGTTGGAGGTATAAGGATTGAAAAAAGACTATCAGATTTTTTTTATTTTTAAGATATATTTATTTATTTCATTAAAATTTTTCCAATTGTATGTAAATTTTTTAAAAATTCACTTAAAAATTTTTTGATTTCCCATCCTCCAATACTCCCCTATCCCTTGAGAAGGTAAGCAATATGATATTGATTATGCATGTGAAATAATGCAAAACATATTTTCATGTTATCCATGTTATAAAAGAAAGAACAAGCAAAAAAAAAAGAAAGAAAAAAAGAAAAAAAAATATGCTTCCATCTGCACTCAGAATTCACCAGTACTCTTTCTGGAAGTAGACAGTATATTTTAATCATGGGTCCTTTGCAATTTTTGGATTATTGTCTTAATCAGAGTAGCTAAGTCTTTAATAGTTCCTCATTGCAACTTTGCTATTACTGTATACAATGTTCTTCTAATTCTGTTCACTACATTTTGCATCAGTTCATGTAAGTCCTTACAGGTTTTTCTGAAAACATCCTACTTGTCATTTTTTGTAGCACAATAGCACAATTTCTTATAGCACAATGTCTCAGTTTCCCATATCTTTGAGAGATGAGGCCTTTATCAGAGAAACTTGCTGTAATTTTTTCCCTCCAGTTTCTTGTTTTCCTTTTAATATTGGCTGCATTAGTTTTGTTTGTGAAGGAAAAAAAAACTTTAATTTCATGCAATCAAAATTATCTATTTTTATTCTTGTGATCCTCTACACCTCTTTTTTTTGGTCATAAACTCTTCCCTTATCTGTAGATCTGACAGGTACATTTTCCCTTGCTCCTCTAATATGACTCTTCTTATCTAGATCATTCTTCTTTTTTGGTGTTATCTTGATATATGCTATGAGATGTTGGTTTATGCATAGTTTCTTCTAAGTTTTCCCAGAAGTTTTTGTCAAAAGATGAATTCTTGCCCCCAAAGCTGGGATCTTTGGTTTTATCAAACCCTAGGATACTGTGGTAATTTACAGTTGTAAATTGTGCTGTGTATCTAATCTGTTCCACTGATTTGTCATTCTATTTCTTTTTTAACTTTTAATTTGTTGAATAAAACAAGCATTTTCTTAACAATATGATAAAAAGATGATTGCACATGGAATTACAAATATACTCCATGTAACTTGTCATTCCTTTTAAATATTTAAATATATAAATATATATATATAAATATAAATATATGTATTTCTTTTTTTCTTCCTTTTATTACCTAGAGATGGTAGCAATTAGACACAACTATGATTTTATATATATGCAAAATAATTCTATGAATACTTCTATTTATTATATCTTTCTCTGGATGCAAATACATCTTCCTTCATATGTGTTTTCTAATTAGTTAATTTCGGTATTTAGAATAGTCAAAGAGACTTATTCACTCAAAGTTGCTCTAAAACTAATACTGCCATTACCATATACAACATTCTCTTGGTTCTGCTCATTTCTCTCTTCATTTTTTCATGCAAGTCTATCCACATTTTCCTGAAATTGTCAAGCTTATCATGTTTTTAAAAGTAGTGAGGTTTTTATTTTATCAAAAGCTTTTTCTACATAAATATTGGTATGAATACATTTTTATTGGTGTGGTAAATTACACATAAAGATCCAAGATTTTTAGATTTTTCTGTTTTTAACTTTTAATTTGTTGAATTTATTGAATAAAACAAGCATTTTCATAACATATTATGATAAAAGATGACTGCACATGAAATCTCAAATATACTATGCCCAGCTTGCTATTCTTTTTAAATATGTAATAAAGATATCATGTAAATTTCTTTTTTTCTTCCCTTCCTCACCTAGAGATGGTTACTATTAGATACAACTATTACATATATATATATATTCAGTTTATATTTTTTTTGGAAGCTTTTGGTGTGTCAGTTCTGACTCTGTTGTCTTCCTCCCATTTCACGCTTTGATCCTTTTTGTCCCCCCCCACAAAAATCTAAAGTTGGATTGCTGTGCTTACCTTGCTTCCTTTGCCTGCTCATGTTGCCAGTCAATTAACTTGACTTTTGATCTCTTTGCCACAGTAGAATTCTGCTTCCAGAGGGGAAAGCTTTGTTCCAAATTCCTGGGGTTTTCACAGCTGCCAGAGCTATTAGGAAGCCGCCATCTCTACAGCTCACACCAGCTTTGGCTCATTGATAACACACCTCAGGACCACCCCCCAAGACCATGATCTTGATCCAGGCAGGTTAAGGCAAGAGCAATTAGCCTCTGAATGATTGCTTGGCCCCCCTCCAAACTGCAGGCAAGGAGCTCTGAAGCAGCCATGTGGAAGTGGCTGCAGGGCCACCACTTCTGCCACTTCTGGCTCTGGGTGCAGAGAGCCAGACCCACTCCTGTGTCCCCCCAAATTGAGCTGAGTTCCACTGACTTTTTACTTTGTCTTTGGCATTTATGGGTTGATAATTCTGGAAACTACCACAGCTGCTGGTGTTCTACTCTCCTGAATGCTCCAGCCAGTCTGGTTGGGCCGCCCTGGGGCTAAAACCATGGCTCATTGTGGAGCTGTGCTCTGATCCCAGCATGCTACGATGAACCCTTCCTGTTGACCTGCTGGGCTGCCTTCAGCGGGAGATTTTTTTCTCTGTCACTTTGTGGATTCTGGAGCTCTAAAATTTGTTTAAAGTCATATTTTATAGGTATTTGAGTTGGTTATGGGGGGAGCCACAGAGTTTTCCAGAGGGAAAAATATAAATTAAAAGAATACTTAAGGGCTGAGTCAAGATGCTAGAGTAGAAGTAGGAAAACTCCGTGGCTCTCCCCATAACCACCTCAAATACCTATAAAATGTTCAATATAATGTAATCAAAATGATCCATTTTGCATTTTATAATGTTCTCTACCTCTTGTTTGGTCACAAATTCTTCTGTTCCTTGTAAATCTGACAGGTAAACTATTCCTTGCTCTCCTAGTTTGCTGAGAGTATCAGCCTTTTTATCTAAATTGTGTACCCGTTTTGACTTTATCTTGGTGTATGGTGTAAGATCTTAAGTTTTTGCCTAGTTTCTGCCATACTATTCTCCAGTTTACAGAGGAGTTTTTGTTAAATAGTGAATTTTTGCCCCTGAAGCTGGAGTCTTTGGGCCTATCAAACAGAAGATTATTGTGGTGATTGACTACTCTGTCTTGTCTGCCTAATTTATTCCGCTGATCCACCAATCTATTTCTTAGCCAGTGCCAGATAGTTTTGATGATTAGTGCTTCATAATAAAGTCTGAGATCTGCTTTGCCAGGTTGCCTTACTTTATTCCCCCATTAACTCCCTTGATATTCTCGACTTTTTGTTCTGTCAGAAGAACTTTGTTGTAATCTTTTCTAGCTGTACATAAAATTTTTTTGGGTTCTTTGATTTGTAGGGTATTGAGTAAGTAAATTAACTTAGGTGGGATCGTCATTTTTATACACTGGCTTAGCCTACCCATGAGCATCTGGTATTTTTCCAATTGGTTAGGTCTGAGTTTCTTTGTGTGAACAGTTATTTAGATTTGTGCTCATATAGTTCCTGGTTTTGTCTTGGCAGGTAGACTCCCGAGTATTGCGTAATGTCTATAGCTATTTTAAGTGGCATTTCTTTTTCTGTCTTTTGCTGCTGGGCTTTGTTGGTAATATATAGAAATGCTTATGCTGTATGTGGGTTTGTCTTATATCTTGCAACTTTGCTAAAGTTCTTAATTATTTCAAATTTTTTTAGTTGTTTCTCCTGGATTCTCTAAGTATACCATCACATCTTCAAAGACAGATTGTCTAGTTTTCTCATTGTCTGTTCTACTTCCTTTAATTTCTTTTTCTTCTCTTATTGCCATAGCTAACATTTCTTCTTATAGCTAACATTTTTTTCTCTTTAAGACAGAACCTTCAAAACCATTAGATTTTTTTTCCTTGAATTTTGACTGTCTCACTCTAATGAATGATTTCTCCCCCCTTTTATATAAGGATGACAAGAGATCAGTTACGGAGAAAAAGGAACATTAACATAAGGTGCAAAAATCTCCCTCCACTGCTTGAAGAATGATGAACTTGATTCTGACCAGTGAATTGTAACCTCATTTTAAAATTCAACTATTCAGTTGACAATTAAGACTAAAGACAGCTTACATAATTATCAGTGGTTTTCCCAGCATAGTGTGTGAAGGTAAATGAAGCTTTGCTTGGATATGACATCTATTTATGGCATGCTGATGAAGGCTACATTAGAATGAGGGTATTGCACAGGATGTTTAATCCTCTAAATCTGGTGAAAATGCAAGCAAGATAAATAATGCCTGTTGGTAAGGAAATAATTTGCAAGTAAAATGCCATGTCTTTCATGATTGGAAAGGTTTTATTAATCTCCTGAGCTGGCAGGTAGCTCTACAGCAAAAAGCATTCATTTGACAAGCACTTATAAAGTTCTTATTATTTGCAGCACTTTTCCCACCCTACATTAGGAAATATCACAATTTGTTCATGGCTCCTAATCTAATAGAAATAGGAAGATTGAATAGAATAAAACACATTTCTGTTATGCTGGAAAGTTCATATTAGCTTTGACTGTTCTCTGTTCTTGAGATCCATAGCACATAAAAATCTGTGACTACAAAAGAGAGGGGGAAAATGTATTAGTTGTAAATTACATTGAATTTTCCCATACTTTAAGAATAATTGAGGTTTTGGTAACCTGGAATTACTTTTTTTAAAATCACTTTACCCTTTCTGACTTTCTTCTTGTATCATTATCTTTTTCATCTGCATCTTTTCCATTGACAATATGATATTTTAAAATATAACACACTAATGAGTTTACTTCTGTAAAGATACATTCAAGTTTCAGATTTTAAGACTCTCCTTGAGAATAAAAAGACTCAATTTAAATGATATGGTATTAGTCTGGAAATGAATAGGCAGGATCCCTAAATGTGTTTCCAGGTCTCCCTATACACCCACCCCTTAATTTAAATTCTTCAAGCTAAAATTAAAAATGAAAATATTTAACATGTTAGCCTTTGAAAATACTTAAATGTATATTTCAGGTAGTAGTCTTTTTGCTTTCCTCTTCCACATCAACAACTGGAGCTTAGAAATGAGTTTAAAAGAAGTAATTGTTGTGGCATTCTACAATTAAACATCTTGTTTGTTTAACAAGTAATTTATGTTACTTGATTTTTCAGTAACATACACTTCAAGAAAGCAAACTATGAATTTTTTGCATTTTGATGTATAAAAACACAAGGACAATGAGATATTTTTGACTGGGGTGAAAATGCAATGACTCAAGAGATGGAATATCTTATGTCAGACATCATCAGGTTCACTAGATCCCAAGATCCCAGGGAGGGGAGTAAAGGTGTAAGAATATTGAAAAAAAAGGAAGCCCCAGATTTTGAAGGGCTTTAAAAGCCAGAGGATTTTATATTTTTTCTGGAAGCAAAAAGATTCCACTGGACTCTATTGAAAAGGGGGGTCACATGGTCAGACCTCTGTTTAAGATCAGTTCGATAGTTGAGTGGGTGATACGCTGGGGTGGGGGTGGGGGAGACTTGAAATAGGAGACCTATCAGTAGTTATCGGAATACTCTAGTTGTTGTGCAAGCCCAATGAAACAGGATCAATTTCACTGAAGCACAAAGTGTAATAGACATTCAAGAAGTACACAGTAACTGACAACTATTCATGTAAAACAGACCACGATATTATGCACACTAACTGTGACAAAGTGAAAGCATCGAAGGTTGTCTTTGGGAAACATATTGCTTTCTTATGATGGAGGTGGGGGGGTATGGGGAGGTGAAAATTTCTACCTACACTCAATGGAAGAAGTTGGAAAGTCCCTCAGCAGAGAACTCTAAAGGTGAAAAGATTTTTGTATTATCTCTCTGATGAAATTCCCAGAGAAGGGGCAGATCCTTGTATCAGCAATGCAGCATTCACAATGCCTACAGTAACTATAAGTATGCTGATATGGTTATTAATCACAAAATGTAACAGGCTCTCTACATAAGAAATATAGCTAGAACATTTATTTAAATACCAGAAACCAGAGTCCCAAACCCAGAAAGTCAAAGCCAACATAGTAGTTATGAAGTTGGCACATGTGGTTAATGTAGTAAACGCACACATTTTCAAGCCTTCAAAATGGGACAGGCTACCTCAGGCAAAGATTCTCCTCTCCTCACTCACGACAACTGCTCAGCATCCACGCAGCTTGCTCTCAGCAGCTCTGGCTCCCGTAGTTCCTGTCCCTGGCAGTCATCAGCAGGAGCCCTTAGCAGAGATTCTGGCCAGCTCAAAGGAAAAGGAATTCACACCACAACTGCAGCTGCTGCCTCTGCCACTGCTTCCAGTCAGCACCACACAGAGACTAGCTTGGTTCTGGTGTTCTCTTGCTCCACCCCTTCCTGCTACGTCAGCAAGTTCAAGGGGCATGGAAGATTTTCAAATCCCAGTATCATTACAATCCTGACTGGCAAATTGGGAACAAATGAATGGATAGATGTATGCAGGGGCATGCTGACAGATGTTTAATGAGAAATTCTCTGGAAAAGAAAAGCACAACACACTTTTAGTTTTCATCTTCATCATTAACATTTCCCCATCACTTTCTTAAGTTTTGACAACCAGCAAATCAATAAAATCAAGTCCTGATTCATAGCATTTGTTGATTTCTGAGGTGTAGATACTCACACTGAATATTTAATAAATAGCTCTTGTGAGCTTAGATGAACTGGTTCCATACCATCCATCATATAGGCTGATTCTCAGTACTGACCCTGGTACTGAGACTATTTCCAAGGAAGAAGGTAATGAACTCTTGAGATTTCTTACTCTCAGACCCATGATGAGAAATGATGACTGTGATTGAAGTATCATCAATAATCCTGATATTCCTAGTGTTACTCCTGCTAATTGTCAAAATTTTATGTTAGGAGACTTGGATCTAAATTGCAAAGAGTTGACATCACTATCGGCATAGATCAGGTTGCTAAGTGTTGGGATTCAGTCCTGAAGCTGGGGAGGAAAACCTGGGATTTCTGGTGTTCTTTCTCCTCTGTATTCTGTCAGTCAAGAGCTATTTCTTTGCTTTTTCTTTTGTTTTGTCTTTGCCATCATTCTGTTCTTTCTCCAGTGACTAAAGAAATTATGATATAATGTAATTTTACCGTGCTATAAAAAGTGATGAATGTGATAAATGTGGAAAAGCATTGGAAGATTTAGAGGAAATGATTAAAAAAATAAAGAAAGCAGAGACAGCAAATAATTCACTTACAGTTCCTGCAATGTAAACAGAAAGAAAATCAACAACAAAACAGTTGTCATTGAATGTTGTTACCAGTTTACACTGCATATTTAGAGAGCATGAACCCTTTCAAAACGTTACGGCTTGTCTTCACTGATTTTCTCGCTCTGGAAAGAAATATTAAGAATGTGAGAAAATTTTGTTAATAACCGGTCATTTCACAAGGTATGCTCAAGCATATCTGACCAGTTTCAGAAGCAAAGATTTATCTTCTTGAATGAACAAGGAAAAAGAGAGGTAGAGAAATCAAAATAACCAGGCTTCAATTGCAGCCCAAAAGGAATTTTTCAGCAGCCAATGATCTGACTCGATATACCTAGAATCTGCCCTAGAATCCTGGCACCCTCTCCTCATCTCTGCAAGGCTCTCTTCTCAGTTTCTGATGCTGGTTTCTCTTTGCTCATTCTTCTTTCCTTCTTTTCCTCATCCTCTCATAGTCCTTTAGCATGAAAGAAAATGCTTGTCAGTCAAAATCAATCCCCATTTTTCCCAAAGGCAAAACTACTGGGAGGATACAGGAGAGACGACTTTAGGAGACCTCTATGTGACTAGTAGGCCTTTATCTTTATTACCTTATACATGCACATATACCTACCTACATACATATGTTAATCCATGATGTATATGTGCTATTGTAATAAATCATATGCATCATAAAACAAGCAAAAGAGAAATTAAAGAGAATGAGATAGATGAAATAAACAATATTTTAAAAGTTATTTAACTTCATATATTAACTATACAAACCCCTGTTTTTTGCCTTTCTGTTCTTTACAGCATTATCATTAAATGTGCCCCACTACTTTGTTCATTTTAAAAATGATTTTATTCGTGCTTTTTGTTTTAGATATTGTCTAAATGTCCCCCATGTATGTTTTGTTCTATTCTCAGAGTCTTTGCTTGCAATGAAGAATTGAAAAAGAAAGAAAAAGTGAAAGAGAAAAAATCAGTAAAATTGATCAGTATTTTGAAAAAAAACCTGTCACATTATTTAGTGTTCTACACCCATACATGGGTATCTAATTGGCTCATTGGATAGAGTGCTGGGCCTACAGTCAGGAAGACTCATCTTCCTGAGTTCAAGTCTGGTCTCAGGCACTTAACAGCTGTTAATCATAGGCCACATATGTAGCTTAGAGGGATAGGACAAACATGTAAACAAAAAATTTTAATAGTTAATTATTTAATTTGTTCAATGTAGCCAGACGCACAGGTGAATTTCTTTTTAAAAAATTCTTTAATCAATGGATCCATAATACAATAATGAAATGATATGTCACAACTATCGGTGAACCCAAAGGCTTTCTGGCAAGAGTCATGTTATTTTGTGTATGGATATTCACCACACCTAAGTCAAAAACATCAAGCAAAATTGAATTATCCTTATTTCAGCTCAGTTGAAAATTTCTGATATAAACCCATTGTAATTTCTTTGTTTTGCTCTGATTAATGGATGAAAATGTACACTAATACCCTATTCATGTTAAGATATCTTAACAAAAAAGTGAGGTTCTTATTCATCAGGTGTTACCTTAGAGCAGTGGTTCTCAACCTGTGGGTTGTGACCCTTTTGGGGGTTGAACGACCCTTTCACAGGTGTCACAAGGGTCACCTAAGACCATCAGAAAACACATATTTCCAATGGTGTTAGGAACTGAGACACCGTTTCTCTATCTGTCTCCAGGTGGGTCTGCCCACGAGCAGATATGCCCAGATACGCCCACATATGAGTATTAAAGGGTCGCAGCATTAAGAAGGTTGAGAACCATTGGCCTAGAGACTAAGGGATCTCTGTGATTTTGTTCCATGGCTCCTGTAGCAGCATCAAAATCTTAGTGTGATACTTGAAGATCTGAAATGAACTGAATATTGGCTATGGAGAATTTGACAAAATTTAGTTGTATTAAACTTCTTTGTATGGTTTCATTTGTGCATGTTGTGGTTGATGATAATTTCTCAAAATAGCTAATACATCATTACTGATAAGTGGCTAATAAGACTTCCAGATATAGTTTATTATATTTTCCTAGACAGTATAAACTTGTGTCCCTATATAATATTCATTATGTATATGGTCAGAGTGGTAGTGTATACTATCCAATTTTGCTTGAATAATGTATTCATTGTGAAAAAAATGATTTATTTGTTTTCCAAATAAAGTATCAAAAGGTTGATATTTATTTCTGGAGATGCAACTTACCTTTTTTTAAAGGCCTTATTGTAACTTAAGTAAAAAAAAATCTCAAAGAAAATGCAGAAAAGTAATTTCAAAAATACAACATATCAATTTTCTGTATATCACCCAAAATAGTAATTACAGGGTCTTTTTGAAGGTATGAAGGCAGTTTTTATGGACTGTAGCTATCAGATTAAAAAAAAAAACAATTCAATGAGACAGAATAAGAGTAATTATCTTCAAATTTTTCTGAGACTGATTCTATTAAAAATATGCCATGGAATTTTCTCTGGAAAAAAAGGTGCCACAACCCTTTGATATGCCCTTTCATTTCCCATTTGTACTGTGCTATATAAATTCACAGATGTCCAAATATATAGGTACCTTAACATCTTTTGTGGATGCAAATTTAGTATTTATAGGAATCTTATCAACATTAATATCTGTTAAACTAGAGAAAAAGTTATTATGAGATTTTGGATGACTTCTTTTCCTGGAAACTTTTAGTGGAGATTGACCCGAACTAGATTACTTGAATAAGGCTCTTTCAGGTCTAAGAATTTAATATTCAAGAGCATTAGAGAAACTTAAAACAATAGACCTAAATTATTACATAATTTAATTGAGTTTTTCTTTTCAAACAGGATGCTCTAATAGAGACTTCCCTAAAAATCTTAGGGTCACCAAACCGCATTGTGGTGAAGGAACAGTAGCACCGGGGGAGAGTTGACTTTTTCTTATTAACGATGGTATAATTTTAATAGCCACCTTAATATAAGGCCCTTTCTTGGGAATTAACGACTTAATGGGTTACTGACCTTAACCTTTAAAGTCCATCAATTTTTCCAACTGGTTGTTAATCCTTCTGAAAGGCCCCGGGTGAAAATCATTACTCCTCCAGTAAAAGCAGAAATAACAGAGCCCAATAGGAGGTGGCAAGGTGTCAGAGACAGTATTAAGGGTAAAAAAAAGTGTGAGAAAACAGAGAGTACTGTGATAAATTAGTTGCCATATAAAAATAATGGAAAGCCTGTAATTACAGGAGTAAAAAGAAACGAACAGCAGAAAATAGTAAAAGTTGCCTAAAGAAATAATGAAAGGTTGGTTCAGTATGATTTGCTATAAGGAAAAAACAATGGAACTACCTGATATGATACTGGGAAATAGGAGCATAAATATGAATCCAGTGCAAAATTCAACCAGGTCTAAATATGGCTAAGTTCTTGAGAATACCAGACATGTTTAAATATGGTCCTTTTCCATGCAATACTACACCTGGGAAACTGAGTTGTCCTGTCTTGCATTAAGAAAGAAGAATGGAGGCTGTGTCTGAAAACATTGCTGTTAAACATTTTTCTGCTTGCTTTAGTTTCAAATTCCTCAAACTTCCTAGTAGAGCCTCATCGTACGTTCTTGCTACGTGATGTGTAAGCTAAGGTATCTTGAGCCAGTTCTAAAGAAAAATAAATATAATGAAAAGTTGAACAGTGCTCAAATTAGGAGGAGTGAAGCCTGAAGTTCTCTGTGGGTCCCTAAGCCATATGTTCATCATAGGAAACTCTTAGGTATGCTTTGCTTGCATAACTAGACTTAAATAACTAGAATAAAACTAGATTTCTGTTACTTTGCTTGAACACGTCTATAGTGGATAAACAATTCAATTCAGCAAACATTTTTGGATGTACTCAAAGCTCCCAGAAATAGGAAAAAAAAACCCCATTAAATTTAATCAACAAGTGTCTCTGGATGGGGAGCTAAGATGGAAGGCTGCCTACTGTTAGACTAAATCGGTAAATTGATAGAAATTGAGGATAGTGAGATTTTCAAGTAACTTTATGCTGGCATGTTGACCAGCTATTTATGTAATAATTATGATGATGGTGTGTAATCTCCTTTATTACAAGAGGATATTAAAGATAATTCACATGAAGATAACAATTCATAGGATAGCATTCATAGGTTTTGATTTCATACTCTTTTCAGAGAATGGAGAGAGATGAAGACAGACAAGGTCTTTTGTCTGCAAATGCTCCTGGTTCTTCCTGGAGGAAGAGACTTGACCTTGAGAAGTGAAGTGGTACTGAATCAAAGTGACAACATGGCAGAAAAACAACCTGATCAAAGTGGAGACTATGGATGTCTATCAGTGAGGGGCTTCATTCTAGCCAATAGTCTGAAATTTCCCTCTCCTCTGTTTTCTTGAGCTCCTAGGAATAGAAAGTGGTGTTGTTGGCACTCTTAGTGGCTAAGTTGCACAGATCTGAAAGTTTTATGACCAGGTTTTAACCTAGTTTGAAATTTATGCTAATTAACCAGTGCTTAGGTGAGGTGTTAAAAGAGATGATAGGCAAATTAGAAAACAAAGATTAAAAATAGCATTTTTTTCCAGTAGCTGTTGGAGGCTGATATTCATTCAAAGAGAGAAATAAAGATCTGATTGACTTTACACATCTTTATGTTTTATTATTAATTTAGTTGCCATCAACAAACAAGAACATTTTAATAGAGAATGAACAAAAAAGAGGTTTGTATATGAAAATGTGCTCCTACTATACATAGTTTGAATTTTTCCTATTACGTATGTCTTTTAACAGATTGAAATTTAATATGCTTGTTCTGGAACTTCCCTTTTTGTCAGTGTTCTCTTCTGAATTACCTCTCCATCTTTTTTGTTTAATGATTTATTCATGAGCCCTCCTCCCTCCCTCCCTCTCTTCCTTTCTTCCTTCCTTCCTTCTTTCCTTCCTTCCTTCCTTCCTCCCTACCTCCTTCCCTTTCTTTCTTTCTTTCTCTCTCTCACTCCCTCCCTCCTTCTCTTTCTTTCTTTCTTTTTCTTTCTTTGTTTGTTTTTCTTTCTTTCTTTCTTTCTTTCTTTCTTTCTTTCTTTCTTTCTTTCTCCCTTTCTACTATCACTACCCCAACTACTAGTTTACGCTTAACCCTAACTACTGCTTTGATATCTCTGATTTGCTCCTTGTCCTCATAAGATAAATGAATGCCCTTTTTTGTAACAAATACATTGTCATGCAAACAACTTTATACATTGGTTCTAAAATATGTGTATCTGGTGCGTCACATCTTTTCCAAAAAAAGTGGGAAGCATGTTTCAGCATCAGTCATTTGGAATAAGATTCAGTCATTGTATTATACTTCTTAAGTCCTTCACTGTTGCTTTTATTTGCAAAGGTATAGTCATTGTATGAATAATTCTCCTGATTCTCATAACTTCATCCTACCTTAATTTGTACATGCTGTCCCATGTTTCTCTGAATCTGTCCCTTTCATAATTTCTCATAATTCAATAATATTCCATTTAATTCATATAATATAAATTGTTTAACCACTTACCAATTCATGGACATGTCCTTGTTTCCAGGCCTCTGTTATAATAAACAACAACAACAACATTCTGCTATAAATACACTTGTATATGTGTGTATCTCTCTCTCTCTCTCTCTCTTTCTTTCTTTCTCTCTCTCTTTCTTTCTCTCTCTTTCTCTTTTTCTCTTTCTTTCTTTCTTTCTTTCTTTCTTTCTTTCCTTCTTTCTTTCTTTATCTGTCTATCTCCTTTCTGTTTACTTTGATCTCTTTGGGGTATAAGCCGAGGAGTGGTATCACTGGGTCAAAAGTCACTATGAAATGTGAAACACTAGTCTTTTAGGGCATAGGTCAAAATTGCTTTCTAAAATGATTGGACTAATTAAAAAAAAAACTCCACCAACAGCACATTAGTGTGTCTATACTTACATATTTCCTCCACTTTTTTTTTTGCTCAGTCTTTTAGGAAACTATGTTATTATCCTAGATCTTTAGTCCTTTGAGCAAATTAGGTCTCAAGGTCAGTTTCAGTGCCTTAATTTTTCTTTTGTCTAGTCTTTCTGGGACAGAAACCCTGGCAAATATTCCTCTTATTTCAGATGATAACTAAACACACTGAAGCTGATGAGATCACTAAGAGGAAAGATATAATGAAAGAAGAAAAGGCATAAGACAGGTATGGAATACATCTACAATTGAGGGACAGGGACAAAGTTTCAGCAAAGGAGCCTTGAGAAGAGGTTCCAAACAGGTAGCAGATGAACTAAGAGAGACTAATATCACAGAATTGCAGAAAAGAGGCTGAGAAAATGAGGAAACAGTGATGAATAGGATTAAATGCTACAGAGAGGTCAAGAAGGATGAGGAGTGAAAGAAGACAATTGGATTTGGAAACTTATTTCATTAATAATTTTGAAGAGATAACTTTCATTTGAATGATGAGGTTAGAAATCAGATTGCAAGAAACTAATAATTGACTGAGAGTGTAGACAGTTTTTTTCCCCTAGATTTTGCTTTGTTGTAATAAAATAGACAGACCATTAGTTAATTTGATCAAAAAGAAAAGAGGAAAATGAAATTACCCACACAAAAAATGAAAAAGCAATTCACAGCAAAAAATGATATTATTAGAAACAATTTTGCTTAAACATATGCAGATGAAGCTAAGAATTTAAATGAAATAAATGAATATTTCAAAAAAACACAAAACCCCTAAATTAACAAAACAAGAAATGCAGAGTTTAAAAACCTAATTTCACAGATAGAAGTTGGATAAACCATATAACAACTTAAAAAAAATCTTTAGAACCAAATGGGTTAACATGAAAAAAATCTCTCAAGCATTCAAAGGACAATTATTTCTAATATTACATAAATTGTTGGCAAATATTAGCAAATTAAAGAATCTGGGCAAATCATTTCTATAACATATATGGTCTTGAAACATAAGCCAGAGAGAATAAAATTAAAAAATTCTATGAATCTAAATTCCTAATGAATATACATGCAAGTATTTTGAATAAAACATCAGCAAAA
>CM053583.1:216669641-216680792 GCA_028627135.1 Pseudochirops cupreus
AATGATATATGTTTGATTGATTAAAGTAAGATTGTTAATCCATTTTCAGTTGCTTTCCTTTAGAAAAGCAAATCTAACAACCTGTGCTAGCAGCCACCCTGGGTATGCTGGGGTGCTTGCTGCTACATACAGTTGTGAGGATCAAATAACTTATCCATAAAGTACTTAACATAGTGTGTAACATATGTTGTTGAATTATTTTCAGTCATTTCCAACTCTTGGCAAAGTTTTCTTGGCAAAGATATCGTGCCATTTCCTTCTCTAGCTCATTGCACAAATGAAGAAACAGGTAAACAGGCCCAAGTGACTTGCCCAGATTCATACAACTAGTAAGTGTCTCAGGTCAGATTTGAACTCAGGAGGATGACTTTTCCTCACTCTGGCCCCAGCACTCTAGAAGACACTTCCTAAATGCTGCTCCTTTCCTTTTCTGCCTCAGCTTCTCCTGACTGCTTGTCCTGCAGCTCCTTTCAGTATAATCATCACACTCTATCTAGAGATAAGTGTGTTGAAAAGGATATTATTTGGGAAAGTATTTGGCATATTCACATATAAACCTGTTTCAAAAATGGCCAAGAGCAAAGGGTCCAGTTTACCTTCCAAAGGAGTCACACTAGGATTTTCTCTGTGAAACCTGGAGAAAATGATCTGCTACCTATTTCAGAAGACTGACGTGTGCTCTCCCACACATAAGCATTTTGGCCCTCATGTAAGAAAATTAAATTTTGTCAAAAGAAAGAGAACTATTAGTCATTAAGTAAATAAATAAGAGATGATGGATAAATAAATGTCCTATTTAAACACATTCTCTTGATTGGTAGAGGTCACTCCATAATTGTTTCCTGATTCCCTCCAATCTCAGAACTCTGTTATCCCCAACAAAATTAATTTTTCAAATACAGTCTGGCTTGGCTCTTCTCTGTATGTTTCCTGTCTATCCTCTGTATGCTCTTTGTCTACTCTTCACCCTTCTTAAATTTGTGGATTATTATTATTATTTCTTTGGCTTCTTTCATTAACTGTTATATTTGTTTCCATAGTAATGATGGATTCTTACATCCTGAAACTTGGCACTATGTGTGTGGTGGGGCACAATAAAACTTGAGAATAATATGTTATAATCATTAGTTTCTCATCAAGTTCAATTTGAATTCTGGCACATATGATAATTTTTCATAATTATTTGAGAAAGTTGTTATTTTGTCAAACAAATGAACTGTTTTTGTAGTAATATCAGATGTCTGTACAAATGGTACAATCTTACAGAATGAAAGTTTGTATATTTTTTTATTTGCTCATAAGTCAAATTGCTAGGAATTTGAATCTCACATAGTCTATCTAACAATTTTATTGTAAAAACAGATCTAAAATGGCTCTGTCTGTATTTAGTTGGAGAACAATAAGGAGAAATTGTTTTCATTCATCCCAGCTTGCTATTTTATACACAGAAAACTGATGTAGGACTTAATAGCACCTTTTTAGATGAAGTAGATTTGTGTGTACACAAAATTTCTTGCTTTTGATCATTTGTTTGAATTCTGGCTAATGTTATACTAGACAATATAATGACATACTGTGGTTACATGACAAAAGAACCAGCACCTTTCTAAAGAAGAAAATTGTTATCTAAATTTCCGCTGAGATGGTCACTGCAGGCTACCTATCTAGTAGGTTAACTAATGGTTAAGAAATGAGCTGCCACATAAGGTTAAGAGACCTTTGTAGTTTAAGATCATGCTACCATTTTTGTAAATATGTATCTTTTGAAGAAAAGACATAACTCCAGTAACATAAAATTCATGATGCTTAGAAGACTAAAAGAGGCTACAGTACCCACCAATTACAGATCTCCAGCATTCTCATTACAGAGGCTTCTTCCCTGAATTTGTGATTTTCTGAATTTGTAATTCATTTTTTTGAGGAAGAGTTTTTTAATGACCCTATTTCTTCCATTATTTTCTCTCTAAATAACTCTTATATCAAGGCCTCCAGGCATCTTTAAAATGTCATCTACTTTTTACTATGAATGTTTGGTGGGTAATGGATCTATCATCTACGTTTATTTGATTTTCAAAAAAAGGTACTTTACATAATCTCCTTGGCATACAAATTAAGAATTAAGAGCTCAATAAGAATGGAATGAAAATACAACAGTTGTTAAAGTGACAGCAGAATTCAAAAACCACAATTTATCTAGAAAGTCAACTTTAAGGAGAATTGTGGAAAGATGGAGACATATTAGGACTTAGAAGAGCCCAGATCTCTCCCACCCTCAACATTCCAATAATCTCCTAAAAATGTACCCCAAGGAACAATAGTAAAGAGAACAAAATACATACTGCTCCCCCCTTCCCGTATAGCCCATAACTGTACAAAAACACTACCAGAGTTTTCTGGAAATCATAAGAAAAGACAAAAAAGGGTAGGTGGGAGGCAAAGCTTAAAAGCTAGTTCTAACATTAAGGTTGCAGAGGCAGGTACAGGGTTAGATCAGGGTCTAGCTTGGATCAAGCTCTAAGCTTTTTCAGAAGACAGAGCCAGACCAATACCCAGTATGGAAAAAATAAGCAAAGGGCTTGTTCCCAGGTCGCTGCAGGAAAGAGAATCAGACTAGTGCTCATATACACTATGGGCCTTTTAGCATCTAGCAGACTTTCCTCCGCTCAGAGTCCAAACAACTCAGTCTGAATTTATGGGAGAGACAAAATAAGTTTAACCTCTGGGTGCTGCCCAAGTTGCCCATGCACGAGACACAAAAGAGCCAAAACAGGAGAAAGGGCAAGGCTAGAATCTGGAAAGAAAAGAAACTGGGGTCTTACAGGATACACAATCAACTATATTTGGTTGGGGCAAGAGATGGCGCCAACTGTGGATTTGCGCAAATAAGAGACAGAGAAGGAGCCAGGTAAAGACCTAAGTAGAACTACAAACAACTGAACAGAAACCCGGGAATTCACAAAATTCACAAAATTCACAAAGTTCATGAGTAAGGCAGTGAGCAGAGACTTACCGAAGCACAGAGCCTCTATTCAAAAGGTGAAGCTGTTGATATGATGGATGTAAGATTACCATTTGTAATCACAATGAATACCTTGGATGGAGAGATGCCTAAGTGGTAAATCTAGAAGAAAAGAGTCACTCAACAAGATAACATGTACGAGAAAAGAATGTCCTGGCCACAGAGACTATAAGAATTCCTGGTAGAAAAGTAAAAATAAAGATATTAAATGTTATGTTAATAGAAAAAACATCTACGGAGGAAATAATGATGAGGAGAATTAATAACTCAGAACAAATGGTGGCAAATTTTACCCAAGAATTGAACTCCCTGAAGATAGAATGGGACAAACAAACAAATTTTACTCCATTAGGTAACACAATACTAAAAAAAAAAAGATACTGCAAAAATATAAGAAATGAAGGACATGTTCCATAAAAAAAATTTAACTAGAAAACAGATGAGTGACTAGGAATCCTTTTACTGCTTGAAATCATGACAAAAAGCCTGAATACCATAGTTCAAGAAAGCATAAACAAAAATCTGTCCACATCTATTAGAACCAGATTAGAAAGAAATTACCAGTTACTTCCTGAAAGAAATCTCAAAATGACAGCTCTCAGAAATATCATAACCAAAATCTGGAGCTTCCAGGTCAAAGAAAAAGAAATTTTCAAGCAGCCATGAAAAGCTCATATATAAAAGAACCTCAGGATCACATAAGACTTGACAGCTGCACACAGAAGGAAAGAAATTGAAACATGTTATGTAAAAAGGACAAAAGGTTTACAATAAACAATAATTTATGCAGCCTACCTAAGTATTTTCCTGCAGTGAAATGAATGGATCCTTAGTCAAATAAAGGACTGATAGGCATATTGGGTGAAAAAAGTCAGAACTCGGTAGAAACTTTGAAGTAAATCTCAGGAGCTGAGAAAAAGAGAAAAGTAAAGATGTTCGATCTGTTGAAAGAAACTACATGATAATTAATTGCTTATATTTTAACAGGGTAGGAACAAACAAGTGTCCACTCTTTAAGAGCATAAAGTAAGTGGAAAAAAAGAACAGGCAGAAGGTCCCTGAGGGTGGTTATACTGTTTTAATGTTGGAAGGAGGAAATGAGCGGAAAAGATGAAAATCTTAGGGAGAAAAAGAAGAGAAAGGGAAGGGAATTAATATCTCAGATAATTAAAGAGCAAGAGATGAAGAATTTACAAAGATGAAGGAAGTGAAGGGGGAGTGGACATTACATGCATCCCTTTATATGTCCCCTGCAGCATACAGAGATGGCTCCAGAGGAGAAAGTGAAGCTGGTGACTTTGCACAGCCCTCCCTCACTTAAATCCAAGTCACTTGCGTGTCATAGTGTCATCTCTTTGATGTCATGGTCCTCTTTGAGAATGAAGGATAAACAAAAATAATAAAAAGAGAAATCTCACTTTAATGAAACATTATAAAATATCTGGGTGTAAAAGTTCCAAGGCACACATGAGATGTATATAGATACGTCTACAAAATATTTCTTGAATAAACAAAGAATGACATTAATAACTATGGGGATACTGATCACTTCTCATGGCTAAGCTGCCCCAATATAATGAACATTATGACACTACCTAAATTAATTTATACATTTAACACTCTAACATTTAAACTGTCAAAGGAATAGTATTTTTAGAGCCAGACAAAATAATGACAAAATAAATTTGGAGGAGTGGTACTAAGGGGGGAAAGCCCTTCAACTGCACTAAAGAGCAGTAATCACCCCAAAATTTGATACTATTTTCAAAATTAGAAAAGTTGACCAGTGGAACTAACCAGATAAGCAAAAATCAGAAGCAATTGAACTCAGTACCTTGAGAAATCTGAGAACAAAAAATTACTTGGAAAAGAATTCTCTATCCGACAACAGCTACTGGACAAATTGGAAAGCAGTTTTACAGAAATTAGATTTTGACAAACTCTTTCCACCATATACTAAAATAAGTTCAAACTGGATATGACCTGGATAATAAAGGCCATATTATTTTTAAAAATAGAGGAAAATTTTGGAGAGAGATGAAGTTCAGTGCTATGCCCATTACAATTTACACAAAAATCAAACATAACAGAGTTTCTCTGACCTTCACAAAGCTTTAGGTGGTAAAGCCACCTCTTATTCCATGTCCCTTACATAAGTGCTAATATAGGAAATTGATCCTTGAATTTTTCTTTTGGTGGTATGGGGAGAGAGAAAGATTGTCTTAGGAGATGATCCTGCCTGCTTTCTTTGGTCAGTCAGTGAAACCAATACCATACAATATGCTTCCTTTTTGTGTTAGCCAAATTCAGCATCCAACTAGAGTAATTACCCAGTGCCAGGTATCTGGTAATCCATCCATTGTCTCTTTTTTTCAGGCAGACAGTTCTCTTTATAACCTTGATTTGTCTATTTTATGTTTGACTTAATTTTATAAGCTGCCTCAACAACCTTTGGAAAAGAGGGGGATATAAATTCTCAATCAATGAATTAAAAATGATGTTTTAGTGCTTGCCATTTTCCCAGATATATTGTAAATAATAGTAAATCAGGTTCTCTTGAGACAAATGACTGATTATCCATCAAAGAGGAAAAAATCCAAAGTCAGAAATACACAAAGGTCTACAATTTATGGGAAAGAATAAATTCCAAGACTTGACAGTTGTGAAAGGATTGGAAATTCATGATGAGATTAAAGTTGTTTAAAGGAATAGAAAATGTTCTCCTAAAACTCATCCCTTGTGAGCTGTCTGTCAGTCTTGGACAAAATAGGAAATACTCCTTGTAATAGAGGAAGGTCTGTGTTTTGAAGTTAGGGATTTCATTTAATTTCATACTTTCTGACTTCAACATTTATCACTTCAGCATAACCTTTCTTTAGGGGATTTTCTTTCACCTTATCATATGTATCTCCACCACAATGTCTGGGCCCCAGAGAAATATTTATTTTCATGGCTTGGTCTAGACAGTTTTAGAACATATCTAATTTTTAAACACAGTGTAGATGACCATTCTGACCCGTGTGCTGTGCTATGTTATGAATAATACTTAGTTTTAGTAAATTTGTAGCTTGTCATTTTCTTGAAATATATTCCAAAGCAATTCACACTCACTTACAGACCATAGATAGCATTGTGAAATTCAACTTGTTCTGTCCTGGTCATTAATACTAGGGGAAAAAAATCTTTATTCTTTCCTCCCTCCTAGCTCCAGAATAGTATTTCTTAGCATCATAGATTAAGAGATGGAAAAGGCCATCCATGCTAGTCCTCTGATTTTTGCAAATGTTATCTCCTTTGATCCTTACAACTACCCTGTGTAGCACCAACACAATATTCACAGCACTGATGGCAACTATGAATATGCTGGCATAGTTCTGTATAGCAAAATATAACAGATTTTCCATATAGAAGACAGAATCAAAGCATTTATTCAAACACCAGAAAGCCAAATCCATTATAGTACCAAAGAAGTTAATACACTATAACATAGCAGGGAACTACACCATACCTAGCTGTCTCTGTGCCTGCATCCCCTTCTCCCTCCAGCTCTAATTGCTTTGACTCCCAGTTTCCTCTGAGCTCTGCTCCACCCATTCAGAAAACTCCTCCCACCACAGGCTCCATGTGGTTGCATTCAACCTATTAAGAGACAGAGAAGATATTCAGAGCAGGAAAGATCTTCAAATTCCCTTAGGTGTATTAAGGGGCAAGGAAGATTTTCAAATTCCCATTACTGTTAAACCCTGGGAAATAGGAGCAATTATTTCCTCACTTTACAACTGGGGAGAGTTACAGTTGAGGCAAATAGAAGTTAAGTAACTTGCTCAAGGTCACATACCTAGTGCTTGAGGCTAGATTTCAATTCAGATTTTTTTGGCTCCAGGTCTAGGGTTCTTTCCACTGTGCTACCATACTAATATTCTACAATTTGTTTAGCTATCTCCAAAATCTAAAAACACTTATTGATCACATTGTAGAAGGAATTATTGTTCTGTTTTGGACCAATTGATCTCTGAAACCCCTTCTAGCTATTAGATTCTGTAATTCAGGCTACTACTCTCAACCCCAGCTTAATGTTCCTCTGTTACTTTCCAGTTATTTGAGCTGATTTGTTTTGTACTTTACTCTTATTTACCCTTCTGTGCTATGACTCTTATCAATGAACTGTTATCTCTTACTTGCAGTGATAGTTATTATGCAGTAAATTTACTTGTCCTTGACCTTGGTCCTCATGTCTGTCTACCGTGTTGGTACCATGACTTCTATAGCTCAGTTATCCCTGACCGATTTAGGTGGCTTCAATATCTGTACTATCCTCTGTAGAGTTCCCATCTAAGTCTTTTCTTCTTTAGTTTTGACATCCCCCATTCTGTCAATCTTTACTCCTGTAATAGGCTTTCTGACTTCCTGTCCACCTTACTGTGGAAGGAAACTGCAATCATTGTCACCCTGGGGCTGCTCTGTGCTAATAGCTTAGGTCCTTGAATCTTTACCCTCAATCATTTTGATCTCAAAGAACTCCAAGAGAATTACAGATTGGAAAGAAAAAGAGAAATTGGTTATAAAATAAAAGGAAATAGAAAAACCAACCAAAACAAACCTGAACAAGAGTCAGTGCATGTTTTGCAACTTCCAAGGTCAAGCTCTATGTTCAGGCTTTTAAAAATGTAAATTTCACACAACTCCACACTCTATTTTCCTGGAAATGGAAAGTCCCAAACTGGCAGCAGGTCTCAGAAAGGACAATAGTATAGGTATTTCTAGTGATGTTACATATAATTAAACAAAAAAAACCATTGAAATTAAGAGAAAGTAGGGATGGAATTCCCTTCCTAAGCCTATGATTTTTTTCAATAAACTAAATACTAGTAATTAGGAAAACAGTAACTTGCATTTCCATCCTGTTTCAAGGTTTACAAATTGTCCTGCTTGCAATACTTCTGGAAGGTAGGCAAGGTAAGTATTGTTCCCATTTGCAAATGAGCAAACTGAAAAGGAAATCAAGCAGTTTACGAATGTCAGAGCCGAACTCCAAGTGTGGTATTCTTTCCACTAAATCATGCTGCCTCTCCTGATAACAAATATGTATGTGTATAAATATATCTGCGTATACATATATGTATGTATATTATTCAGTGTATATGAAATAGACACACATAAACATACACACATATCATTGATGCACTAAGAAAAGAAAAAAAAACAAAAAGAAAAGACATATATAGACATAGTGTGAAATTGTACAACATACCATCTTAAAATATATGCCTAGAAGAGCAAACAAGTCCCCAAAGCTAAATTTATTGCTTTTTTTGATAGAAGTCATAGACGTGCTACTACTGTAACAACATTGTTCTTTACTGTGAAAGAGACAAATGGAATTTATGGAAGTTCAGGTTGGAAGTCCTTTAATTGAACGAGTGTCAAATTTCATATCACGTACATCAATACAGAGGACTACAAATGAGTTTTATTAAACTATATCTGCAATTCCATTTGAAGGTTTGCAGAGGGCTTAATATAAATTGTCTCATTAGATCTTCACAACAGCACTGCCAGGAAGGTACTCTGGATATTATTCCCAAGTTACAAATGAGGAAACTAAAGTTAACAGTCACATAGCATCAGTGATGGGATTAGAATCCATGTTTTCTTGTCTCCAAATCTTTCACTTTATCGGCTAGTTCATGTGGCCTGCTTAATATATTTTGGAGGCAAATTCTGGTACTAACCAGAATTGTCTAATATTAAATGTTATTTTTAAAGAATATGTTCCCATTCTTTTTTTTTTTACAGAAAAACTCCAAACAATCTGACTGAAACCTTAAGCGGTGTTGTCAAAAGGTGCCTGTGATGGCAAATGAAGTACTTATTGCCTTGTTTCAGCTATTTATTTATTTAGTTTTTGTGTGTGTGTGTGTGTGTGTGTGTGTGTGTGTAATGCTCAGATGTATTTTAATTTTTTTCTTTTCTAATATATGTATATATTTTTAGTTTTCAACATTCATTTCTACAAGGTTTGAAGTTACACATTTTCTCCTTGTCTTTCCCCTACCCCCACCCTAAGAGAGCAGGCCTACTGAATACTTCTTCCCTCAATCTGTTCTCTCCTGTATCCTCCCCCATCTCCCCTCTGACTTTCTAGCAGGGCAAGATGGATTTCAATACCTCAGTGTCTGTATATCTTATTTCCCAGTTGCATGTAAAAACCAATTTTTTTAAACATTTGTTTTTAAAGCTTTGATTTCCAGATCCTTTCTTTTTTTCTCTCCTCACTAACCCCCACTGAGTGAAGACTTGCAGTTCAATATAGGTCGTACATGTGTAGTTACACAAAATATTTCCATAGTAGTTAATATTGTGAAAGACTAACTATATTTCCCTCCATCCTATCCCCCCGACTTATTCTATTTTCTACTTTGACCCTGTCCCTCTTCAAAAGTGTTTGCTTCTAACTACCCTCTCCCCCAATCTACCCTCCCTTCTATCAGCCCCCCTCTTATCCCCTTACCCCTTAGTTTTCTATAAGGTAGGACACCCAATTGTGTGTATGTTATTCCCTCCTTAAGCCAAATCCATTGAGAGTAAAGTTGACCCATTCCCTTTCACCTTCCTGCTCTTCCTCTCTATTGTAACAGTTTTCTCTTGCCTCTTTTATATAAGATAATTTACCCTGTTTTATCTCTGCCTTTCTCCTTCTCCAAATATATTCTTCTCTCACCTCTTAATTTTAATTTTTACATATCATCTATTTCTATTCAACTGATCCTGTGCCCTCTGTCTATGTACACACATATACACACACTCATATAAGGATTTATACACACATACACCCTCCCATACACATGTATGTATCTGTATATGTGTTTATACATACACACATACATATATATTCCCTTCAACTATCCTTATACTGAGAAAAGTCTCATGAGTTACAATGATCATATTTCCATACAGGAATGTAAATAATTCAACTTTTATAAGTTCCTTATGATTTCTTTTTTCTGTTTGCCTTCTGATGCTTCTCTTGCTTCTTGTATTTGAAAGTTAAATTTTCTATTAAGCTCTAGTTTTTTCATCAAGAATGCTTGAAAGTCCTCTATTTCATTAAATGACCATATTTTCCCCTGAAGCATTATACTCAGTTTTGCTGGGTAAGTGATTCTTGATTTTAACCTAGCTCCTTTGACCTCCATATTCCAAGCCCTTCAATCCCTTAGTGTAGAAGCTACTAGATCTTGTGTTATTCTGAATATATTTCCATGATACACAAATTGTTTCTTCCTGACTGCTTGTAATATTTTCTCCTTGACCTAGGAACTCTGGAATTTGGCCATAATATTCCTAGGAGTTTACTTTTTGGGATCTTTTATCAAGAGGCAATTGATGAATTCTTTCAATTTCTATTTTGTCCTCTGGTTGTAGAATATCAGGGCAATTTTCCTCGAGAATTTATTGAAGGATGCTTTCTAGGCTTTTTTTTTGATCATTGCTTTCAGGTAGTCCAAAGATTTTTTTTTTCAAGGTTCGGATTACCAGCATAGTAAACCCCATTTATTCAGCAAACATTCACAGAACAGAGAAAGTCAAAATACAGTGTTGTTCCTTTAGCAAGTAAGTTCTCAATTCAATCCAGGTACTACTCCACCCCTAGACAGTCAGTCAAAAGTCTCTTCTCAAATGGACATTAGTCTCCAACCATAAACAAAGTACATTCATTTGGTCAGTCACTCAAAGGCTTTCCACTCCCGAATCTCAAAAGGGTCAGGAGAGCACAAAAGGCCATTCACCCTTAAGTTACAAGGTTAAACTCAGCATTGAATACCCAAGGAGAGGTCCTTCTCTCATCTTCACTCAAGGCAAGCCCTCAGCAATCTCAGTTCCTGGGGAGACAAGCCTCAACAAAGCCATAGCCAGTGTCCTCATCAAGTCACTCTCTGCCTGTAGAACAGTCCCAGAACCCCTGAAAACATCAGCAAGGCCCTCTTCCAGGATTTCTGTGCAGGTACTGATGCAGGAGAGGTTTTGGGGGGATTTCTAATGAGAAATCCTTTCTGGGTTCGCGTCTGAAAAGAATTACAGGCTCAGTTGTCTTTTGGTAGATTTACAAAAGTTTATTGATTCACAGGACA
>CM053583.1:216690020-216719998 GCA_028627135.1 Pseudochirops cupreus
AGAGAGAGACAGACAGAGAGAAGAAATACTCTTCTCTCTTTTGAAAGGAAAGGGAAAAGAAAACTTTGGAAGGAGGACATGTAGAGAAACACAAGCTTATCAACATGCCTTTAATTTCTACCTTGTCTCCCTAGATACTTCAAGGAATTTCCCCTTGCATGATATTCACTGCTCTCTCTGGGTTGAACTGAAATACCCAGCTCCCATTGGGAGAGCTTATTTACTCTGTGTGTTTTTCTAATGTATCCTAATCAAAATATCTTCTCCAATTTCTATTTTCTTGGATAAATTGGCTTATTTGCTGTTCACTAGTTGTGATTGTCTTTTTATAACTATTCTTTGGTGGAAAGGACCCAGTATATAGAAGCATAGTTTATACATTCCCCTTTTAAGCGACAACAGCACAAGTGACTTAAACCTAAAAATATCATTACCCTCGACCAGCAATATTTAGAGGGCAGATAAATATAATTGTAGTCTAATAAGCCCCCCTCCCCTCAGAGAAGAACAGCACGAGGAGGCAAGAATCAAAGGAGAGCGGGTGGAGGGTAAGATTCCGGGGACATCTATTCATGCCTCCCCATAAACTGAATTTAGAGAGCCCACATGAACATACAAAGAACCTCCAAAGCCACACACTTTACATATGAAGAACATTTTGCAAACCTTCAAGCACTATATGTTTTTGTTGAGTTGTTCAGTCATGTCCAACTCTTTAAGACCTTATTGGGGGTTTTCTTGGGAAAAATACTGGGCTGGTTTGCCATTTCCTTCTCCAGCTCATTTTACAGATGAGGAAACTCCGGCAAACAGAATCAAGTGACTTGCCCAGGGTCACCCAGATAGTAAGCATCTGAGTTTGGATTTGAACTCAGGTACTTCTCACTCTTGATCCAGCACTCTATCCACTGTTCCACATCACTGCCCAAAAGCACTATATAAGTTTTTGTTATTATTAGCAAATTGTCTTCATTTCTACTCCAGCTACATAACCAACCATGAGGCAGACAGATATCTTTCATCGAATTGTTCCAATTATATTCCACGTATGGATGCCCGAGAGTCATTTAAGACTTGTACTCCTTTTCACCTTTTGTTTTGCCCCTCTAAATTTCGCTTCCAGTTTACCATATTCTCCATTTTCCTTATGAAGAAATAGATCTTTACCACCAGGAAATGTATTTATCTATTAAGTCATCTAGTGAAAAAGATGGGCTTTGCAAGTGGATCTCCAGTATTTCAAAATGGGTTATCACAAAAATAAGTGAGGGACGTTGAGAAAACTCTTTAAAGGTAAGGAATTATTGCTGAATTGGAGTTCATCAGGTTGTTAAGTAGTTGATGAGTTGTCGAGAGAGGAGATAGTTAATGGGATATTATTTTAGAAGTAGCAGCCCATCTTTATGTCTTATTCTCTGATGCTGGAATTTCAGTCAAAAGCCCAGATGGTACAAAGCTACACCACTTGCCATATAACAGATCTTCTCTGCAAAGGTCAAAAGTTGCATCAGTTTATTCCAAGACTTTTTTTTGTCTAGTATCTCAACATTCCTACTAGAGTGAGTTCACTTGCATTTGAAAGTAAGATTAATTTTTATTAAAAATGCTGTGGTAGAATAGTACTAAAACGTATCTATGAAGAGCTTTGCTAACAGTTGACTCCATTTGGAAAAGTGCACTGTTTAGCCATATGAGTGTATATACAAAGCCAAGTCTCAAGCAGAGATTTTGAGTTCTCTGCACCATAAGGATCTGGCAGTAAAATGTAGGCAATACATTCCCTCATTCCCATCAGGTCTTGGTGAAACTATCAAAGCCACAGGAAGATTAATTTCAGTATTGTTTAATAAACGTCCATCTGCTAATTAAAGTTGTGCTATAAAACATACAAGTCAGGCCTTGTGGAAGTAGAGGGAATCTCTCCTTCTCCTTTCCACAATTTTTCATTGGAATGTTTGTTTGTGTAACATGGATTGTGCAATTCTGATAGACCAGAAGGGAGTTTGGGGCCAGTTTCCATTTACATATGACTCACGCTCCAATACGATGAAGAATCTTGTAAGTGATTGCTGAGCTGGAGGATTTGATGATTCACTAAGTATCCAAAAGATATCAACCCACACCTTCACCTTTTTCTTCCTTTTTGGCTGGAAGCATGTGGATTATTTCAAGCTGTATCCTAAGAGTGGGGGAAAGTGAAACTACTCGGTCTTATACTTCATGTGATTGTGAGCACTTAAGTAAGCTTTCATTTGGGCCCTGGATATCTCTTGTATTTTTATTCATCCATGATCTTAGGCAACTGAATTTCCTGTGATGGACATGTTCAAATTAGGAAGTAATCTCATGAGTTCAAGAGATCTAGAGACTGTGGGCCTCACTGGGTGAGAGCTGGCTGGTAATAGGGGAAAATACTTCATCACAGAGGTTGATCAAAGACAAAAGGCCTGGCCTAAGTGGGGACATTTTATAAGAGAAGTATAACAAATACATTGACTAGCTGAGGTGAAGTGTAAAATGCATAATTATCAGTCTTGCAAAACTGTTCTGATGAGGTCTAAATATTACCCTCCCAATTGATTGTGATGATGGTTATACATTAAGTTGCAGAATTCTATTAATTCTGTTTATGTGTGCTGTAATTCTTTGTTTATCATTACTTGTCATATATCCTGAGCAATTTTTTTGAACTTTCCCTCTTTTAGGAACTCTTAAACTTTTAACTCATTATTAAATTTGCCACAAGTAAAATTATTTCCCAAGATGTTGTTAAGGGGGAAATTAATGAACAAATGAATGTGAGAATGGAGAATCTAATCACCCTGCTTAGATGTCAGGCTTCTCCAGAGGTAAATGTGGTCCAAACTGTAATGGTTGTGTACAAGAGAGGCTGAAATGCTTGCTCCAACCCTTATGTTCCTAGCTGATCAGTTTATCTAGCTACATCTGAACTCTGGATTCTAAACTATGCTAACTGTAAAAAACGAAAAACAAAAACAAAAATGAAAAACCCTTTTACTTCTACTTTGTGAGTAAACAGATAGATAGACAGACAGACAGACAGATAGATAGATGAAATAATCATTAAACACTGTATGCCAGGCACTGTGCTAAGTAATATATTAAGTAATACACAGTGTTCTTTACCACAAAGAGCTTTCATTCTCATATAGAAAAAAGACAACATATAAAAAGAGCTGAAAAGGGGATGAACAGTAATAAGGATACCAGGGCAAGGGCAAGGCCCAGTGAGGAAGTGGATATGTCCAAAAAGTAGCATGAAGTCCAGAAAGTGAGTTGAGCCAAGAGTGAAGTAAACGTGGCTGGGTACTCTCACCAAATGATAGTCCAGGACAGGGCTTCACCAATCAGAAAAGTGGGTCTCAAGCTGGAAGAGTATGATTTGTAGATTTTAGCCTGTGGCCATTCCTTATGACTCTATTCCTTTCCAACTATAATTCATAAGTTTGGCTACCACATAATGTGCCCTTTTGCTGAAAAGCAAAACTCTGCTGTATTTATAGACTTATCTTAGGTTTATGGCAGATAATCAGAAAATCACATAAACAAGTGATGATATCTCTGACATAGTTCTGAAGAAAGAAGTGCTTTAAAAAAATAATAATGCAAGTGAGTGTTATATCAATATATCATGTCCGCAGGAACACAAAGCCACTTTGACAGTGAAGATGAACTTGGTATGAATGGTTCATCTCAAGATTCATGAGTGGTTTTCAGTTTTAAAGATTTAATCTCTAACCCACACAGACAATGAAGTCCGCCTAAAATAAATAAGCCAACACAAACTGTACAGACAATAACGTGCTATAGACAAATCTTGCAATATGATAAAATAGTCATAATTTATATAACATTGTAAGGTTTGCAAACTGTTTTACAAATGCAATTCTCTCTCTCTCTCTCCTTCTCTCTCTGTCCCTCTCTCTCTCTCTCTCTCTCTCTCTCTCTCTCTCTCTGTGTCTCTCTCTCTCTCTCTCTACTTCTCTCTCTCTCTCTCTCTCTCTCTCTCTCTCTCTGTATATATATATATATATATATATATATATGTAAACATGTACTTGCAAGTCAAGATGTCACATTCCTGATGTCATTGGTTCTCTTTGAGCATGAAGGACTAACAACAATCTGTGAGTAGTAGTAGCCACTCCTACTTCCTTCCTTCCTTCCTTCTTTTTCATTCCTTCTGTCTTTCTTCCCTTATCCCCTCCCTTCTTTCCTCCTCTCCCTTGTCATCTTCCTCTTCTCCTTCCTCAGATTCTGTTCACATGGGGAATCACACCTTTACCTGTTAGTGCTCTTCCCAAAGAAATATGTTTTGATTATTGAAACCTCTCAAGATATCTTGGAGTCTACAGGTTGGAATTTTTTTTTCTCTTCCCTAACTATTCTGTCATTCTTTTTTTTTTCTTTTGCTTTTTGGAGGGGGGAAGGCAGGGTAGTTGGGGTAAAGTGACTTGCTCAGGGTCACATGGCTAGTCAGTGTTAAGTGTCTGAGGCTGGATTTGAACTCAGGTTCTCCTGACTCCTGGGCTCGTGCTCTTTTCACTGCACCACCTAACCTCCCCTTATTCTGTCATTTTTTAAAGAAAAACTGGGATAATTAGCTCTTTTCCCCATGTGTTTCATTTCACATACATACATATGTATACGTACATGTATTTTCTACACATATTTTTATCTACAGATATATATATATGTATATATATATATATATAGCCATATTGATATCCACATCCATATCATATATCTCTATCTTTATCTCTATTTCTTTATCTCTATTTTTTTTATCAAGTTCTTAGACCCTTTTTAAAGAATCCCTTGTTTAGGAGGAAGATGAATGTTAGACATTTTTTCAACGTTCATTCAATAAGCCTTTATTAAGTGTTACCATGGTATCATAGAAACCAAGAATAGAGAGAATGCGTTATGTGGTGGTGGGGTGGGCATGGGAGTAGGGCACTAACAAAAGTATCAAATGTTGCAGAAATATCACGGAGAATGAGGATTGATAAAAAGCTATTGAATTCAGCAACCAACCTGTCAGTGGATCCAGCTGTCCCCGCGGGAGTGAAGTTTAGATAACAGCTGGAAAAAAAGCCTCATCGCAGAGGTAGTCTGGTCCATGCTGCCTAGTGGACTGTATGAAAAGAATTTGATTTTGGTTATAGACAGAAAAAAGACTCATTCAGGTGATATGATCGTTTCCTCCTGTTCCCGAGGTTCCATATTGCTGGAAAAAGTTTGTTTCAGAGTTGGAACCATGTGATCCCACTGATCCAAGACTCAGGACCTTGAACCCAGAGATTCAAACACCTATGTTACCTTCTTCAAATTACTCTTGTGTTTAAATCTGTGTTTTCCTTGAGTCAGAGGTTCAGGCACTGACAATAATATTAATGGGCATGTATTAGATACCCATTGTATGCAAAATCACTCTACGAACTTCTGCGAAAGATATGAGGGTAAGATAGGTCATTGTCCCTCTTCTTACATGAGGAGTATGCTGCTTGTAGTCTTGTGAGAGGATGGAGGATTTGTAATAAAGACCAGGCTCTATCCACTGGGGCTCAAGAAGTCAGGGGAGCAACTGGAGCTGATCAGGTTTTGAAGAATGCTTGCCTCCTGTAAGAACTGACCTCAGAAAACACTAATAAGACTGTTTTTTGGAATTGCACCTTTAAGCTTTGACATATACTGACTATCATGGAAGAAAACTAAAGTAGAATGACAATAACTTTCTCTTGTAAGACTGCCTATATAATTGACCTCATAATATTAATATTAAGAGCATGAAAGTTAAATTTTAGATGATCATATTTCTATTCCAGTATAGAAGAAAAAACCTCTACAGAAATATATAAAATCAAGTGTTGCAGTACTTGCAAACAAGTGTTTTGGCCATGGAAGGAAAACAACAGCTGTACTGGCTCAAGGCAACTCAGACAGATGTATAAATAGCCCAGATTTCTGTGTATGATTCTTGTTAATGCCATATTGTCTTTAGAAGTCATAAGAATTTATGTAATAACCTTATGTTTCTGGCATTGATGAGTGTTTTTTTAAGTAAACTTGCACAAGAAATATATCTGGTTCCCTTGCCTTGTGTAGCCTTGCCTTTATTTCTCTCTTCTCCCCTTCCTTTCCCTTCTTTTCAATTCCCTTTCATTCCTTTCCCTTCCCATAACTGCATTTCCTTTCCCTTCACTTTTCCCCTTCTCTTTCCCTCATTTCCATTCCCAGCTCTTCTTCCTTTTCTTTTCCCTAGATACATTATGCAATGCCTCCCATAAGAAGCTACCAAATAAATGTAAAACAGTCATATAGAGTCTATTGATCATTGACAGTGGTTGAGGTGATTTCAGAGGTTCTTAATGTCGCCTTGCAACTAAAATCTGAGATCATGAAAAGGTCTAAAGATCCACTTTAACCCTCAATTTCCACAGGTGATTTGCAAATTTTTGGAGTCTACTAGACCATCAGGTTATTTCCAAAGAAAATCTTCTATTTTATTTTATTTCTTAGTCTTGACTTCAACAGTGAGTGTAAGCCCCCAGGTCTTGAAATCTCCCTGAAGAAGAGGATTGAGAGAAGGGGCACATGTACTTGGCAAATCCATAATTTTTATGTATGAGAAGAAATACGGTGTAGGAACTCTCTCCCTTAATGCAAATTCATATTTATCTGAGATAAATGATGATAATTTTATGATAAATAAATCTGAGATAAATTATCTGAGATAAAAGATGAGTCTTAAAGAGATGCCTGGGACACTGAGAGTGCCTTGTCCATGATCACACAGCCAGAAAGTGTCAAAGAACAACTTGAACCTAGGTCTTCCTGACTCCAGGGCAGTTACTTATTATGACATGCTATCTTCTTTACCTCTGCATACTACCTAGAAAATCACAACAGGGCACTAGACATCCCTTTCCTGATATACAAGAAATAGGCTAGTGTAGTATGATCCATTTTATGTATGCTGGGCTGGTTTATTAAGTAGGGGCAAGGAAGCCAATTTTAGGATTATTATTGCTTTGGCTCTCTTTGCTGCCTGAGGCATAAAAAACCCAGCCTATGCATATTCGTTGTTGGATATTTTAGCAGAATTTCCATTGCTCTATGGGAACTCCTTTCTGACTTAATTTAGGTAGTTGCCGTGGTTAATGTGGAGGCAGAGGGGAATACTCATTTTATGTGAATTAGATTCTTCTTAACCTGAGGAATTCTGTTCTTTATATATGGTCAGCAATAAAGATATGTTTGTTGTTTACTGCATTTTAACCCAAACCTGCAAATATAAACTGTAAAGTGCTGTGTCTGACCCAGAATATTTGTTATGGTTGGCAATGGGTTTGAGGTTGTCATATGCGTATATACATATACATACATATACATATACATAATGTATATATATATGTATATATGTTGCTGTATAAATGACAAAAGAGTGGTCTGGAAGATATGGCGCTTTGAGTGATATAATGCCCAGACATAGGACTCTGTTATCCTGTCACCAAAATGTTATTTGGGGTACATGGAATATAACCTTCTTAGTGGAAAAGAAGTTCAAATTCATCCTGTAGAGTAAACTTTTTGGATGCTTATGGAACCTATTAGGGAATCATTTTTAAATGGCAAAATTTAAGTTTTGGGGGCTCTTGTTCATGGTTTTAGAAAAGTTGGATTGTCAACATAAGGAAAATGAAGAAAATTTTTTCTTGTGTAGTAAACTATTAGAGGCAGAACTAAATAAGCTTTTTATCTTCAAAAATTATTCTGTGAAAAGAGCTGTAGCTTCTGCGTCTATTAACCACCCAGGTAAAAAGGATATAATGATAATGGAGGTAAGGACTAATAGGACTACAGATCAAATGAGAAAATATATGTAAGGCACTTTTTAAAAGACAAAAGTACTGTATAAGTGCTAGTAATTATTGTTGCTGTTACAGATGGGAAGTACAATTTCTGATCCAGGGACTTCTCTGCAGAATATATTAACTCCTGCTTTGATTAGGGCTATAATGGAAGAAAATGGAATAAGGATGAAGATTGGGAATTGGAACAGGTGATAAAAAAAAGCCTTGGACTTATCCCATACTACCTCCTTGGAGTGATTTCTTTCAAAGGGGAGTTTGAGGATGGTTTATTCCTATCAGTAAAATTTTGAGACATATACCAGAAGGGGAGAATCCAAATGATTCTTTGTACAGTCTGCAATAAGATGCTAATACTCAGTCTATTATTATTATTATTATTTTTGCTTTTTGTAAGGGGGAAGGCAGGGCAATTGGGGTTAAGTGACTTGCCTAAGGTCACGGGATTAGTAAGCGTGTCAAGTGTCTGAGGTTGTATTTGAACTCAGGTCCTTCAGACTTCAGAGCTGGTGCTCTATTCACTGCAACACCTAGCCACCCCTTCTATTAAGTTTTTTAAAAGAAAACTTAAAAAAAATAAAGATCTCATGTGTCTAATATATAAAGAGATTTGTAACTTCTATAAAAATAGAAATCATTTCTCAATTGATAAATGATCAAAGATATGAAAAAACAGTTTTCTGGTGAAGAAATCAAATAATTTATAATCATGGGAAAAATGCTCTAAATGATTACTGATTAGAGAAATGCAGACTAAAACAATCTTGAGATATATTTTTTTGCCTACCACATTGGCTAAAATGATTGAAAGGGAAAGCGACCAATGTTTGAGGAGATGCGGAAAAATTGGGACACTAATTCACTGTTGGTAGAATTGTGAACTGATCCAATCATTTCTGAGAACAATCTGGGATTATGCCCAAAGACTTATCATACTGTCTATATACCCTTTGACCCAGCAATACTACTCATAGGTCTATTTCCAAAGATGAGAAAAAGGAAAAGAGCCCATATGTCCTAAAATCTTTATACTAGTTCTCTTTGTGGTGGAAAAGAACTGGAAATTTGGGGGTTTACCATCAATTGGGAAATGACTGAACAAGCTGTGGTATATGATTATGATAGAATACTACTGTGCTATATGAAGAGCTTGATAATCTTAGAAAAACAAGGATAGACTTGCATGAAATAATGAAGAGTGAATGAATAGAACCAAGAGAACATTGTATATGGGAACAGCCATATTGTTTTAAGAACAACTTTGAGTGATTTTCATTTTGATTATTATAAATCCCCAGAGCATGTATGAAAGAAGATGCTATCTGTACACTTGTTATAGAAATCCTGGTTTTATTCCACAAAATAAAAATAAAGTGAATCCTTTTTTTAAAGTATTAGATTCTTTGGTACCTATTATTGGGAATTTTATTTCCCGCTTAGCTTTTTTATGCCCTCCATTTATTGAGTCACTTTCAAGTCTGCTTCTTTTGAAGGGTCCTCAAAAAGACAGAAGACCTAAAGTGCATTGTCCAGGAGTCTTTCCCCCTGAGTCTCTATGATCCTGTAGGGCCTGTATTCATGGAGATCTCTATTCATATCAAGAAAGGCTGAGTGGAGACTTTGGTAAGCACCCAGGGATGGTTAGGTTATGTGACTTTTAGCCTTTCAGAGTCATTAACTACCTAAATCAGCCACGTGATATATCACTTTGGAAAAACAGTTGCTTCTTATTTGGTCCTAGATGTTACTGAATGAAATACACTGCCACATACAATTAACTTTTGTTTAGTTTTGCCTGTTATGAGTTGGGTAATTCATGATGGTCCCCTTAACAAGATGGGTAGGCAATAGAAAATTTCCATGGAAATACGGCATTCAAGATCATGCTTATACAGTCTCTTCAGGTGTTATGCCCTTCATTAACATGTATATTTGCCAGTAACTGAGACCTCAAGTCCTCTTTCCAGTTCTCTGCTTCCTCTGCTAGGCTAATGAGGATCTGTTTTGCCCTATTCACTGATGGCTCTTAGCATTAGGAGAGGTTCATATACAATTGGATCTCATAAGCCATTAATATTGTAAAGGTGGGTTGGGACCCAACAAGTCCTTCTAGTTGGCTGAGCTGAAGCTGCATAGTTGGCATGTGAGAGAATCTTAAGGGATAAGGCAAGCAGAATTTTTATCATGCTGATTCCTGAATGATGGTCATGAATTTGCCTGAGTGGTTTGGGGTCTGGGGACCAGACCCCATTTGGGGTTAGGGACCAATAAAGAAATTTTACCAAAGTTTTCAAATACATACACACATATATGCATGTAGATATACAATAGAGGTCATGTGTGTATACATGTATGTATATAAAATAAACACCATGCATATGTCCACATGATGTATGTGCATATATGTGACTGTATGTGATCATCATACATATATAGTCTCTGCTGATCTGAATAATTTGAAGCTTCAATGAGAACAGGGAACTGGTTCTATTATTAATTTGTACACAGGAGCTGCAATGGTTTATTGTGGTGGGCCCAGGGTCATGTCTACTTCTGTTCAGTGATACTTTTTGTGTCAATTAGAGCGTCCACCTTTGAAATATCAGTGTTATCAAGTGGTTTCCCATCTGTCATGAATTAGCAAATTGTTTATATTAGCACTCTTCCCTTGTTTCAGGAAAAGATGTTTGCCCTTACAGCAACTGATTCTTATGTATGACATGACTTTGCAGTGTCCCCAGTTAAATTTGTTGTCTTGTCAGCTGCCATGATAGCCTTGAAAGGTCATATCCTTCTTCCTTCTATACCATTGCCTCTAATTATTGCTTTCATTTCACCATGAACAAGATCTAATTTTGGGCCCGTTGCTCTCACTTGCTAGGTTTTCCATCTTCTGTGTTATGGTTAGGGAGCTGGTGTTACTGGTAATGGAAATGCACTTTTAAAACAGTGGCTTCATAATTATGCTCATGATTATCATGGTAAACTATCCTATCTCCTGGAAGCTGTCTTTAATAAATCATAAAATGGCACTGATCAAATGAGGCAATATTTTAAAAACACTTATCATAGTGCTTGGCATGTAGTAGGCACTTATTAAATGCTTATTCCCTTCCCTTTTGCTATTCCCAAGAAGAGGGAGTCTCCCATACAAAAGTTTCTTCCTTCAACTTTCATGAAAACTCACTTGATCTCTACCCCTCCATATTTCATTCTCTATGTGGGAAATAGCTAAGTTCCCCCATAATGGGCAGGCTGCATTTCCCCTGGAGATGACGTGAATGTCCTAGAATTTCCTAGAAAAGATCTGAAAATCCAAGGGGTTTTAGAACTATTGCAAGTCACTTTGACCTTTAAATCATGCTGGGAGATAAATTGTCTCTTTATAATCATACTACACAGGATTCACCTGGAAGAAAGTGAATCCTTACTTGACTCATTGTTAGTCTTGAGTCTTTGGATGAAGGAGATGGGGACTCTTCCTGCACTCCCCACAGAAATGAGTAACTCCTTATTAGAGGATTTTTATAGAAGCCAAAATGTATTATCATTCTCTAATATGGTTCCTCAGAGGGGGAAGTTTTATCTAGTGGACTGAGAAGCACTGAGTTGGTGGCATTATATGTTCTCTTAGCTACTTTGATACATATGATATGGACCCATGATGGGGACCAGTAACAGTTTTGAAGGAATAGACTTAAAAAAAAAAACTAAATGCCTACTTTTGTGTCCTACTTCTTGATGTTACAGCCATGTAGAATAAAGAGTGATTTGTCACTGGGCCAAATGCCATTAGTTTCAGCAATGAACTCAACAGAATTATGTGCCCTTATGAAAGAATGTTGTTACTCATTACTGAACCAGGAATTGATAACTAAGGAAGTAATAAGAAAACCTCCAGGGTGTTCTCAAATCCATTTAGTCCTGAATAATTAAAAAAACAATTTCTGTGAGCCAATAATAGGTGAACTTCTCAAACTTCAGGTGGACAGATGAAGACGGGAAGGAAGAGCAGAGATATAAACAGTAGAGAACAATTGGGCTTTACCCCAGGACATGAAATTTAGAGGGTACCTGGACCATTTTTTCTCTCCCAGAACTCCCTACTTTCCCCACTTCTTCTCAGTAGTGGCTAGGCCTATAAAGGCATGGAAACCTCAAGGTGTCCCTAAGGTCATATTTTTTTCTTCAATAACCCCACCCTAGATGATTCACCAATTACCCTCCCCCTCTTTTTACAGAAATAGAGAATATCTATATGGTGGTTCTAAGGAAGAGAGAGGGATGAGCTTGGTTTACTTTGTATTATGTGGACTGACATACCCTAAAATCTACTGATGTTATCTGTGAGTTTACCTGTTCCTAGTTTTAAAATTCAATAGGCATAACATTTCTTGTATTACTGAACAAAGACCATGTAGAATTCTTATCTCAAGAAATGAGGGTTTCAAGATAGGGGAAACAAAGAGTTCCAAGTTGCTAGGGAAATATGCTTACTTGAGCTTAATGAAGAGGGAAGGAATATAACTGGAGACAAAATAGAAAATGGATTCTAGTTAAGCATTTTAGTAAAGTCAGCATATTATTTGAAAATATATAAGGAAACAGAAGGACAGAAACCCTGCCTTGCTCAAAGGTGCTGGGAAGTAAAGAGTAGTTTGAATGTTTTGATGAAATAGGAAATTTCTAATTCAATTCAAAGAAATCTGTCATCTCTCAGAAACTGGCACTTTTATTCACTGTTAGCTGTCAGGACTCCAGTATTCCTTATATTTGTTAGGTAGAAACTTTTATCTTTTAGAATGATAAAAAAAAAGGTCTTTAGAAGTTCAGTGTGCTGTTTAGTGGATATAGTTCATATTATGAGCCTTCCTATCTTATAAGTGATCTTGACTACATCTTGCTGTCCAAGTGTAGGAATCCAGGACATGAGCTTTGACTGAATCATCCAGACAACTGAAGAAAGATCTATTTTCAAAGGACCTTAACACTCTAGATCAACTTTATCGGTGATCCAGTTAATTCTATTATTTTCAGTCTCCCAATTAGTTATATAATTCTGGTGACCATGAAAGTGCATGTTCAAGACCCAAATTTCACTACACATGAGTGACTATGCCAGGGACCTTCATTGTAGAACTCCTATCTACCTACCCTATATAAATTATGTAGCTCCCTATGGACTAGGTTGACTGTATTAACCACTAGTTTAACTTATTTTGCCTGAGTAAGAGAGCTGAAAACTTCTCAGACTATATCCTAAAATTTAGCAAGGTTTCCCATGGGAACAGGCCTGAGTCCCCTTTACTGGGAACACATGATTCACAAAGACTCAGAACTCAAAGCAATAGGAAGTCACTCTATCCCCCCCACCCCTTGTGCCACCTCAGCATAAGACATACCAAATAAGGACAGAAGTGCCTTCTTAAATGTACATTGGCTGGTCTACTGTTTCTTTGTTCTGGGTACTTGGGGTAGATTGCCATGTTTAGATTGTGTGCCTTACTTCCAGCCAGTGGAAGAAAAAAGTCATCTGGGGCGGGGGGGGGGGGGGGGGGGAGGTTGGTGAAAATTCCACATTAGCGCTATGTAAAGTCACCCTTGCCTTTGTGAATTGCTTCTCCTCCTTGACTATTTGTCAAAAAAAAAGGGGGGGGGTTGCCTTTTCCTGCAAGATTGTAATAAACCATTCCTCTCTACTTTCTACCTTGAGACACCTCTCTGCGTTATTTGGGTAAGGATTTCTGTTGCACACATTCCCTAGTGATTTGAGAAAATAAATTAATAGTTTTGATTAGAGTTTTAACTAGCATGGGATGTTACTCTAGAGCACTCTATGGGATGCAGGTGAATCTTCCTGAAGCGTACTTCCTCCCAACATAGATTACTATCTCTTTGAGTTGAGGTCCCTTCAGAGGCACAGAGTACAACTCCCTCCAAGGATTCTCTGGGGCAATCAGACCACTCACTTCACTTTGTGCCACCAAGCCTACACATTTTCCACATTGCCCTGTGCCCTCTCCACTGCTCCTCCCTCTCCCCCTATTCTTTTTTTTCCTTAAGGAATGATCCATCCCAAATTGAATTTTTCCCCTACAATTTTAATGTTATGCAAGAAAAGCCTTAAGGGTATTTTTCAGTTTGTTTTACTTTCTTCAGACTTAGAACTGTGCAGAGGAGATACTACTGAGCAAACAATAGTGTCATAACACTTCTGTTAATTGAGTTTCTATGTAAAAACACCCAATTGTAAAACATCAGAAGATAAAATAAGATTGAAAAGGAGAATAATTTCATATTGGGTTTTAATTTAGATAACCTCAAATAGCAAAAGTCAGTCAATCCATGATGCATCGCTCAGTTCATTTCATAAAGCACACCACTATCCTTCCTCTACCATCACCAGATAAAGAACGGTTCATAAAGCCTCTGAATTTTGGGTAATGGTTGTTTTTTCTATTTCCAAAAGAGGTCCAAGTTTGGGATCAGTATCATAGTTTGATAACTTGATGGAAAGGGGACTTTATCTGGAGAAATTAATAAACAGTCGGCAGGTGTTTTATTGCCTTGGCAAGCTTCACATCTCAAAAGAAATTCAGAAATTGTTAGAATGGTGTAATAGCTGAACTCTTTTTCCAAGGAGAGTCCTCATGAGATAACTAGACAGCTTGTTCTAAAAATCTTTGGTTAGACAGGGTGTGTGTTTCAATTTCCTTTCATAACACACACACACACACACACACATATACACACACAAAGACACAGATACATATAATAAGTAAGAAGCTTGCTGCTTTCTATTGGTCCTTGAAGAGTGATAAAAAGTAAAATTCAGTTTAGTAAGAGATATTTAACAGGTTATGATAAGGCACAAATATTTCAAAAGCATTCTGTTTTGCTAGTGTCATTGGGGTCAGGCACATATGCAGAGGCCATCTATTTGCCAGCATGGCCTTATCAACATAATCATTGGACACTGGAGACCTGTTTTCAGGACCCCAGAGGGCTAGATTACGCATGGACATCTTATATTCTCCTATTACAAGGGTGAGAGCAGCCTTTTCCCTTTGGCTATATAGCCACAACTGTCTGGATCTTTAAAAGGTCTTGACTTGGGGTGGCTAGGTGGTGCAGTGAATAGAGCACTGGTCTTAGAGTCAGGAGGAGCTGAGTACAAATCTGGCCTCAGACACTTCACACACTAGCTGTGTGACGTTGGACAAATTACTTAAACCCAATTGCCTTGCCTTTCCCCTCTCCAAAAAAATGTCTTGATTCAGAACCTTCATGTAGTGTTTTAGCCACTTGAATCTGAGGCAGGACATAACTCATTTGCTTATAGTTCATGAGACCGTGGCATTTTACCATCTCTCACAAACTTCACTTGTGGCCCTTTGGCCACAAGAAATGGCTTGATTTTTGACTTCTTTATTCATTCTTTTCCATTCATGGTGTAGGGAGGAGAGTCTCTGATCTACTCTGGGTATGTAAACCATAAGAATCATAGACTTTAGGTATCTAGACCAGATGCTGCAGCCAGCCCAGCAGCAATGCCCTGGGGAGCAAGGGAGGAATGTTATCTGGAGATTGATATAATCTCTTATCCTAATCTGCGCTTCTCTCCTCCAGAGACCAAATTGGTAGAGGAGCATCATGCCCAAATATGTTGGGGGAAGTGTATTTTTGTTTCTGTTGAGTCTTTAAGGAACAGTAATCTTTTTCACATCTCAGAGGGTTAGGGTCCCAGCCACCTAATGATGGGGAAAATAGAGATAAAATTTTTGGCCTTCCCTTTGTACTAGAAAAGAAGCCTGAATTATTATGGGATGGTATGATGGAATTCTCTACAACAGATCATCCTGTACACTAAATTTAAAAAATACATTATATTAATATTATATAATAGTATACACATATTTTATGCATTTCTGCATTTCTAAACTTTTTTTGTATCATCTGTTGGCCTTTAATTGTTGTCTGTGGCTTCTATAGAACTTTCTCCAAATTCCCATTTAATTTCTTGGATCAAACCCACAATAGAAAAAGTTGAATGTGGAAGAGACAACTGTAAGTACCACTTTGTAAAAGCTAATTAGATAATAGGTGGTTAACCGAAGCTGGGATGTTAGTCACTAGGCTGCTAAAGTGAGAAGAACAAAGTTATTGGGGAGTTAAACCATGAGCAGGAAGGAAATCTAATCCATAACTCTCTCAGAGTATCAGAGAACACAAAAGTTCTAACCTTGAGATAATGAGGCCAGATTCAACCATAGTATACCAGTATCCACAACCAAGTATCTTTCTGACCTGGAGTACTGAATAGACCTGGTTATAGCTGGGAAGGGCCTTAGGGATACTCCATCTAGCTTATCTAGTACACTTTATAGATGGCACCTGGAACTCAGAGAAATCAAGACACCTGCTCAAGATACCTTAGCTTGGCTTATAGTCCAGTTTTCTTTCCTACTAAGCCATGACTCTGTTGAAAGACATGTTGCCTCAGTCACGTATTGTTCCCAGCCTGGCTTATCAGTGTTGGCTCCAGTGGGGAAGGAGACACAATAGGTCTGCAGCTTTTTCTATCACCTGCTCTTTGTCATGTGTCCCTGCCTGTAAACAAACCGTGAAGTTCTTGCTACCTTGGGGAAGAACTGAGATTCAAGGACCCCAACCTCTTTTGCTGAGTTGGTTCTATTTAGATTATCTTAAAGTTACCTTTAAAAACTGTTTCCACCTTGAAGTCTTTGCTGATTTCCAGTGGTCAGCCTGTCAATGTATTGCTACCTTGAAGCACTTACAAGAAAATCCTTTTAATTCTCTTTGTCCTGAGTTTTGCCTTGTTAATCAGGATGAAAGTCCAAATGAAGAATTTTCCTTTCAGCAAAGCTATCCCACTCAACCAAAAATCAAATAAAAGGAAATAACTTTATACTTTATAACTTTATAAGCTTATACTTAGAATTTTCCTTTAATATTATAACTATAAATGAATTTAGAGAATTTAAATATCAAAAAGTCAATGTAACATTGCTCTTTTTTTTTCCCAGGGAAATTGAAGGTAAAATCGATCCATAAGACTATATCAAGCCAGTGTCTACATTATAGTCTTTGAAACCATTCATATTTATGTGCTTTATTTTTGTCTTCAAAATTAGACATTCGGTTTTGGTAGGATTACACTAAGGCCAAATTTTTTGAACTAAAATAGAAACGGTGAAAACTCCCCACAAGACTTGACTGTCATTAATCTGAGTGACAAAATCCAATAGATTTTACTAATATAAATCCTCTAAATGCATGTTTTGTGTAAGCGAACACAGGATAATTAAAAACTAGTGCATCAATACAGCCACTTTCCTTCTAATGCGCACACCAAGAGAAGTTATTGATTCAGTCGTTGGCAGTATTCTTAAAGTCTGTGCATTGAGAAGACATTAAATGCTTCTGGTAAAAATATAAAATCAGTTAAAATTGAATTACACTAAATGTATGATTTCATTTTTAAAAATTTATTTATTTTTAGTTTTCATTATTCATTTCCATAAGATTCTGAGTTTCAAATTTTCTCCCCCTCAGTCATCTCCCTAAGATGGTGTGCAGTCTGATATAGGCTCTGCTTATGTGTTTGTATTAATCGCATTTTCACATTAGTCATGATGTCAAGAAGAATTAGAATTAATGGGAGGAGCTTCAAGAAAGAAGAAACAAAAACAAAACAACAAAAGGAGAGCACATAGTGTGCTTCCATCCGTGTTCAGACTCCAAAGTTCTTTCTCTGGAAGAGGATATCATTTTCCATTGCGAGCCTTTTGGGCTTGTCTTAGATCCTTGCATTGTTGAGAAGAGCTAAACGTATGATTTAAAAAAAAATTGTTTGCAACTAATTCCTACAGCAAATTATCCTCTATAGTAAATGCACATTGTCCCCCTGATTTCTTGTCCGTGTACTTTAAAAACATTTACTGTTTTTCTTCTAGATCTTTGGTATCAGTAATGTAGGGAACTTCTGGTGAGGAAGCACTCTCTGCCAATGAATATTACAGTGAATTGCCTGAGCCTGAGATGTTAAATGATTTGAAATTTAATCAGAAAGGATTTATTAATTATATATTATGCTCTAGGCCTTAGATATAGAAATAGAAATAATGAACCAATCTCTTCTTTTATTTTTAATTGTGAACACAAGTACTTATATAAAAAAATAGAGAATTTATGTAAGGAAAATGTATAAAAATAATTATGAGGTAGTTAGAAAGTATACTAGCAGTTGGGTAGATCAGGGAAGGCTTCATGTGGTACTTGAGTTTTATCCTGGAAGAAGACCCTGTGTCTGGGTCACACATCTGCCATGTCAGAAGTTGTCCTTGAGTGTAGGCCTTCCTGATTCTAAGGGCAGTGCTTTGTCCACTATTTCATATGGCTTCTCATTGAAAATATTATGTGTTTTGGAGAACACGGGAGTCTTTTGTTATGTCATCCTGAAGAAGTTAATATTAAACTTCCTTACTCTTTTAACTTTAAGCAGACCTACCAGCTTTCTTAAAAATTGCCCCAGTTCTGAATTACTAGCCAAAACCAAATACATTACAACAAACAGGCACGTAAAAGGTAGAGGAACGAGAAGAGATCTAATCCAATCCATAGCAAAACAACAACTCTCTTTATAATATATCCAACTAGTGATACTAAACTTTTGCTTAAGGAACTCTATTGAGGGAGACACTCACCTTTGGCCTATGATATTCAATTTTGTTTCAAAAACAAATCAAAGTTGAATCACTTTTTTTTTCATGATAATGCTTCATATACTTCAAAATAGCTATAATGCTTTCAGTCTTCTCTAGATAAATATACCCATTTCCTCCAAATGTTGCTCACATGGTATTTTATTGAGATACTTCACTATCTCTATTCTTGTGAAATCTACCTTTTGACCTGAAGAATAAAATGTATTTATCACTACTAAACTTCATCTTAATAGATCCAGTTGAATATTCAGGTAGAATTCTGTGACTGGATGATAATAGCATAGTTCCTAAAAAGAAATTGTGATAACTTCTCAATCCCAGGATGTGCTGAGATCTCCAGGTTTCTTTGGAGATGGCTAAGTCAGAAGTATTTCAGTCTTCTCTGGGTTAATGCTCATACCTTGCTGCAATATTCTGACAGAGGCTATACAAAACTCGTACTTATCCATTGACTTGTCAGTGATGTCAAACTCAGATAGAAATCCCAGACAATAAAGGTAAGTAAAGATCCTTGTGGACCACATATTGAATTAGAAAATTGCATGCTGATATTATCTATGCTTTATTTTATTTATCTTGTTACAGATTTCCCAATTACATTTTTATCTGGTTCAGCCTCACCCAGAAATGTTGCAGGCAAGAAGCTTTGACACCTTTCATGAGTCTTTCATCATTTCCCCCCAGATGTTCCCAAAGACAATGATGTTATATCACCAACAATAGTCCATGTCTCCAATTGCTTTCTCCATTGGGTTTCAGAAAGTATCAGGGGCCTCTGAGATACTTTGGAATCAGCTAGTGAAATCTATCTGGACAGATGAAGGCTCCTTTTTCTTGTCACTCTCTGCCACAGGAATCTGGTAGTAAGAACTGCTCACTTCCAATCCTGAAACTCTCTACCTGGCTGCCTAGCAGTTATTTTAGGACATCTTGAACTCCTGACATGGTGAACTGGTTCATTTTTTTTTTTCAAAATTCCATAGTCTTCAGACATAGGTGTCTTTCCAGTACTGTTTAGTACCACCACTATAGGATATCCATAGGAACTGTTAATTCTTTGATAATGCCATTGGCCAGAAAGTTTTATAGATGTTCTCTGAAGTTACTAATCACATAGAAAGGAATTTTTCTAGAACATTACTAGAATTACTGGAGTAGGTAAGATGGATTTTTCAGGTTCTCCCTCAAGAATGTAGCACTCTCCTTCCACTTCCATTCCTAAAAAAAGAAAAATGAGAGTCACCAGAATCAAATTTCTCTGGGGTTGCTTTAGAGGGTAAAGAGGCAGTACTGTCATCATATTCATTATCATTGCTCCTCCTTTCTACTTCTGTATGCTTTTATACTGTTTGTATGAATAGTCAAAGTGTGTAGATTTTAGATGTCTTTTGATAGATGGTGGGTCTTATCATATTAGATCATTACATTACAGATGGAATGTTCACTTTTATGTAAACAACAGCAAGGTTTTGAGGAAGTTTTAAGATTGCATTGAAGTATCTCAAGTATCAGATACCCACATCTTTTTGTTCAATCCTGTTTGGTCAAATCTTTCCAAAACCTGTAAAAGGTATTTTCATCAAATATCTTCCATAATTCGACTAGAAGATAATGTTCACTTTCGCTTCACTATCTAGGATAGCAATACAGTCTGCATCTTCAGTCTTCACTATCACCTCTTCAAGAGGTCTTTTGAATCATTGCCCAAAAGACTCACTAATGAATGAGGAATTGATGATTAAGTCCTGCTTAGTGGTTGTGAGGCCCAGGTAATTTCATTCCTTGAACCAATCTTTTTTGTTCCCTGAAGCCGCTCTTATAGTCCTTCAGTTTTGCACTTTGAGAGCTACTGTTTAGTCTCTACCTGTTAGCAACTTCTCTGCAGTTTTAACATGACATATTTTAGCTTTCTTCCTATTGGTTCTGTTCATGTATTCGGTAGGTCTTGATACACTTGTCCTACTACCTTTTCATGTAAAGTAGCATTGTATATTGATCTGCTTTTCACTACATTTTCCATGATTTCAGTTTGTTGACTTTGAAGTTCCTACATGAGAAGATGTCCTTGAAATAGAAAGAATTAAATGTTTTTAGGAATGGGTGTCTTGTTGAGCCTTTGCTGCTTAAATGATTTTACGTAGTTTTAAATTTGTTACTTTTTCCATTGTTATTAATTTTTATAACATTATTTCCAGGAAACCCTCAAAACAAGTCCACTCTGTAGTCATTTGGCTAATTTGTCATTCTGGTCAAATGTTTTTAAAGGGGGGGGGGTGAGAAAGATACATTTGTAATGAAATATCTGTAGCAACTCTTTTTGTGGTGGCAAAGAATTGGAAATTGAAGAGATGCCCATCAGCTGGGGAATGACTGAGCAAGTTGTGGTACATGATTGTGATAGAATACTATTGAACTATAAGAAATGAAAACAAAGATGGTTTCAGAAAAATCTGGGAGAACTTATATCAGTGGTTCTAAACCTGTGGGTTGTGACCTCTTTGAGAGTTGAACAACCCTTTCACAGGGGTCACCTAAGACCATCGGAAAAGACATATTTCCGATGGTCTTAGGAACCGAGACATTGCTTCTCTATCTGTCTCCAGGCAGGTCCGTCCACATGTAGATACACCCACATATGAGTATTAAAGGGTCACGCCATTAGGAAGGTTGAGAACCACTGACTTATATTAACTAATGTAAATTGAGGTGAGCAGAAACATGACAATATAGTACACAGTAGACAACAATATTGTCGCCATGATCAGTTATGAAAGAGTTAGCTACCTTAACATCAGTAAGATTAAGACAATCACAGAGGACCCAGGTTGAGAAATGCTACCTACCTCCAGAGAAGGAATTGATCAACTTTGAGTACAGATTGAAACATCCTTTTTTCACGTTGTTTATTTTTCTGGCTTTTTTGCAACATGGCTAATATAGAATTATATTTTTATATGACTTCGTGTGTAAATAATATCATTTTGCCTGTTTTCTCCATATGTGGGGAAAAGGTGGATGAAAGGGGAGAATTTGGGATTCAAAATAAAAAAGAATCTTAATTTTTCAAAAAAATATTTAATGAAATAAAATATAATATAAAAATCATTTTCAGTGAATTTTAAATCACTTTCCCATTTGGCAAAGTCTTTTTTAAAAATCTTTTTCTTCAGAAAATTGTTGTATTTTTTTTATCTTTGGCCAATATTGTTGTATGTATGTTTTTTACCAAACTGTTAATTCTCTTTTGATAATTTTCTTGCCTGACTCATTTCTTTTCCCATTTTTTCCCTCTACCACTCTTATAGCTTTCTTGAATTCTTTCAGGAATTCTTCTTGGGTTTGTATTTGTTTTATCTTTTTTTTTTCCTTTCAAAGCTTTGCATGTAGTTGTTTTCATGTTGCCTTCTGCAATTGTGTCTTGATCTTCCATGCCACCATAGTAGCTTTTTGTGATCAAGTTCTTTTTTTGCTGTTTGCTCACTTTTCCAGCCTATTTCTTGATGTTGTACTTTATGTTAAAGTTGGGCTCTGTTCTCCTAGAGATTAAGAAGCATTGTATTAAATGTCAGTGTTTTGCACTGCTATTTTGGAACTAGTTTGGGGAGTCTGTAAATTTTCAGTGCTTATAAGGTGGTGTATCCTGGAAGAGAGGTATGGCCATTGCTCTCCTCATCTATGTTCTGATCTTTGCCCAGGAAGCTTCCCTGGTGCCCTGAAGCCAGTAGTGCTCATACTCCTCTTGGCTCTGAAACTGTGACCAGGGCCCCTGCTCACTTGTGAGTGACCACACAAACTCCTCTCTGGGCTTAAAGTACAACCCTGATTGCGTAGCGGGAATGGAGTTGCCAGACAATGCTCAGCCCTGCACTCAGTGTCAAGATGTCCACTGTAATCTTTTTATTAGCAGTTACCCAATCCCTGGGAGGACTTAGTAACAATAATATTATAATTAAACTGTGAAAGTCTTCACTACTCATATCAATAGAGTGATCCAAGACAATTCCAAAGGCCCCACTTCCAGAAATCAAATTTACCTTCTCTGGTCTGAGAGTTCCCAAACTTGCCTCTGCTGCTGTCGCAATAGCCTTGAAGGCCCACCACTGGTTTAATCTCCCAGTCAGATGCCAACCTGTTGTCACAGACTTCACCTGTGACCTCCTAAGTTGTTTTGGGATGAAAAAATGTCTCATCTGACCTTTTGTTGACTGTAGGCACTTCAGAATTCAATTTGATGCATTATTTTAAAGTTCCTTGAAGGAGAATATTGAGAGAATTCAGTTGGGTTGCTGCATCTACTTTGCCACCTTGGCTCTGCTGGAAAATTACTTTGATTACTGAACGGAGGGTAGAAATGAAGGAGATATTTGATGTAGGAAGACATACCATACAGACCCACAATGCCTCAGGATATTGTAATAGTCTAGATGTGAGATGAGGAGGCCCTACCTTAGAAAGGTGACAGGGTCAGAGAAGAGAAGAAATTATATTCAAGAGATGGTTCAAAGATGAAATCTGTAAGCCTTGGCAAGAGATTGGATATGGGGTGGGGGAGGGAGAGAGTATAGAGTCAAGAGTGATACCTAGATTGCCAACCCAAGGGACTGAGAGAACACGATTTTGTAATTGACTCTATATCCTTTTTTAGGTTAGGCGTATTATTTTTTAACTTTAAAAGTTATCCTGCTTACATTTCCTTGCAGCCTTGAATCTATTCTTTTCTTAACATCTGATTATAAGAAGAGGACAGTAGTCTCCTGCCTTGACAAATTTTAGGGGGTTCCCTATCATCTTCTCCTGGATACATGTCCCACAAAGAGAGCAGACTTTTCTATTTGCTTTCCTTTAGGTGTACAAAGGATAGGTTCAGTACCCTTCATAAATGAGTCACGAGGAATCCCTCCTCATCTATTCTTTCCACTCTATGAGTCAGATCCGGTAGTTTGAAGTAGGAAAAAGATTGAATATGAACACATATATGGCACTTCTTTATTGTATTCAGAACATAGTTTTGCTCCTCAAATAACTAGGTAAATATTGGCTAACAGTTCTACAGACTTAGAATATGATTTCATCAGTGTCTCCTTGTAACAATATTTCATTACAACAAAAATTCATGTGGAGTGGACAGTATAATAGAATTCAAGAAATAATGAAGTGAAAATTAAATTAAATATTGCTCATTGGTTATAGAGGCAACACTGTTTGTACTTGGATGTGCAATTTAAGTTGTTTTTGAACAATGATGATAGCTCATTCATCCACATGTAGGATATGGGAAAAAAATCACTTGAAGATTTTAATGACCAGATTTCCATTCCAGGGCCTTTATGGAAGAAAAGAAAACATAAAATTCAAACATCACTTTATTCCTATGATAGATGAAAACACGTTTTCCAGTTCCCTTTTCCTTTCTCTAGAATTGAAACTCCTCATGATACACTGGAAAGAATGCTGGCTTGGCATCAATCATACCCAGGCTATCCTACTTATTAGTGGTGTTCTTATGGGCAAATTGCTTAACTACTTTGAGTCTCAAAGCCCTCATCTATAAAATGCAGATAATAATACTACTTACCTCACAGGGTAGTTGTGTAGAAAGCACTTTATAAACCTTGAAGATTTATATAAATGAGCTACTGCTTAGGAGATTTTTTGATGGCATTTTCATTCATCTCTGGTTACTGGTAGATGTGTGGTATATTTTCCTCTTAAAAAGTCATCTGTAGTACTTTGAAGATATATTTGCCATTCTTTTTTTTTTTTGGAGGGCAGTTGGGGTTAAGTGACTTGCCCAAAATCACATGGCTAGTATGTGTGTCAAGTGTCTGAGGACAGATTTGAACTTGGGTCCTCCTGACTCCAGGGCAGGTGCTCTACTCACTGCACCACCTAGCTGCCCTATATTTGCCATTCTTAGTGAAAAATGTCAAGACTATCACCCCACCCCTCACGCAAATCAGGGTCTTCATCTTCATCAGTAAAGAAAGCATACAATTCCAATGGACTTTGGGACAGGGGTTACACATCTAGCAGTGATGTGAGGATAGTTCATTTAATGTTTCTCCAGTAGGTCTGGTTATATCTGCTGGATTCTTGAGCCATTTCTTACACAAATGGGTCAATTGAGTTGCTATTGTGCTTCAGTAGGAATGGTAACTGTCATACTGACAGATCTTTAATTAAAGTTAATTTATTTCTTTTTATTTTTCAACATTGACTTCCATAAATTTTCATTTTTCCCCCTCCCTCTGCTCCTCCTCCCGCATGCAATCTGATATAGGCTCTACATATACATTCCTATTAAACATTTTTTTCAGATTAGTCATGTGGTATAGAAGAATTAGAATGCCTGGGAGGAACCATGAGAAACAAAGAAACAAAGAAACAAACAAAAAACAGTTAGCTTCACTGTATTCAGACTCCATTGTTCTTTCTCTGCATATGGATGGTGTTTTCTATCATGAGTCCTGGAATTGTTTTAGCACCTTGCATTGTTAAGAAGGGCTCAATCTATCAAAGTCAGTCATTGTACACTGTGGCTGTTACTGTGTACAATGTTTTCCTAGATAGAACCTGTTCCTTTTTACAGTTACATGCTTATCAAGATGTTTGTGGTGGTAGCTGAGGGTCTTTGTCCCAACCTTATTCAGTGATTTATGGCTCTATTGGGATAGAAGAGAAACTCTGGTCGAACTATGAGGTTCTACGGTCAAGTACTTGCATTCAAATCCTGAGTCAAGGCACCATGACTACCAAGATGTCAGTGTGGCTACCTGAATGAGTAGTCCCAGGTTTGGGCAATGCTTTATGAGCCAAGGAGTCTACAGGGAGGGATTCTTTACTGATAAAGCATGAAGTTGAATGGTCCGGCCCTCATGGTTACCAGGACATTTAGAGTTAGCTTGGGTCAGCTAAAGGGAGGCATCTGTGGTCTCGGCTTGGCTTTTTACTCATTCGCCTGGTTCAGATGGATTCTGTCAGGAAGACAGAAGTGAGGGAAGTATGTTCTGCACTAGCTTCAAAATGATGATGAATTATTCCCTCCTGAGCATCTGAGAAATGGTGAGTTTTATCTGTAGATGTACAGGTAAAGGATTGCTCAACATCTTATCCTCATTCCATCTTGAGAGGTCTGATTTTATGCCAAGAAACAAGGTAAGGGATGTCAATATATCAGAATACATAGTCAGGGAGGCTAAGAAGGGGGGAGTTTGTTTTTTTTTCAGCAAGTCAGCTGGCAAAATCCCATAGCAAATTAAAACTGCATCACAAGTCAAAATCATAAGTTGGGTCCCAAGTGACAAAAAGAATTTTTGAGAAAGATTGTATCACACAATAAAACATATGTCCATTAAAAATGGGGAAAGTTTTCTTGCAAAGATGGGATTTTAGCTGAGACTTGAAGAAAGCCATTAAATTCAGAGAAGACAGGAGTCTAAAATATGTTAGAAGTGCATTCCATGTATGGAAGTCAGTCACTGGAAATGTGAAGAGAGTTGTGAGATGGAATGTTATGTTTAGGGAAGAGAAGAAAGATTATGAGGATGTTAAAGTATAAGAAGATGGGAAGAAGAAAAGGGGCTAGATTATGAAAGGTATTAAAGCCAAATAGAAAATTTTATATTTTATCCTGAAGGTAATAGGGAGCCACTGGAGTTTATTGAATAGGGAGTGACATTTACTGCATCAGAAAGATCACTTTTAATTGGAGGATGCATGAGAGTAGGATGAGATTTGAGACAAAGAAAACAATCAGAAGGCTATTTTAATAATCTAGTTGTGAGGTAATTAAGTCTGGTATAAGGCTGGTGAAAGTATCAGAGGAGAAAAAGGAGAATATAGGAAATGTGAAGTCTGAAATGAAGCACAGGACATAGCAACAGATTAATAGTGTGGGTGAGAGAGAGTGGGGAGTCAAGCATGAGAGTTTGTGAATCTGAATGACTGAAAGGATGGTGGTGCCCTTGAAAGTAACAGAGAGGTTCAGAAGAGAGAAGGTTATCATGAAGAAAGATGAGATTGCTTTTGGATATATTGAGGTTTTTTATGTCTAAAATATATCTGGCGTAAACTTTTGTCCCAATATTTATGACATTGGAGCAGATAATAAATATTTAATGCAAACATTCTTTCCAAGTCATTTCCCTTCTTATCCTAGGTCCATTAATTTTGCTTATGCTAAAGCTTTTCAAAATCAAAATTCAATTAGTTTTATCAGCCATTTTGTGTTAATAATTACCTCTATTACCTGTTTAGTTAAAAATCTACCTCCTAGGGTGGAACCAAGCTGGTGGAATAAAAGCAGAGACTTGCTTGAGCTCTCTACCAAACCCCTCCAAATACCTATTAAAAATGACTTTAAATAAATTATAATGCTGTAGATACTTTAGAACTTTGGAACTCAAAATCTTGTGGGAGTTAATTTTTGAAGACTAAAATAAAAATTAATATTAATTTTTTTGAAAAAATAACTTACCCCTTAGGCAAAATTGTGAAAGGTTTCTGATCTTATTCTTTTTCACATTTCCATTTTTAGGTTATTATAGTAAATAGCATAAGATTTAGTTCTAACATGATTTCTTCTAGATTGCCTTCTAGCAAGTCTTCCAGCAATTCTTGTAAAACAGGGAGTTCTTTGCTATGCAATTTTTGTTTAGGTGTTTGTTAAATACTGGGTAGAAGGGAAAATTCTTGACCAAATAAAGTAGATGAATTTAGAAAACAGAAAATAGACCATTTCAGTTGAATAAAATTTAAAAAAAGAAACCTTATACGAAGACCATCGATGAAAATAGAAGTGAGAAAAATATTTGTATGAAATATCTCAAAATAAGTTTTATATCTAAAGTATCTAAGAAATTTGCAAAATATGACACCAAGAAATTTTTCCTAGTAGATAAATGATCAAAGCTTATTGAACTTTTTTCAAATATATTGGAAACCTTTCACAACATGTACACATATGGCTGTGTGTCTATATGCATCTGTATTAATTTATAAATAGTTCCAAATCCCTAATATTAAGAGAAATGTAAAGTAAATAATTAAAAAATATATATTATATCATATATTAATTATATAATATATAAAATATTATTGTAATATATATTATCTAATATTATATAATATATAACATGACATATATTATAAAAATCTAAACAATTAAAATAATATAAAAACAACACAGAACAAAATAAAGGTTTTCCTCACAGCTTACAAACTGGGACAGAAGACAAAGTATAGAAACAGTCACATAATATTATGGAGGAATTTTGAGAAGGAAGATAGACCAAATCATAATCAAGGGAATTTTGAATTGGTACAATCATTTTAGATATGTGGAATTATGCAAGTAATTGTAAATAAATGACTAAACTGTCCTTACCTTTTCAATATAACCACTGAACATATAACCTATGGAAACCAAAAACAGAGATAAAGGTCTAACACGTACTGGAACGTTAAAAAGTAGGAAAGAAATGAAAACCAAGTTGAGTGCCCATCAATTGTAAAATGACCAATAAAATGATGTTGTAGAAGTACAATAAACAGTTATTAAATAGAAATAAATTATGATTATGAAAAATATGGAGAAATATGGAAATATTTATATGAAATGCAAGTAACATGAAATGAATAAAAATAAGAGAATGATATGCACAGTGACCACAAAATGTAAGTAGGATGATCACTAGTGTTGTCAGCCTGCCCAGATCTGACACTGCTACTCCAACAAAATCCAAAAATTCACCAGATCAAATAGTGACCAAGAAATCCAATGAGGAATGCTGTAAGAGATTTTCTTTACCCTAGAATGGTGCAAAAAGTTAAATAACTACCCATGGGTAGTACGAAAGGAGACCACAGCAAATTCTGCACCAGCACAGGCCAACAAGCCTTACAGCATAAACAGAGGTTATATGTCCAGAGACACATGTAACATGAAGGGATTTATGACTAGACAAAGCAAGAGCTTACCAAACTCCTCTTCTGAAAAAAAGCACCAGGGAGGTAAGACGACCTCAAGGTGGGGACTTTGAATGTCCTCATGGAGAAAAAAAAGGAATGAATGCTGCATAGTTATGCTCAGAATGGAATAGCCTAAGTACTCAGCAACTCTGAATTTATAAATACCTTTTCTTGTACCTTCTTGTACCATTTCTTTCTGAATTTCAAAGATTTAGAGGAACCTAAGTCTAGGAGGTGAAGGTCATTGTAAGAATCTTGGTTATAAAGTAAATGTCAATCAAAATCATTGACCCCACCAAAAGCACAGAAAGGGGTAGAACTCAGCTTTGGCACAAAGTCCAAATTTCGGAACTAAAGAAGGAAACATGAGCAAACTAGAGAAAACATCAACTATTAAAAAAAAAAAAAGAAATCCTGAGATCTACCAAAAGAAGAAGAAAGTAACTCCAAAATGATTTCAAGTAAGTATACAAAGGAAAAAAATTCTACAAGGACTATGTGAAGTATAAAAGAAACAAAGCAACGGCTTAAAATATGAAAAAAAAATGCTGCAGTCAAAGGAAAACAGATTAGATGAAGAAACCTTATTTAAGAAATGGATTTTCACAGCCAAGAGAAAGAGGAAGTAGCAGGAAGTCATATGTTTGTCCTATTCTCCACAAAAATTCTTCAAACAGACCTAAAAATTGCATCAATCTCAATCCTGATGGAGAATCCTAGAAAAAAGTCACAATGAATCATTTATCCACTCTACATCAGCATAAGGAGACTGACAGACAAATCTGCTGACACTGGGGATCAGGCCAGTTTCCACAGTGAAACACTCCAAGGCACAGAAAGGGCTGTCAACTAGATCAAAAGGAGGCCCCAGGTAAATACTGGAGTACATCTATATCCATACAAAGGCACCACGGTGGGGTAGGTTCCAACTTTCAGTTTTGTTACCCACTACCAAGTTCTGGGTCACACAACCAGATCAGAGTGAGAAGAAGATCTCTGCCCAGAAGTAGTCCGGAACCATGTACGGAAAAAAAGAGAAAGTTGAGAAGAAAGCAGGATATATGTGACTCAGACCTCAGAAACAGAATGGGATCTCAGTTGCAGCATCTAGTCCAGCCATCACAGAAATAATCAGGGCAGAAATGTCAGACCCAAGGGGGGCCTACAATTCTGCCACTCTGAACTCACTGAGATTTACAGCTAGATCATAGGATTCTGAGTCTAGCAGCAGTCTACTCTTTTTTTTTTCTTTATTAAATTTTTATTAAATTTTTTTGAGTTACATCTTTTCTCCCCGTCTTTCCCCCGCCCACCACCCCAAAACAGCCATCCCAGTATTTCCCCCCTCCCCCAGTCTATTCTCTCC
>CM053583.1:216720498-216746119 GCA_028627135.1 Pseudochirops cupreus
GCCCCAGCAGTCTACACTTGCTCAGACTCAAGCCCATGTCAGGAATTTGCAGATATCTGACCAAGAGGCAGCAATGAGATTTTACTTGGGATTGGATTATTTGGGGAGCACCAAGAGCTTTCAGGTTCCCAGTTTATTTCAGAAATCTTGGAATAATACAACACTCAGTATCACAAGAAAACAGTCCAGACCTTTTTCTCTAGAAGTAGTACAAAGCCAAGATCAAACATAAAATCTGAATGCAAGAAGTAGCCTGGAAAAAGGAGTGAAAGAATTTCAACATAAAGAGCTATTATGGTGTCAGGGAAGCTCAGCACACAAACCCAGAAGAGAATGACCCCAAAATATCTATAACAAAGCATCAGAGTAAAATGCAGCTTGGGCACAAACTTAACAGAACTTCTTGAAGAGTTGAAGGAAGAGCTTCTAAAAAAAGGCTTTTGAAAAATTTTTTATATACATGAAATAAAACAGTTGAGAAACATTTTAAATAGCAAAGAGATGAAAGCTATAGATGAAATAATTGGAGAGAAAATTGTTGTTGGTCCTTCATCCTCAAAGATGCATGACATCAGGAAGGTGATGCCATGTCTTAGAACTGAATTGGATTTAAGTGAGGCAAGACTTTGTAAAGTTACCCGCCCCACTTTCTCCTTGATAGCATCTAGGTCCAGTGGCAAGAAACAGATCAGGATAACTGGAGACAGATGCAGTGGGAGACCTTGGCCTTTTTAAGGTAAGGTCTTTCTCTGGTCTCCATTTGTCTGAAGCAACTAAGGTGATTAAGGCTAGGTAAGAAATAAGAGAAAGAATGTCCTCTTTTACCTAGTCAAAAAAAAATCAGTCTGGGGGTAGAATACATATGTGGAGGAAATGGTAAGGGAGGGTGATTATTCAATGAACATCCATCCTATTTGCAATAGGAGTTGAACACAGAACCAAACTCAACAGGGAAATAAGCTGTTTAGTGGGGCATTAAAAGGGAAGGTTAATAATGGGGAGTTCATGGTCATAATAAAACACCTTTTCTTATCCTGAAGGGAATATTGAAAGTGAAAAAACAAAAAAAAATAAAGAACTAGACTCTAGAGGTAGTACCCATCAATTGAGAAATGACTGAACAAATTGGGGTATATGAATATAATGGAAATGAATGGGGGGCATCTTAGAAACATGAAATAATGCATATTGAAGAGAACGGAAGTAAGAATAATTTATACAGGACAACAATATCATAAAGAAAAGCAGCAATAATCTTGACAGACTTAAGAACTCTGATCAATGACATGACCAACCGTGTCCCCAGAGGACCTATGACGAAGCCTGTTGCCCACTTCTTGATAGAGGCAATAGGTTCAAGGAGCACAATACTATTGTGCATGCCTACTATGTGCACACATTTTACTTAGTGATGTTTTTATTCATTTTTTCCCTTTTTCTCAATATTTAATTGGGGAGCAACGATTGAGAGCAAAAGTAGTTTAGCAATAATGATGTCAAAAAGGAGTTTATTCGAACTTTTTTTTTCAAGATTTAGAACCAAATTTGGAAAGAACACAGATTTTGAAAGCAGTGTTTGAAATTTGTCTACTTTCTTTTTGGAGGGTGGCAGGCAAGGCAATTGGGGTTAAGTGACTTTCCCACCATCACACAGCTAGTAAGTGTGGAGCATCTAAATTGGATTTGAATTCAGGTCCTCCTGACTCCAGGGCCAGTGCTCTGTTCACTGTGCCACCTAGCTGTCCCATGGAATTGATATGCTTTTTAAAAATAGCATGCAGGATGAAACAGCGGTTCATGGATTTGTATATAATAATTTTTCTGTTCTGCTCTTGTATCAGCAAACACCCCAGCATACCCAGGGTGGCTGCTAGCACAGGTTCTTAGATCTGCTTTTCTAAAAGAAAGCAACTCAAAATGGGTTAACAATTTTACTTTAATCAATCAAATATATGTCATTTACCTAGCTGAGGGGAAAAAGTCAGCACCCTGAACTTCAGAGAATGCAAACAGAATGCAAGCAGAAGTTACAAGAAGACAGAGTAACATATCATCAGAGGGGCTTCCAGCAGCTGACCATTACATCCATACCTAGTTAGTTACCAGAGAAGGAAGCACCAACATCTGAGTTTTCAAACCCGGGGGGCTCAATGGCTTCCCAGAGTCTGTCTGGCCAAATCACACAACTCTTTCCAAAGTGAGCCCCAAAGCAAAACCTCACATCAGGGTATATATAGCCTTCTCCTGGATCAGAGAATGTCACACCCCTCTTGATCAACTGCCCAATCACAAAGTAATAAGGAGTGGGCATTCCTGAAGAACAAGCCTCCTGCCACAGGCTCCATGTGACCACATTCAGCCTGTTAGGGGACAGAGCATACTTTCAAATCAGGGAAGGTTCTCAGAGTCACTTAAAGCAGTTAAGCAAAGGGCCTAGGGCCAGGGAAGATCTTCAGATTCCCATAACATCTCTGTACATGGAAATACACTTTTTTGGTGCGTAAATTCAAAATGTAAAAATTAACTAATTCCTAAAAGAAATCAAATATCTAATTAGCTAAAAAAGCTAATGAATTCTCAGAAAATAATTAATCATACCTCTTTTCTCATAGCAAAGTGGCAGGGGCCTACTCTGTTTGAATGTTGGATGGGTTGATCCAGCTGTTCGTTTCTCTTTTCTCATAAGAAGGGTTCAGTATGGAAGATGGTAGGATGTTCTCTTTCACATGCTGAAATGATTGTCATGTATATACAGACTGTGTCAATGCACTGGACTATTTAATGCATTTTGCAAATGATGGTATCGGTAATTAAGGGAGGAGCAAGTCATAATTTTATTTTGGTAAACAGTATTTACTGCCTAAGAGTGCAAACAGTGGTGACTACTTTCAAAAATGTATGAAGGGAACGTGCATATCCTTTTGTGAATTATTATATCGAAGTGACGCTGGCAGTATGATTATATACAAAATGATTCACAATACTTAATATGTACTTCAGCATTTTGTCTATAGCTCTGAGTTGGCATGAAAAAGACCTGCAGGCTCCAAATCCCTCTTCTTACATGTCTAAAATAGGTGTGAACTGATGTGATATGTCAGAGACTTTGAATACTGATGGTGCCACATGAGGATCAGGCCAATTTGAGCATATAGTTTGGCTTGGCATATTTTATGTCACTTAATTGACATTTTACGGTTCTTATTTTTTCTTTAAAGGGATCCAATTTCTGAAAAGGAAACATTTTCTTCTATTAGTCTAAGAAATATATAATTAGAAAACACTCCTTTAAAATGACATAAGTATTTCATAATTTCTTATTTACATCTATTTTTCATGTTATTCGGTACTTACATCTATCAGATTAATTGCTCACCTGCTCAAATACAGATATATCAGCAGCCATAACAGCCTTGCTTTCTTTTGGGGTTTTGACTTGGCTAGTGAAGTTTCTTTATGTTCAAACCACGCATTTTGTTTGCCACCTTTAATTACTCTTACATTTTACATTGCTATGCTGAAATGGCCCATGAACTCTGATTGGAAATAGTTAAGTACTGTACATCTCTCAGTCTGCATATATGCAATTTCATATAAAGGGCAAAGATTGTGCTGTACAAAGCAGCATATAGCAATGTATGGAATTTCTTTTCCATGATAAGCATTTGGTTTTCCAATGAATTTTCCATCAGATGTTTTTATATTATAAATTAGTGGAGATTAAGTAATCTACATAGAAAAATACTTGTGAATACAACTGTTTTAGGCTTGCCACTATACACTTAGCAACCAGCTTTAGACAACTGCTTTGTCTTTTTCCTTTAAAAAAACTTCTGACTTCTAAACCTGAGGTTGTAAAGCCAGTTTCATTTAATGATTTGAGTTTTACACGTGAAGCCAGGCAGACCTAGGTTTAAATCTCATCCCTGATAGTTACTAGCTATGTGTCCCTGGGCGTATCATTTAACCTCTTCTGTGCCTTAGGTAAACCTCTAGGATATAGTTACTAAGTTATAGATGAGTGATAGTCCACTTCGGTGAGGGCCTTCCCATTTCCAACAATGCAAATCACAGGTCTTATGCTGCATCTATAACCCTTAGGGTGTCTGCTGTAGAACTGATGACAGGACAAAATATTCAGAGTTTAGTTTCACTTTGTTCCATGATGCTTATAGCCCCGTGCCAGTATTAATGAGCCATTTTCTTCTCCACTGACAACATTTTCCATCTTCATAAGGAAGATGAATCTGGAACTAGGAAAAAAAGCACAATCCCTATAGAAAAATAACACACACACACACACAACACACACAACACATACAAATAAAAACCAGGTTCACTTCTTTACCTCGACCTTTTTGTGTCAGTAAAGAGGTATATTGGAATGCAGTGACCTGAGTAATGATGTTATTCTGTTTTCTAAATGCAGAAATGATGTTCAACTTTATAAATTGTGCATCAAAGAGAAAGACTGATGTCTTTCTGGCATTACTTCACATTTGTGAAGGAATCTATATTGTTGTAACTGGTGCCCACACATTGCCCTCTCATCTACTTAAATTACTGTAATTTTCCCTCTAAATTGAAGAATTATGGTCATGGTTAAAGTGATGATTTAAAGAGAATGAGTAATAAAATAGGTATTGAGAAGTATCTTTCTCTCCTCCCATGTGGTTTTTGCCATTTTTTTCTATTCTCCGGGTGTTGGAAGTTGGAGAGTGAATGATTAATTGTTCTATCACTCTGGGGTAAGCCATGCAAGAGGACAAATCTGTGACTAAGACATTGCGTGGGTATTCAAGATTGGATGCTTTCTCTTTCCTTTGCTTTCATGCACCCACACCCACCCATACATACATAATACATTAAATTTCTCTCTACGTAAATATACATACATATATTTTATATATGTATATGTGGGTATATGTATGCATACATGTATGTGTGTATATATGCTATGCTATGTGCATTGTAGCTGACTCTTGCTATTGCAACAAGGGGAACAGTGAGAGACACTACAAGTTGCTGGTACCCGACCCTTGAAATTTAGTATTTGTGAGAGGAAAGGAGAATGCTAGGGGCATCCACACCTTGATGCTGTGGCCTTCTCAGAGATTCATGGAGGCAGAATTGAGGTCATACCAGAAGCTAAAGAATACAAATACACACTCAGGGCAGACTAGGTGGAGAGCAGAACAGAATTCCCAGACCTCTAATGATGGTGGGAATTATGGGAGACAATTCTGACCCTTTGTTGGACTCCAGCACTTATTTCGTTATTCGCTTTGTGTCACTTCTGGGTGGGAGAGGAAGCTTTATGGATTTAATGAACCAAGCATTCCACGATAGGGGAGGACTGGGGAAATTATTTGCAGTTTTGTTAAGTTTAATAAAAGCAAGTGACTACAGAAAAATCTTCTGTGCAGATTGTTTCTTTTGCTGTACCATCGTCATCCATATCCTGCCCTAAATGTGTAAATTGTAGGACAAAATCTCTGTCCTGTACACTCTTTTATTCTCTCAGTGATCTCAGCAACTCCAATGTATCATCTCTACACACATGATTTCTCAGATCCATAGAGTGTCTCAAAAATTTTAATGCAGTTTTAAACTTCAATAGTTTTTCTGAGCTCCAGTCTCACATCACCAGTTGATTATTAGACATTTTAAATTAAACAGACATTTCAAACATATCCAAAAAATCCCTTGTTCTCCCTCCCTTTCTTCTTCCTTTCTTTTTTCCTTTCTTCTTTCTTTCTTTCTTTCCTTCCTTCCTTCCTTCTTTCTTTCCTTCATTCATTCCTTTTGTCTGTCTTTTCTTTCTGTCTATCCATCAATCCATCTGTTCATTTACTCATTCATATCTCTTCATCTATTTATCTATCTATACATCCAGTTCATTCTACTTGATTTTAACAAGTATGTAATAAAATCTACACATAATTTTCAAAGCTATTCTACCCTTCTGTACTTCTTTCTGAACTTTCTTCTTTTCTCTTTACTTTATTTCCCCCTATACTTATCAGTCTTCTTAACTTTCTTATTTCTGTCAAGCAAAGCAAGATTCACAAACTCTGCATTATCCTAAATTCCACACTCTCCCTCACTCCACACATCATGTTAATGAATCTTGTTGATTCTGCTTCCTCAACATTTCTAGCATCTGTATCCTTCTCTTCACTCATGCAACTAACTATTCACCTAATTCAGAGCCTCATCACCTCTTCTTTGGAATATTGCAAAAATTTCTTATTTGATCTCCTTGATTCAATTCCAACCCGTTTAAAATTCATACTCTACATGAAACATTTTTAAGGTACAGGTATAAAAACCAGTGCTTCTCTGTTTAATAAACGCCATTTCTTCTATGATTTAATACAAATTGAAATGAATTGAAAAATCTTCACAACCTGGCTCCCATGTACTATTCCAGGCTCATTATACATTCTTCCCTTTCAAAATTTTTTGTTTTTGATTAATCAAAATGTCCTTCTGTTTTTAACACATAGTTTTCCATTTACCATCTCTGTGCCTTTGCAGAAGCTGTCCCCTATTCCTGGAATATATTCTTTCCTAACTTCACTTCCTAGTAGCCCTAGTTTCCTTACAAGTTCAACCTATATGTCACTTCCTACATAGGACCTTTCCTAATTCTCACCTCCTAGTGCTTGCCTTCTTCCACCAAATTATCCTTACACACACACACACACACACACACACACACACACACACACACACACACAGATATATACATATGTATATATATATACATACATACACACAACACACATATAGTCTATATATAGACATAGATCTACACAATACATGTAGACACATGCATATGCACATACATATATACACACATATGCACATCATCACCTATGATATTTTCCACTTATTTAATCATATGCTTTTTTTCAAGATCCAGCTTCTGTGAAGTTTTCTATGACATGATACAACACACACATACATGTATGTATATATGTACATATATATTACCCATACCCATATATATGCATATACATTTATGTACATACACACACACGCACATATATATGTTTGGCTGCCATGTTATGCTGTTTACTTTTGCTGAGTGATGATCTGCTGAAGTTTCAGTTATTTATCACACACATTCTGTTATTTAAAAATGATCCCTCCATCTTATACTTGACTTTTTGAACCAATATTAATATGTAAAATATTTCTCAATTAAATTTTGTTTTTATTAAATTTAACACCTTTTTCTACCCTCCTAATGTTTTTAAAAATACTAATTCAGTTATCCATCATGTCAGCTATCCCTCTAAGCTTCATATTGTCTTTAAATCTCATAAACATGCTATCTCTTCTCTTACCATTCCATTGATCAGGAAAAAAAAAATCACAATCATGGTGGGGGGGGAGACACAGATATTTACAACATTCCACATATGCACATAAAATTTTCATCACAAATCGATATTTGGCTAAGTTATTTACATTCTTAGAGTCTCGGTTTTCTCATCTTTAATTGAATGGTTTGAAAAGAGTGATTTCTCTTTTAGCTCCAAATCCTATAGTTCCCTGATTCATGCTTCAGGCCAACTTTCATTTGTGTGTATGTTTGTGTCTGTGTGTTTGTGTATGTATGATATGTCTGTTCACATCTTTGTGTATGCAGGGGTGTGTACTTAGACCCTGAAATAAATATTGCTTGATATGGTCCCCTTCCCCTCAGGTTCCTAGGATATTTTACTTATTTAAACTTGTATAAATCTTCTGAGATTATTACATATATGTACATACACATATATGTATGTATGTACACACACATGCATATACACACATAGACACACACATAATATTTTCCTCACAGTCAAGACTGTTTTTACTTTTAAACTCCATGTTGTAAATGGTATTAACTCCTTTGTTTAAAAAAAAAAAGTAAACTTCTGTAGGAAGGAAAATCAATGAAAGTGGCAAGATGCCAGTTGCTGAACCATTAAACTGGTAGAAGACAAAAACCCTTAATAAGTAGAAAATGCCAAAGAGACTGATTTTTATCTACTGTTTTGCCAAAGAAATCAGAGGGTAGGTGAACGGGGTGAAGAGGAGGTTCAAAAGGATTTAAAGGAAATTGAATTGGAAAATATATTAAATAGTTGTAAATACTCAGAGATTTGAGGGGAATTAAAGAAATTAAACATTTTGGTGGGAGGTATTCAAAAGAAGTAGGATATATATTTTGCTATGCATTGAATGGTGGCTTGTGTACAATGAGGATAACTTTACCTGTAATTTGGGTAATTTCTTGCTACCAACATTCCAATATTGAACCTTATCATCTAATGCCCATCCTCTTACTGCACTCTTCCAGTTGATCTCTGTAATTCTCAAATATATTTCCCCATGGCTTTGACCCCTCTTTAATTCCATTTAGATCTATCTAGTCCCATCCTCACAAACTTTGTCATACTCAACTACTGTCTTTCCAAACCCATGATCAAAAGCTTTCAGTGAATTCACATTTTCTGTCACCACCTCAACTTGAAATTCAAGGTCTGGATCTGCCTTTCCAGCCCCGCCGCCCCACCTTTTTTTTTTTTTTTAATAATACTGCTTCCTTTCACAAACTATGTTTTGTATAAAACACCATTCTCTGAACATGTTTCATTTTCTGGTCTTTGCTCTTTCCTTGTCAATGAAATGGCTTCTCATACCATCTTCCTTAGTTAACGTTATACGAATATTTCATGTCCCAACTCACAGTCTAACCCTCCTCAAGTGTACGTGATCGTTACAATTGAAATTAATTTCTATCTCCTCTGTTTTCCTATAGCACTCAACTAATCCCATTAGTGTGGTAATTTTTGCATGTAGCCTTTTATTGTATTTGTAACAGATGATTAAGATCTTTAAGGGCAGAGACTAAAATTTTATAATTGTGAATTCTGTGTCGTATTTATCAAAACTGTGTGATGTAGAAGCACTCAAATATTTGTTGACTGAATAAGTCAAGATATGGTAACTATATATCTTTTTAAAAAATTGTCTTGAAAGAAGATAAAAATGGCAGTAATTGAATGAGGTTGAACGTTGAAGAGATTTTTCATCGTTATCATCATCATAGCTTGTTTTTATTGTTGTTATTACTTTTTAAGATAGGGAAGATCTCATCATGTTCATAGGGAGAAAGGAAGGAAACAGTAAGGAAAGATTTCTTATCATAATAAGATATCAGAATATAAAAAGGACACCAGTGAAAAGTAAGATAGAGAATATGAGAATTGAAAAAAAATCTATTCCTTGTTCATTTAAAACAAGTAGGAATTAATTCATAAAAAAAATCTTCAAAACAAAATACAGATGTTTGATTGGAAAACTGGGTCTGGTAAGATTTATTTTGATACTTTGATGCATCTGTAGTTACTTCAATGTAGGTACTCCCTTTGATAGTAAAGAGCTCAGCAGATTTAAGTCATTTCATGCTGTCTGACTCTTGTCTTTTGTTTCCCATAAGTCCTCTGATAAACCACCAATATAGTGTTAGTTTCTAGTAAATCTCTTAAATTCCTCTGCATACCAAAAGAGTATTATGTTCTGTCTACCAATTTTACCTTGCTCTTGTTACATGGCTTAACATTTCTGGTTATGTGGGTCTCCGATGTTGTCATTTCCATTGTTTTTCCTGTGTAATCTTTTACTGATAATTCATTACAAAATATTAATGCCAGCATTGTGTCCCCTCCATTACCCTTTGAGTGATCTTTTATTTCAGTTCTTTGGAGATTTTCATTAAACAAATTGTAGCTATACAGTATTATTATAAGAAAATTATTTTAACAATTTATTGTTCAATAGAAAATAAAAGCAAAAAAGAATTGTTATGTGAACAGCAGATTGTAAGAGAGGAATCAAAATATACAGCAGTATATTTCCATTTCCAGAAAGCCTATAGAATAGATAGTACACATTGTATTCCAAGCTGTCCTTGTTTCCTTGGAAGTTTTCTTTTGTTTCCTGCTGTGCATTTTTTACTTTGTTCTCTCCCCCCTGCCCCCCAACCTGCCATTCTCCCCCCAAGAAAGTTACAATTAAATGTAGATGTATTTACGTATACGGAAAATTACTTTTTAAATAATGTTGTTTCTTTTTTTCTTTTCTCTAAGAAGAAGCTTGGACTCCTTGAGAGCTCTGTGAGATTTCCTACCGAAAATCTGACCTGCTCAATTTCTCCTGTCCTTGTCTGAAACGTGTCAGTTCAGTTTAATTAAAATCATCAATCACTCTTTAAATGCCAGGCACTGTACTAGGTTTTCTAAGACATATGTAGAGATGATTCAGTTCTATGGGTTTTCCATGAAACTGTAGTTCATATCCTATACAATATAAACTCTTTTGGTTTTTCCTTCACGGATAGTTAAACTCTTAAATTTTTTGAGTGATTATAGACATCATTTTAAGAGACTTATCAAGATTCCAGGGCTTGATGGAAGTACCATCATGTCATGTAAAAACAGGACGTTGTGGAGGACTTCATCATCTATAGATAATCCCTCTTCCAATTGGAATCTCTGCTTAACATCATCCATAATATTGAATAAGACCTTTGTTGAGAAGGCATCCTTTTCTTCAATGCCTCACATGTCATCAGTTATCAAAGGTCATGGAATGAAGTCCTCTCTGTTATAACACCTTTCACGTATCTTTGTTTCATTTTGTCCTATTCATGGGAGATGCTTTATTAGAGGATAGCCTTTAAAGAGTTATTCTGAGATGAAATGCTATTTTAATGATCTACAATTATTGTAATGGAATTCTGCAGTCTCTATACTTTTCGTTGAATTGTATAATGTAAAGATGTGCTCTTTTGACCTGTTCCTGGTAGGAAGTGACTGACACTTGGAAATGGTAATTGTATTGATTCTATTCTTTTATCTATTTTCCTTTCTGGATATCAAAAGGTTGTTGAAAGGATTTATGTTGGCATTTAGGTGCCCTAACTTCTCATTTTTATTTTTCTCTATTTATTTCAATCTTTGATCTATGAAGTTGGATCATAGTTTTAGAAATGTAAAGGGCATTATAGGCTTTTATCTAATACTTATACCTTACAGATGAAGAAGCTAAGACCCAGAGAGTTTAAAATTACCCAAGTTCCTATAGGTAGTAAGCATCAGAGACAAGATTTGAACCCCAGCTCTCTGACTACATCAGTGTAACATTGCCTCAAGTTGATGGTGTGATTTTATTGAGAAAGCCAGTTTTGAGAAAGACTTCCTTACCAGCAACTAGTCATTTCCTTTCATTTAACATATAATCATTTCATTTTTTTGCACATTTTTTTTTGGCATTTATTATGCCTAGTCTCTCTTAATTATCTTCTTTAAGGAATATTCATCATATATAAGCCTAAGGTTTTTATACAACCTATGAATGTTAGGGTTCTTTTATTTCTTACTCGCATCATTTTTAAGCATATTTTTTACTTTTTTAAGCAATGTTGTGAATTGACATTACAGAACATTAAAATGTATTTTGATTTATTTGGAGGTTCATATTGAGTTCTTTATAGAATTCTTCACCCCCTCATCTAATACAGTGAAGACTGGTTCATAACCTGCAATTATTTTTTTACAATATTTTTTTTGAAAATTGTATATTATGGGTACTGTAATACAAGACAATTGTGTCTTATGAAAAGAAATTTCTTGTTGTCTTTCAACGTACAATACAACCAATTTGTCTATTCCTTTCATTTGATTTTCCAAGGAGAAAGCAAATAATTCTTCTATTTCCCCCCCTCAACTTTCTTTTTTCATACTGGCTTCATTTATAGAGAAAAATATCAGTACTGTTATTGATCAGTCCATTTGTCATTCAATGAATAAGGAGAGCAAATTTAGAATACCAAGAACCAGGTCAACATTTTTAAGAAGATTAACAATCGAATATTCTTTAGCAACCTCTGTCCTATTTTCTACTAATCTCCCACTATTATCATAAAAACAGAAGGGGGATAGGTAACATCAAGTATCAATTTTTATTTCTGTATTGTGCATTGCTAGGACTAAAACAAATAGCTAGATAATTGTCGATCAGCCATTAAATTCAGACTGATTTAATGTGAACTGATATTTTTGTATTCCTGAGTAAAAGCAAATGATGTAGAATATATTTAAAACACAATCCAATTTGAGGATATGATACAGGAAAGGAAACCATTTCTTCTTCAAAATACCTCTAACCTGAAAAGAAAGGGGTTTCTTCCATAAAAGAGAGGAACCAATAAGGGGAAATTTTTTTCTTGAATTTTATTCCACCAGTAAGGAGTAATTGGTTGTTTGGGTAAAAATTATAAGATCATGGGGAGAAGTGCCTAATCCATCTTAGAATCTTTTCTAGGATGGAGAGAAAAGCAGAAAATAATTTGATAGATTGCCCAGATTTGGGAAGAATAGATTTCAAAGGATTACAGAGAAGGATAACTAGAATTCCATGAACTAACTTTCAATAAGGGAAGTCAATTCCAGGGAATAGGAGGACTTCAAAAAAGCAAATTGTTAGTATTCAAAGGAAAAAACTCCCAACAAGGAGGAAATGAACAGCTATCTAAAAAAACTGATTTGAATGCACATGAAACTCACAAAACAACTTATGATTTTAAAAAGACACATGCGGAAGATGGAAGCAAAGGCATGTAATAGGGAATGAAAGAATGACAAAGTATGGGACGGTCTGTAAAGAATACTGTGAGGAAGGCTGAAGGTAAAAATGAACTGAGGCTAGTGAAAAATTCAATGATCATGAAAAGTAATTTTTAAAGCTCCTCTGTGAAAAGAGAAAGTTCTAAGAAGATACATGAGCATGGCTTTAATTGGATTAGTACAAAAAAACTGAAGAAGGGAAACTACAGCTTTCCTTGGATTTTGTTTTCTACTGTTTCTTTTGTCAACAGAATGATCATTTAACAAGATAGAAAATATTTGTAATCTGTAACCAAGAAAAGCAAGGGCATCATAAAAAAAAAACATTCAACTCCTCTTGATTAAGTTCAAGTCACCTGATCTGGAAGAACTATATCTTTGTGTATTGAAAGAATAACTGATATGATTCTCAAATCATTGTTAGATCTTAGAAAGTTCTTGGAAACTTCACATACCGGGGCAAATTTATTGTTTTTTTTTAATGAAAGGAAGTAAGTAGGATGGACTCCGTAAACTTGAGACCAATGAGTTTTACTTTAGTTCCTGAGAAAATATTATAACATATTAATAAAATAAATATACACTGACATTGAGAATTAAGAATATTTCCAGACTGATAGTCCCTTAATATAGTTTTAAGTAAACTTCTGTTCATTTCTTGGCTTTCATTTCCACATGACCAATTGAAAATTCTGTCCATAAAGGGAAAATATGTAAAAGAAATACAATATGTATTTAATGGTAAATGGAATTTTTCCATTTATAAAATTTGATGCTCAGAAATGTGGTATATGACCTTTGTAAGTTCTTCCAACTAGCTTATGTAACATCCCATTTGATATATAATATGTTTCCATAACACACATGCCCAAATTTGAGATAAGCAAAATTCAAATCTGTCTCTGTTGCCCACATTAGAGGTGGTGGGAAATTTTTTTTTAAAGTGTCATAAAAAGAGTCAATCCCTGTCACCAGGGAGATTTTACTCAGCCCCTCCTGCTAGACCAAAGGAGCTAGCCTCATCACAAGCAGCTTATAAGTAGGTGTGGGGTGGATGTGGGGGTGGTGGTAAGGCATGTTTGTTTTGTAAGGGGCAACTCCCCCCTTTCCTATATCCTTAGAGTTCTGGCTCAGAAGTCACTCATGAAGATGCAACTCAGTGATGAGTCACTCGCATCAGAAAAACAACAACCTTCACTCACCAAGTCTTTAAATTCTCTTTAAGAATGATGACTGGGGAAGGGAGGAGTAAAGGCAACAAAAGAGCAACCAGTCCTAAGAGATTATAATTAAGGTAAAATCTATATATTTGATTTTCGATCTATTTACATTTTTTTACTGAAAGTATTCAAACACACACAAAGGGGTTCTATGTCTGGGATATCATAGAAGGAAAGTGTTTTGAGATGGTAGAAACCTTCACTAAAAGATATCTTGAAGTCATGCCTCAAATTGTAGCACAAAAAGAAATAATGATAAATTATATTTTTACAGATAATTATTTCAGATCATTTGAACCCCAACAAGGGCCAAAGCCTGAACTAATCAACCAGAGGAAGAACTTCAGTCTAACAATATGTCTTTCTTTGCTCCCTGAGTAAACCCAGAGAAAGCCTCTTCCTGTGTCACCAACTAGGCTAGCTGGAGTTGACTAAGAACATTTTCCTTTGCTTGTGACCATTAAGGATGAGTGCCTTAACCCAGGATGTTATCTTGAATAATGGGACTTTTTTTATCTTAATATTTTATGGACATATACTATTGTTATGTCATGTTAATGGTACAGGAAACACACATAACTAGGTTGTAGTTTCAACTGACACTTTGTCAACTCTCTTATTTTATTTACAACCTATTCAATTAAGAAAATTCCTTTCTCATACTATGGTTAAAAATATATGGAAATCATAAATTTGAGCAACACAGACATCCTGAGTTGGGGTTGTTCTAAAATGTATTTAAGGCTTCTCATTCTTTTTATCAGACAAGCAGAATTAGAACCTGGTTCTATGTGTGTATGTGTTCACTAGCTTTGCTAGCTTTAAGGGAATAAACAATTTGGATTTATATACCACCTAACTTGTTTGCCTCTTTTAAACAAACTTTCAGGTCAACATTATATAGTACTTTTAAGGCTTGCAAACTACTTTACATACTTTTTTTTTCTTATTTGAAACTCAAGACAGTTTTGTGAGTCAAATATTCTTTTCTTCTTTTGGCCTGGATTTGTTATGTCATTGGCATACAAAATTCCAGGTGAGTAATTTATGTTGTTCATCTCAGTAATCTCTCTATTATTTTGTAGTCTTAGATAGGTACCTGAGACTACTTCCCCATGGCCACACAATCTGTATGTTTCAGAGGGCAAGACTTAACCTGTCTTCCAGAGTATCCTCTATGCCAGTGGTGTCAAATTCCCATAGAAATGGGGGCCACTAAACCACACATAAGGATCCCTGCAGCCTGCATGTTGACTTAGAAAACTACATATTAATATGATCTCTTTTATTGTATTTTTATTTAAGTAGTTCCCAATTATATTTTAATCTAATTGGACCACAGTGGGTAGTATTGTGGACTGAATGTGGTCTGTGGGCTGCATGTTTGCCACCTCTTCCATATCACACAGCTTCTTATGATTAGTATTATGCAGTTACTGTAACTTATTACTACTAATTGCTTATTACAACTATTGGTAAAGCAGTTTCAGAGGAGCTAAGTAACTTTCTCTAATCTCATTAAGCAAGAAAATATTGGAGACAAGATTTAAACTCAGGTCCCTCTGAACTGTGAGTATAGGAGCTCTTTGTCTTGTACTTTAATTACATCCTGGGAAACAGAACGACAAACTAGTTGATTTAGACATGTTACAAGGTAAAGCTTTTTGGTGAAACCAAAATAACTCATTGGGGTCATAGTATGATTGGTGATTATTCACCTTATAGGCAAAGTAGAGAGTTACTTAGTAGTGAAACACATTGAGAGGGATGACAAGAAATATGATATAGTATAATATGGGTGAATTGTCCCATGGGGTCATTCCTTGGAGCATCCATAGATAATCTCACTCTGCTTCTTGTTGACAATGAGAGAACATTGGGTTCTGATTCCAGTCATATATGACTTAAGTGCTTACTCTGAATTATCAAATACAAAATATGTTTCACACTCAAAGCCCTTCATAACTGAGCCCTCCCCATCTTTCTAGTGTTCTTATATACTTTACACTTCCCCACATTCTGTGCTCTGGTCTCCTGCAGTTCCCTGATCAAGACACTGTCTCTGACCCCAGGCATTTTCATTGTTTGACCCCATGCCCAGCATACTCTCCTTCCTCACCTCTACCTCTTGAAATTTCCTGACTTCTTTTTATGTCCCAGCTTAAATCGCACCTTCTACAGGAATTCTTTCCCAATCTCTTTTAATCCTAATATGTTCTCTTAGTTGGTTTTTCCTATTTATCCTGTACATACCTTGTTGAACATAACCGTTTGCATGCTGTTTCCTTCATTAGATTTTGAGCTCCTCAGAGGCAGGGACTGTCTTGTACCTTTCATTGTATCCAGAGCATTTATTCTTTCTTTTTTGGAGGAGGGAGGGCAAGGCAATTGGGGTTAAGTGACTTGCCCAAGGTCACACAGCCAGTAAATGTCAAATGTCTGAGTCTGGATTTAAACTCAAGTCCTCCTGACTCCAGGGTAAGTGCTCTATTCACTATACCACCTCAGCATTTATTCTTAACACAGCACCTGGCACACATATGTACTTAATAAATGTTTATTTACTGGCTTTGACTGACAGACTGACAGTTGTCTGCTGATGCAGACTGCTGCATTAGAAAAGCTAGTAATTTCAGAGGCTGTACAAAACAAATGACTGGGTTCGTCTAGGGTTTTTTTTTTCTTCTTCTGGCTATTTAGTTCTTTTCTTGATTCTTTTTTCTCTGGAAAAGTGAAGGACCTTTGGACTGAAAATGACAGAAGAAAAATGGGAATTGATATCCAAGATAAATAAGGAAATAGTAAGAAAGGACCAAACTGAATTTGATAAATTCTTGCAATCTGACTCAAATGAACTGTTTGCTGTTATTGAAAGACCTGGTGGTTGTGTTTGTTGAGCCATTCTCAAGGACCTTTAAATGACTAATGAGAACAGGAAAGGTAAGGTACTAAAGGACTCGAGAAGGGTAAATGTCCCATTTTTTTTTAAAGGAATCGGTAAAGTATAGGCTAACTTTAATTTCATTTCATAGAAAAATTACAGAACATATTATTAGAGAGATGATTCATGAATGAATCAGTGATCATAAAGAAGCAGCATAATCATGACAGATTAATTATATTTTATAGGGTTTTTTTTTAGCCTGGTAAATTAAGGGCATTCTAAGATTTAAGCTCTCTGGATTTTAGAAGTCTCACATAATTCTTAGAAAGATATGGATTAAATAATAACACATTCAGAAAGATTCAGAACTGGTTACATGAATGTACTAAAAGAGGTGTCACTAATACTTCCACATCAATTTGGAAAGATACTTCCAATATGATGCTATATTCATTTATGCTTGATGTTACTTAATGGTCTAATATGGTGGTACACTCAACTATGCATGATAGATATCAAATGGGAAGATGTCACATAGCTTGCAGGGGTAGCAACTTATAATGGATAACGTTAATATGGTGTTTCAAAGTTTTAAAATATCTTTGCATGGGTTAACTCATTTGATACCCATAACAACCCATGGAGGTAAATGCTATTGTTATTCCTATTTTACAGTTGAAGAAACTGAAGCATACAGAAAGTGTCATGCACAGCTAATCAGTGTTTGAGGAGAGATATTAACTCAGGACTTTCTAATGCTAAATCCCACAATATCCACTGTACCAACTAGCTGCCAAGCTTGCTGGCACATTGAATATGAGGACCAAGATCCAAAAATATCTTGTTGGAATAGAACATCAAACCGGGTTTAATAAAATGTAATTTAGTAGGGATAAATATAAAGTCTTACACTTGTCCTAAAATTTTGACTTAGTAAAGTGCAGGATGGGGGTGGGATGGGGTATAGTTTTAGGTAATAGTTTGTCTGAAAAAAATGATGTAAGCATTTTAGTCAGTGGTGTGCTGATAAATGTTTAACAATTGCTCCAAGTTTAGTCTGTAATATTAACATTTTCTTCATCATTTTCTTAAGTCTAGACAGTAAAACACACACACATTAATGCAAGGCTTGATCAGTAACATTTGCTGATTTGTGAGGTGTAAAAGTTCATGTTTAGAACTTAACAATCAGCTCTCATCAGCCAGTTCAAGCTAGCTCTAGCACACACCTCATTTTAGTGCACTGTGAGTTCAATATGATTCAGTAATGTAATACGGATTGGAACTGTGATTTCATCAATACTGGGAACTTCTTGGTGTGGAAACTTATAGCCAATAAAAGGACTAAAGAGGTGAGAGAATAGTGGCCAAGTGGACAGGGTAGAAAAGGTGCTCATTGCATAACTATGAATTGAGTACAGGAGAGCTGATTTAATCCTACTCAAATAAAGCCTAGGTAAAACCAAGTGAATCATAGCATTCCATATAGGATGATTTAAAAAGCATTCAGACACTTGAGTCATAGTCAGATTTTCAATTTACTTGGCAGCTGATAGTTAACTCTTATGAAGATATAGTTTGGCAGTTCTGGTAATCAGACATTTCACATTTCACTTCTACTTTGAGCATTGTCAAATTAAATAGCCAACTTCTATATTTTTTTTCTGATGGCTTCTCTTTGATGCTCTTTTTCCATGTAAACAACCTACTCTTTCTACTGCTATGTAGGCACTCTATCCTTGTGGTGTTTGAACTGCCTAATGAAAATATTAATTGTCACCATGGCTGCCTTGCTAGTAGAATGTCCCACAAGACCAAAGAAAGCCTCTTTCAAGCAGGGTGAAGCTAGATGGAGGGTGGCAAGGGGCACCATCAGACAACTCAGAGAGTTGTCCTCAGGCTCAAAGAGTGTCTGAAGGGCAGCTTGCCTCCTATATATTTTGCATAACCACAAAATTCTTTCTCAGAAACTAATCATGAGGATTTAACTCAGTGAAGACTCATTCATATTTGGAAACCAGCATCTCCTTCCACAAAGCATCCACGTGGTTTACTAGAATGATGACTGAGCTTTCTCCCAAAAAGTGGGGGAGAGAGGAGTAAACTCAATAGAAGACCACTCACTCTAAAGAGAATGTAATTAACTGGTTGTCTTTGTGCCTGCTTTCCAATTTTTTTCCAATTTTTTATGAAAATTATATCAAGGGCATCCTTGATGAACTATATTGACAGGTAATCTTGAAACCAAGTTGTTACCATCATATAAATGCCTGAAAGGAATAGATAACACAAAAATCTCATTGTAATTATTGTTGGTAGTTACAAGAAAATATCTAATTCACAATGACAGACTATGATCTTAAAGATTCTCCTTCAACAAGGTATTTCTGAATCATACTTCAGAATTATTCTTGATTCTGTGGAAGAGATTACTATAGAGATAACCTTGTTAGATGAACCTCTGGTCATAAATATTATACAATGCATAAAACAGGAGTGATGAATACTCTTTACAGCATATGTCATACCTTCTGCGAAGGTAGACCTCCAACAAAAGATTCAAATTATTAAATTCTATGGATGATGAAGTCCTTCATTGTGATTTTGGAACAGATTTTTTAGCCATTCAAAAGAGTTTTTTCTGACCATCTTAAAAAGAAAAATCAAGTGATTATCAGGATTGACATGCAGTGAGATAGAAAACACTAGATAACTACAGAGATGAACAATTTATAATAAAATTGATCAGTAAGTTGGCCTAGAATCAAACAGGAAAAAAGGCTATATTGCTTTCAGGAAATCAAAAAGCTCCTTGTATATCCCTCAAACTTCTTTCAGAAACAAAGGCTCATTGTTTTAATCCCAACATTCCAGTAGCATTGTATGACTGATGGACATAGAACATAGCAGACTCCCAATAATCTTAAGTGGATATCATGTACTAGGCAATGGAAAGATACTTGCGGATTGTGAGCAGATTTAACCATATAACAAACATGGAACTTGGGAGAACAGAAATATAGAATATCATCAGGAATATGCATGATTCATACAGATACTGGACTGATTGCCTGGTAAGAGTAAGGGATGACTGCAGGACAGTTCATGTTTTCCTCTAAAATCTTCTGAAATGGTGTCACAATAAACAGAGAATAATCCCTTCCACATTGGGTATGGCCACTATGGTGCGCTAATGGAAGGGAAAGGGCAAGAATCATTCAGGACGACTATCACCAGCATCATTAAAGGGTACATCAAAATAGATAACATAGATTCATTTAATTATTGAAAGTCTCTAGAACAACTTCCTAACAATAAAATTATCCAAATTGGAATGGTCTAACTGTGGAGGTATTAGATATCTTCTCATAGAAGGTCTTCATGCAAAACATGGACAGAAGTTTTCATGGGGTTTCTTTTTTCCATGATGAGCTGGGCTGGGTGACTACCAGCGGTTACCATCTGACTCAAAAGTACTGTGATATTCTTCTCTACTCAAAGCAACCACAGCATGCATTCTCACCTGCACACCTGTGCATACACTGTTCCCATCACCTATAATCTTTTCCACCTATTTAATCATGTGCTTTTTTTTTCAAGGTCCAGCTCAAACTCCATATCTCCTGTGAAGTTTCCCATGACATGTCAATTGACCTATTTATAATAAATGCTTTTTCCTCTGAATGCATGACATTTATTATCTATGACACTTATTTAATAATGGTTGATATTTATATGGCATTTTAAGGTTTACAAAATACTTTGAATACATTATTTCTTTTGAATCATACAACAAACAGTATTTTTCATTCTATTTTTTAATTAAGGAAATAGACTCAAGGAAATTTAGTGATTAGGTCACATATCTATTAAGTAGTAGAATGAGAGTTCAACTATCAAGTATTCTTGACCGCAAACCTAGAGTTCATTCTATATATAACATGAAGCAGCCTTCTTATTTATTTTAACTCAATGACACTCAATTGTTAACTGTCTTTTCATAGTTTATATCTTGTCTCTCTTATTTATAAATTATTTTAAGTGAAGTCTTAGGCTTATTTTGATCTTTGTGAGTATAAGATTGTGTCATATACACAATAGACACTTCATAGCTATTGATTGAGAGTCTAAAGATTATGTCAACATGTAGAAGTTAGTGTTCACAAGTTACTGGGCTCCTGCCAATGGATTGTACTTAGGGAACCTAGAACTGTAATCCATTGAGACTGGAGAGCTACAAGAAATTTCATATTATTCTATCACCCCAGAAAAGGCTGCTGAAATTTCTGATGCTGCTCACAAAGTCATGAGTTTAACCAGTTAATTCCTAATAATGTGAAGTCTCAGAGTTCCTGGGACATAAAGGTGAGACTGAGAGCTTTGAACTAATGGCTCCAGGCTTTTAATACCTTGTACCTCTGGACACCTTTGCCAAAAGGTGGGGGGACCAAGTGCTCATGTAGAGACTTGAAAATCTCTGTGGAATACTTATCTAAGCACAATGCCATTTTTGCACTTTTCCTAGATGTTGTTGGTATAAGTTATTCCTGTACATCAGGGCTTTTAATCAGAGGTCCATGACCAGGTTGCAGGGGATGAGGAAAAAAAAATCTTCACTAACCTCCAACTGAAATTTAGTAGTTGCTTCAAATGTTTAAAAATATTAATGAGAGAAGGGGTTCAACAGACTACCAGCGTGTTTACGACCAAAAAAAAAAGGTTAAGAACTCTTTTATAGTTGAAAGTAAAGCCTGGACACAAATTATTTTGTTTGAAAGTAAACCTTTTGTGCACATCAACTTCATTCACTTGGACCCTCCAGGAATCCTTCTTCACTTATTAAGCTTCCAAGCATAAATGGAAAAATGGCTTTTAGGGGAACTGAGCTTGGAGGTTTATTTCTTTTTGACCTGAGAATTTAAACAGTTTAAAAGCTCCATATTTTTGCTTTACTTTTAAGCCTATATTGAACTGCTTGTCAGAAGTCTTTCAGTTGTAAATGAGCTTAGACTTATTCTTACAATGAACAAAAACTCTCAGATCTTCCATTTGATGGTCTTTACAACACAGAACTGAAGTCTATCTTTTTGCTAACAAATAAAAAATAAAATAAGGTATCATAGGATTAATCTGATTCAAGAACTGATGAATGGAAGGAAGTTATGACAGGAGAAAACTATGACCTCTGTTAAAAATTTCAGAGTTATATGTATTTTAAAGATCCTGAAAATAGTAACAGAAAGAGTTGTAGAACTTATTTGTTCTAAGGTCAAAATTCACAGGAAAAGAAAAGTTGACAAGATGCTGCTTTGTAACTGGAATCTGTTCAGTAGTTATTTCAGGGTTTCAATAAAGGCAAGCTATGGGTTCCACAGAAATCAAAATTTGTGTGAGTGCCAATCAAAAGAATGCATTTTTGTTGGATGTCTGGTAATTGAAACAGTAATTTATAGTGATAGTATCCTCAAATTCCTTCCTACTTTAGATAGCAGTGAACAGAATGCTGGACTTTGTGTGAGATGAAAGAGTTCAGAGTCTGAATCTGAGATCAGAAAAGGTCTTTATTCTTTCTCCTGAGAAAGGACTCTGCCCCTGTTGCTCAAATGGCATCTGACAGGGAGAGAGCAACAGGTAGAAGCAAGTCGATGGTTATATAACCTTCTAATGCAGAAACCCAACCCCCCAACTGGCCTTCACTCTCATTGGTAGGGACGCGGGCTCACAACCTAAGCAGGAATCTATCTCTGAGACAAAGGACCCGGAAACGTGGGTGTCCAATGCAGGGACAGGAAAGCAGTTTTATCCTTATCTGGCATATCTCGTGCTGAGGTGGTACTGGGGAGGGTCTCCATTGCTCTAAGTCCCAGATTCCTGTAAGGTCAGGTGACTTGTAAACTTAGGCATAGTGGATGCTGAAGCCACTCTAGATTTGATTTTTCAGAGTGGAGAAACTTCACTGCAAATTATCCCTTCCCACTTGAAGGCAGAAAGACCTACCTTCATTCAAAGGCCTCAGACACTGCCTTGCTGTATAACTCTGGGGAAATCACTTAACTTGTCAATCTCAGGTGCTTTATCTATATATGGGAATCTGAGTAGCCCCTATCTCATGGGATTGTTGTGAAGATAAAATGAGGAAGTATTTATAAAACATTTTGTGAACCTTAGATACTACATAAATCCTAGATTTTTTTACTACTGCTATTACTACTACTGCCACTACTACTACTACTGTTGTTGTTGCTGCTTGGGCTGCTGCTGGTATAGTCTTATTTTGGGGGCCAAAATTTGTTAATGTAAAAGCACCCATCTCTTTTTACTACTACTTAACGCATCTGTGTCTCTCACAAAAGATTATTAATGTCATTGCGTTTTTATCCAAACAGTCCAGTACCTAGTCCAAATGGACTACATAATATACTCAGGGATTTTGTGACAATTGCTCCCACTCTTCACTTCCAGCTCCCTCTTGTTTTTCCTGGCTTCCTTCCAAAATCAGTTCAAATCCCACCTTCTGCAGATGACCTTTCCTGGTCCCCCTATTTACTAGTGTCTATTTACTAGTGTGATTACCTTCCATCTAATTTGTATGTATCCCCAATGTTTGTCTCTCCCGTTAGAATGCATTCTCCTTGAGGGCTGAGATTATTCTTGATGGTTTTTTTTGCATTATTTCCAGTATTCCTGGCACGATATAGGAATAATTTAATGCTTGTTGACCAGCTGATGCTCACAAACCATGGGTTTGATAACATTGAGCTGAGTTATTAAAATGAATACATTTTAAGAAAGTGATTCAGCTTCATGTTAATACATATGTTCAAGCAGAGCTTCATTATGCCAATGTGAATTTCAGAACAGGAACTATGTCGATACTCATCCTCTGTGTTCTCTGATCATCATGCCTGAATGCTTTGGCACAAGTGTCATTTGAACACAAACACATCTGTGTGTCAGTCATTGTACTTTCTTTTGTCAGGAGGTACTAAGCACATCATGTGGTTGTCATGGTAGTATGGAAAGCTTTTTCTGGAAAACTAGTCATGAAGCTGAAACTAGTCATGAAGTCGTCTCGAACTTAAGTGAATGTAAAATTATAAAGGATGGAATTAATGAGGGGTACTGTATTTTTCCCTTGATGGAGATAAAACAATTATTGGAGAACTGGATATTGATTGCATAGCTTCATTGAATGTTAATGCATAGAATGGCAAATTTCAATTTCAGATTCTTGTCTATGAATGAAGGCTCGATTCTAGTTCATATGCTCTTTAATAAAGGATCCCCCATAATAAAATCCCCTAATTAACCCATTATTACATCAATCAAGAAATGGTGCATTATTACCCATTTTTTATGACATGCTTCTCTACAGTATGATTTTTCTCAATCATATTCCAGGTCACATTTCATTTGGATCATTTGATGCTTGTTTTCAGATTTCCATGGAGTAAATGAATTTGGGCATGCAATTCCTCATACGGCATTGAGAAACCTGTTTAACTCCAGGGCCACCAATAATTCATTAGGCCGAATTCTCCATTAAATTTGGGAACAAAAAGACTTCCTGAATTTCATCTTTGATTAGGGGTGGCCCGAGGGTCAGCCATGTTTAACATACCATTGTATCTCCATGGAAACTAATTCTTTCTTTTTTCATTTCTAGAAGAGTCAGGAACATTTTTGTGTTCCCATGGAGATAGAAAAGCCTACATTCAGCCTCCTCCATGAACAATATCCAAAAAATTAGTCTCCTTATGTCCCTATAAAAGGAGATCAACATTTTTCAACTTTTATGTGAAAAAATTTTAGTGAAATATTGTGAGATAAGGCATCAAAACATGGATAAGTCTGCTTGAAAAAAAATCGTTATCGGTACGTCCCCTTGTTCTTTAAAAGAAGCAAATAAATTATAATAGTTCCACTGGAAGCCAAGGTGAACTCTGACTTAAAAACAAAACAGGTAGGGGCAGCTAGGTGGCCCAGTGAATAGAGCACTGGCCCTGGAGTCAGGAGAACCTGAGTGCAAATTCGGCCTCACACACTTAACCTGAGTGCAAATTCGGCCTCACACGCTTAACACTTACTAGCCATGCAACCTTGGGCAAATCACTTAACCCCAATTGCACTACCTTCAAAAAAGCAAAAAAACCAAACAAACCAAAAAACTAGGGTAACTCTCTCCCACTAATATTGATAAAGTATATGTTGCTAATCACCAAGGGACTATAGAGGAAGTGACCATGTAAAAAGAATAGAGGCGATTGTTAAATATTTCTGAAACTAGTCACAGAAAATTTCTCCGTGTGGCAAAGAATTCAACAGATTACCTGTGGACAGACAAGGCTGTATATAATTCTCCTATTTCATCTCTTGTGACATAATATTAAATTCACATTTTTACCCTGATCTTTAAGGCTTCAAATGCATAAGAGCTTACAAGGCATTTTTTTGATAGCTTTTCTCAAAAAAGAAGTTATACACATACCCTTATTCCCTTGAGGTCTCAAGGAGAAAGAAAAAAAAATAGTTTCATATAGGAGCAATGAATGTTTTGATGATATCTTTCATTGAAAATTAATCATGTAACTTGCAGATGATCAGAAAATTATCTTAGAACTGGTTCTTAGCCTAAAACTATGAGGATTACTACATCTAATAGTATAAGACCTAACGACCATGTCACTGTCACTTCAGACTGCATGATTTCTAATGGCTCCAAGAAAAACAGAAGTCACCCTTTCTCCTGATGTTCATCTTATAATGCAATAGACTTTTGCTAACAAAAATGCTAATTCCAATGAAAAGAAGTAATACTTATAAAAAAAAAA
>CM053583.1:216746619-216761958 GCA_028627135.1 Pseudochirops cupreus
GTACAGCCTGTATTTAATTGCTTGTCCTTCCAATGGGGGTGGGTGATGAGGGAGGAAGGAAAAGAATCTAGAATTTAAATTTCTATAATCAAATGTTAAAAATATATATGTGTGTGTATGTATATATATATATATGTATATATATATATATATATATATATATATATATATATACATATACACACACATATATTATTAACTACATCCAACTAGGAATTAACATATGTAGGCGCTATGGTGGGGAGATCCATCCTGCCCTACCAGAAAGTTAGAGGGGTGAGGGGGAGGACACAGGAGAGAGCATTTGGGGGGAGGGGTTATACAGTGGGATGGCTGTTTTGAAGTGTTGGATAGGGGAAAGATGGGGAGAAAATTTGTGACTCAAAATCTCATGGAAATGAATGATGTAAACAAGAAAATAAATAAATAAATTTATTTAAAAAATAAAAAAATAAAGTACATTTATTTAGTATCTTAATCATTTAGTAACTCAATCATTTAGTAAGTCCTTAATTCAATCATCCTTAAGAAGTACAGGATACAAAAGGTGCAAAGTCCTCCCACCCCTAGGTCACATTGTCTTAATCTCTTCAATGAAAAAGTCTTCTTTCTTCTTAATTGAAGAAGTCCTTAACTCAATCATCTAAATGTAAAGGTGGAAGTTCTCTTCCCCTAGTCCACAGTACATCATGATCTTCTCAGTTTGCATTAAATATACAAGGAGAGGTCTTTTCATCTTGACCCAAGGTAGGCTCTCAGTTTCCATGGTTCCTCTTCCATGGTTCCAGCTCCTGCCTTAATCTATCCAACTGTCACTTGGGCTCAAAGGCAGGCAGCTCCCAGTTCCTTGTCCAGCTCCTTGTTGAGTTCTTCGTGAAGTTCCTTGTCCAGTTCCCATTCCGTATTGAAGCTCACAGTGTCCAGTCCTTATTAAGTCCTTCACAGTTCCTGTTTCTGGGAAGACAAAGCTTAACAGAGCCACAATAATGTTCATTCACATTGCCGGCACCACTATCAAGTCACTATCTGCCTGTGAAATCACCTCAGACACACCAACAAAATGTGATAACTCAACACAAATCATCAGTACAGTCACAGGACCTTTGAATCCCTCCTCCGGGCCTTCTATTAACAGACAACCAGAAAATCCTCTTTCATGGCTTACAGTAAGGTCACATGGCTTCTATACAAAGTATCACAAACAAACATCAATACAGACAGAACAGACAAACACATTGCCAGGATGTCACAAGTTTCCTTCTTCTCCACTACAAGAGCTGCCTTCTCAGTTCTGCTCTCTCCAGCCTGGGCCTCTCCTTATATATGATCATTAGCTCCTCCCCTTCTTGTTGTAGGAGTTCACAAGTTCTAGGGTTCACAAGTTGTGGGATTCACAAGTTCTGGATCTTTTTACTTGATACAATCACTAACTGAAATAAGGTGTCAACTACTTTGCTTGCTATTACAACCCCTTAATTTTTTTTTAGATATCATCCCTCCATATTTAACTCACACCTGTGCCCTTTATATATACATCTAAGCACCCTAAGAATGAGAAAGGTCTTACGTATTAGAAATATCAACTTCTCATGTTAGAATGTAAACAGTTTAACCTTATTAAGTCCCTTATAATTTCCCTTCCTTGTTTACCTTTTTATGTTTCTCTTGACTCTTCTATTTGAAAATCAGTTTTTCTATTCAGCTCTGGTGTTTTCATCAAGAATGCTCAAAAGTACTTTATTTCATTGACTATCCATTTTTTTTCCCCTGAAGGAGTGGCTGGATAGGTGATTCTTGGTTTGCAATCCTAGCTCTTTTGCCCTCTGGAATATACTATTCCAAGACCTCTGTTCTTTAGAAGCTGTTAAATCTTATGTTATCATGATCGTGGTTCTGTGATACTTGAATTGTTTCATTCTGGCCATTTGCAACATTTTCTCCTTCATCTGGGAGGTCTGCAAGTTGGTATAGTATTCCTGGGAGTTTTCATTTTGGAATCTCTTTCTAGAGGTTATTGGTGAATTTTTTCAATTTCTATTTTACCCTCTGGTTCTAGAATATCCTTAATAATTTCTCAAAAGTTGATGATTTGGCTATTTTTTTATTTAGTATTTTATTTTTTCCCCAGTTACCTATAAAAACAGTTTTTAAAATTCAGTTTTAAAACTTTGAGTTCCAAATCTCTCCCTTCCTCCCTCACTCCCTCTTAACCCCACCACTGAGAAGACAATATAGTTTACACATGTGTAGTCATATAAAATACTTCTGTAATAGTCATGTTGTGAAAGAAAACATAGACAAAACAGAAAAACCTCAAGAAAAATAAGGGGAAAAAAGTGTGTTTCAATCACCTTCCAGACACCATCAGTTTTTTTCTGGTGATGGTTAGCATTTTTCATAATAAATTCTTCAGAGTTGCCATGAATTGATGTATTGCTGAGAATAGCTGTCATTCACAGCTGATCATCCTTTGAAATTGCTGTTATTTTATGAGGTGCATTTTACTTTGCATCAGCTCATATAAGTCTTTTCAGGTTTCTCTGAGAGCGTCCTGCTCACCATTTTCTATAGTACAATAGTATCCAATCATAATCACACACCATAATTTGTTCAGCCATTCCCCAATTCATGGGCATCCCCTCAATTTCTAATTCTTTGTCCCCAGAAAAGAGCTGCTATACATATTTTTTTTAATATATGTGCTTTTTCTTTTCTTTCTTAAACATCTTTTTGAATTACAGATCTACTAGTGCTATTGTTAGCTCAAGGGGTATGCATGGTTTGTAGCCCTTTGGCACAGTTCAAAATTGCTTTGTATCATATTACAAGCCCTCTGATCCTTCACTGGTGGCTCCAGATTGTGGATTATGCCTCCAGAATACTTGAATTGTTTCTTTCTGGATCTTTGCAGTATTTTCCCCTTGACCTGGGAACTCTGGAATTTGGCTACACTATTCCAGAAAGTTTTCTTTTTGGGATCTCTTTCAGGAGGCAGTCAGTGGATTTTTCAATTTCTATGTTCTCCTCTGGTTCTAAAGTGTCAGGGCAGTTTTCTTTGGTAATTTCTTGAACAACAGACCTTTGACCTTCTAAGTTGTTGAGGACTAGAAAATTGTTTCACTCTTTTTGTAGGTTCTGATGCTCTAGAATTAGTTTTGAGTCATTATTTAAAGAGATTTGGAGGGTTTTGTGGAAGAACACAGGAAAGTCCCTACCGTCTTGGGTCTACCTTCTGAGTAAAATATTAGCAAAGAAGTTATGACAATATATTTTAAGGATTATGCAAGATGACCAGGTTGAATTGATACCAGGTAGACAGGGTTGGTTATTAGCAAACTATTTTAGCAAAACTATAAATATGACATGCCATATTAACAATAAAAATTACATGATTTTATAAATATATGTAGAAAAACTTTTGAGAGAATAGAATACCCACATCTGTTTAAAATGATAAAAAGCATATGAATAAAAACTCTCCTAAATATGGAGCAATAATTGCTACTTAAAACCAGTAGCCGTAAGTATATGTGATGGAGACATAGAACACAAAGACGACAATTAGAGCCCTTTCCAAAAAGATCAGGGTTAAATGAAAATGTTCCTCATTGTGACTATTATTTGATGCAGTTCTAGAAACGAAGCAACTAGTTGGCAAAGAGGTTAAATTGCTGGGCTGGAAGTCAGGAAGACTCATCTTCCTGTGTTCAAATCTGTCTTCAGACATTTACTGGCTGTGTGACTGGGAAAGTCAGAAATAAGAAGCTATTAGAGCCAAAGAGAGAAACATCCTGAGGGGTTTGGATTTGGGAGATTGGAATGGCAGGACATTTATACTTACCTTGGAGAAACAAAAGGAGGACTAAACAGTGGAAAAGGGGTAAAGTGGACATTGACTCCACAGACATTTTGGAGAAGAAGAATCAGGGTGAAGGAAATGCCAAGAAGTCAGCTCTTTCCCCAACTTTTCCTCATGATTTTTGCATATCCACAGTCATTATAATCTAATCTGCTGCTTCATTGCTTAAATCTTTCTAGTAAATTCCATTTTGCTTAATCTAAAAAGAGGTCAGGAGTTAAATACAGATAGAAAAAAAAATTAGGTAGAGAGGCCAGTTCTTCTTAAATGTTAGGAATTTTCGTAACTGGAAGTTCAGATGACTGTGACTGAACTCAGAACTTTTCATCTAAATTGAAATCTCTAAATCCTTAGGGGCTTTTAGATTATCCCTAGGCTTCAAATATGCTAAGTTTTATAATGAGGTATTTTCATAGTCTTTCATAAACTCAACCACATCAACTTCTGAGGTAAAGATTCATTATTCAGCAACTACTGGCTTATACCAATAGTGCGTATTCTTTACTACAATAAGTAACAAATAGATGAATTACCTCTTTCTATATTAACAACTAGAAGAATAAGGAAGAAGGGACTTTTCATATTTGTGGAGGAAGGAAGAGTTCTTGACCAAGTATGCAATACAGAACATCCCAAGAGATAAAATGTCTAATTTTTACTGAATATAACTGGAAAACTGTTGTAGTTTGTGTTGCATAGAATCCTGGTGACAAAGGTGTAAGAATGAGGCAGGTAACATGGTATCATGGATAGGGAACTGGCTTCAGAGACCAGAAGGTCACGAGTTAAAATATTCCTGTGACACACCCCAGTTGTGTGACCTTTGACAAGCCGCTCAACCTATCAGTGTTCTAGGCCAGTCTCTTAGAACAATAGATGTTTAGGAAATGCTTGTTGTCTTGACTTGGTACCTTGTCTACTACTGTATATAAAGATTTGCCATTTCATATAAAATCTTCACTTTCTCTGTTCTCATTTTGAGAGGAAACATTCATGTTTCTTGGTGTTTGTCAAACCCAGAATGACAAAGTATTAAAATGAAAGATCTCTACCTTTCTATCAACTGTACATGGTACTTTGACAATAACTAACTATGTGTTAGGGAATAAAAATCTCAAAAATAAATGCAGAAAAATTGAATGTGTATTTTAAACCATAATAAAATTATATTCAATAAAGGGACATGGAAATATATTACAAATTAATTGGAAACAAAATAATCTAATCTTAAAGAATCCCTGGGTCAAAGAACAAATCCTAAAAACAGCCAGTAATTTCATTAAAGAGAATGGCAACAATGAGACACCATATGAAAATTTAGGGATGCAGCCAAAGCAGTACTTAAGGGAAAATTGATATCTCTAAATACCTCTAAATATGTGCATCAATAAAAGAGAGAAAGAACAGATCGATGAATTGGGCATGGAACTAAAAAAACAAACAAACCTAAAATAGAAATAAATTAAAAATCTCCAATTAATCACTAGAATGGAAATCCTGAAAATCCAAGGAGAGATTAATAAAATTCAAAGAAAATTAAAAAAAAATAAACAAATAGGGATGGCTAGGTGGTGCAGTGAATAGAGCACCAGCCCTGGAGTCAGGAGGACCTGAGTTCATATCTGGCCTCAGATGCTTGACACACTTACTAGCTGTGTGACTTTGGGCAAGTCACTTAACCCCAACTGCCCTTCAAAAAGCATAAAAACAACCAAACCCAGACCCCTAACACCTAAATAAGTAATACTAGGATTGGTTTTATGGGGGAGGAGGGGTTTGAAACTAACAGACTAGATAAGCCATAGGTTAATTTGAACAAAGAAAGAGAGGAGAAAACCAAATTACCAGTATTAAGAAATGCAAAGGGTGAATGCAGTGCCAATGAAGATGAAATTGAAGCTATTATTAAGGAGTTTTTGGCCCAATTACATGCAGATAAAAATGAAAGTCCAAGTAGAATGGATGAATATTTGCCAAAACACAAATAGCCCAGATGAACAGAAAAGGAAATAGAATACTAAAACAATTCTGTCTTCGGAAAAGAAGTTGAATAAGTCATAAACGAGCTTTAAAAAAAAATCTCCAGGACCAAATTGATTTGTGAATGAATTCTACTCAACATTTAAAAACAATTAATTCCAATACTACATCAATGATTGAAAAATTTAATAAAGGAGTCCTACCAAATTCCTTTTGTGATGCAAATATGACTTGATAACTTAAACCAGAGAGAGCAAAAAGAGACAAAAAAACTATAGACCAATTTGCCTAATTCATACCAATTCAAAATTTTAAAATAAAATACTAGCAAAAATATTGTAGCAATATATAACGAAGATCATACACTATTATGAGATTTATTCTAGACTGGTTTAGTATCAGGATAACTATAAGCATAATTGATCATATCAATAAAAACAGTATGATATTGTAGCTATAGATGCAGGAAAAAAAATCTTTTGACAAAATACAACACCAATTTCAATTAAAAATACTAGAAAACAAAGGTGTAAATGGAGATTTTCTTAAAATGATGAGTAGTATCTAAAATTAAAATCAGACATTATTTGTAATGGAGATAAATTTGAAGTCTTCCCAATGAGACCAGGAGTGAAGCAAGGATGATCAGCACCACTATTATTCAATATTGCATTCGGAATGTTAGCTAGAACAACAAAAAAAGAAAATAAATTGAAGGAATAAAAACAGACAACAAAGAAAAAATATTACATTTTTTTTGCTGATGATATAATAATGATATATTTTGAGAACCCTAGAGAATCTACTAAAAATCTAATTAAAACAACTTTAGCAAAGTTTCAGGATATAAAAGAAATTCACACAACTCATCAGCATATCTATATATTAAAACAAGACCCAGCAGGAAGAGCTAAAAAGAGAAATTCCATTAAAAATGGTGGTTAGCAATGTTCTCGTTTGTGTTTCATTTTTGGAGAGGACCAGTCACATCATGGGATGATATCTTGACTTACGTGTCAGTGTGAAGCAGAGTTGCACAATAATAGTTGTTACTCTCATTCTCTCTTCCAGAGTCTTTTATGTCCAATGGCAAGACAAAAGTCAGTATTATTGGCAATGTCCTTGGAAGCAGTAAATGACCTTGATGACTTTAATGCCTGAACAAGCTCTAAGTGGGCTCCAGAGTACCTGCATCAGCTGCCTTTGTGCCCATTGGAACAAATTGTTCTCATGTGACCATTGATCTTCACATACTTGGGGTAGACATCCCCCTAACTTATGAGAGATTTTAAGCCCATCAGTTACCTTCAATCTACTTTAGCCCATTGGTTGAGACAGTTTTCCTGGATGTAGACACTGCACATGCTACAGCTTCTAGGAGTCACAGGTGAGTGTTGGGTAAATCAGGTGGACACCAAAGGTGTATAGGAAGCCCTGACAAGGGTTTAGCAAGCGCTCACACCAGAAGTGCTAGTCCTCTTGAATACTCCAGTTGTAAACAATATAAAATACTTGGCAGTCTCCCTACCAAGAGAAATCCAATCCAGGGAACATAGGTACACAATTATAAAATACTTTTCACACAAATAAAAACAAACGTTAATAAATGGAGAGATCTTAACTAGTCATAAGTAAATTAAAATGAGAGTTTTATGTGTTAATTTACTTATTCATTCCTGTACTAATCAAACTACCAATGAACTATAGAGCTGGAAAAAATAGAAAAACTAAATGGGAAGAACAAAAGGTCAAGGATTATCAAAAGAATCAAGAAACACACGTGAAGGAATGTGGCTTAGTACTATCAGATTTCAAACTATGTTATAGAGTGGTAATCACGGAAACAGTTTAATACTAGTCAAGAAATAGATTGGTGGTGCAATGAATAGAGCACTGACCCTGGAGTCTGGGAAGACCTGAGTTCAAATCCTGCCTCTGACACTTAACCCTTACTAGACATGTGACCTTGGGCAAGTCACTTAATCCCAATTGCCATGCCTTCCCGCCTCAAAAAATAGACTGGTGCGTCAATGGAATTAATCTATCAATCTATCTAATCTAGTATGCAGTGCAGTGGATAGAGTGCATGCAGGTCCTAGAGTCAGGAAGATTAATTTTTCTGAGCTCAAATCTATCTCTGTGACCTTGGTCAAGTCACTTAATGTTGTTTGCCACAGTTTTCTCATGGGGAATGAAATGGCAAATCATGCAATATCTTGGCAAAGAAAACCACAGATGGGGTCACAAAGAGTCAGATATCACTGAAATGACTGAACAACAACAACAGCAGCATAGACCAATATTATGTCATTTATTGAGATACAGTCAAAACAGATGATATAGACAGAAAAGGTGATATAAGTAAATTAGGGAAGAATTGGAAAATGTACCTGTCAGCTATAATAGAAAAGGAAAAAAATATGACCAAACAAGAGGTAGTGAGGACCACGGGCAGTAAAATGAAATAATTTTGATTGCATGAAATTTTAAAGTAATGTAGCCAAAATTGAGAGGAAGATAGGGAACAGAAAAAAAAAAAACTACAGTAAATTTCTCTGATTAAGGCCCTTAAAAGTGAACCAAATGCATAAAAATAAGCATTTCCCAATTGATAAATAGTTAAAGGATGAAGACAAGAAGTTTTCAGAAGAATAAATCACAGCGATCTATAGCCACATAAACATGCTCTAAATTGGGTAGAGATACCACTTCGTACCTATCAGATGGATGAACAAGGCAGAAAAGGAAACGGGCAAATGTTGAAGGGAAATGAGGAGAAATTGCTTTCCTCATGCGCTAGTGGCAAAGCTGTGAACTGATCGATCCAACCCTGGAGAGAAATTTGGGGCTATGCTCCAAGGTCTAACGTATCCTTTGACCAGGAAATACCACTACTGGATCTGTTCCCCAAAGAGAACAAAGAGAAACGGACATCTATGGAAAAAAATAATGGAAAAAATGGAAATTGAGGGGATATTGCAACGGTAACATAAATGGGAAGATCTTTCCCATCCATTAATGGGCCCATGTGACTTGCTTGAGTCACATGAGTCCGTGCTGGGAGGAGCTTGCTGAAGAGGGTGGAGCAGGAAGGGGTGGAGCAGGAAGGGGTGGAGCGGAGCCCAGAGGAAGTTGGTCAGAGCAGTTAAAGCGCAGGGAGAAAGAGGAAGCTGTGCGAGCTGTGAGCGTGTGTTTGTGGGAAGGTCCCAGCAGGGGGCAGGCTTGAGGTGGGTGGCGCCGTCTGCTTGTTGTTATCTGTGGATTCCTTCGCTGTTGTGATGGATTTGCCTTTCTGAGGTCGGGATTCAACTTTGTGGTGTTGGGATTTGGCTTTCTGGCGTTTGAGTAAGTGTTGGCTCTATCTTACGTGTGCACAGTCTGTTATAGTTTGTGATTCAGAATTACAGGAGGATATTCATAGTCACCATAGACACTTTGAATATCTCGTTGGCCCTACAGATACCCATCCGTTGGGGAATAGCTGATATATAATTTTGATGAAATGTTGTTGTGCTATAAAAATAATGAGCAAAATGGTTTAGAAAAACCTGGGAAGTCTAAGGAACTGATGCAAAGTGAAATGAGCAGAAACAGGAGCGCATGGCACCCAAGAACAGCAGTGTCGTAACCGTGATCAGTTTCGCAAGGCAGCTGTTCCGATCAAGACAGCGACCGGAGACAGTTCCCAGGTGCCCGATGAAAAATGCTGTTCGCCTTCAGAGAGAGAGAGGGAGCTGATAGATTCTGAGATAAAGGCCTATTTTTTTCACGTTTTTTGCTTTGTGTGTGAGTTTTACAATATAGCTGATGTGGGAATATATTTTTCATGACTTCACATGTATAAACAATATTACATTGCTTATCTTCTCAAGGGATGAGGAGGATTGGGAGGGTGAGGGAGAATTTGGAACTCAAAATTTTAAAGAATGAATACTGAAATGTTTTTTAAATGTATTTGGAAAATATTTAACAAAATAAATAAAACATATTAAAAAGTAAGACAAAACCCAGAAGATTAACTTATCTATGAAATTATCTTGGTTCTCCCTCTCATGTAAAAGAGAAATTTAGAAATGTACTTTTGGGTGCTCTCTCACATACATTACACACACACATATATATATGCATATATATATATACACACACACATATACATGATATATATATCTATATATCTATATATATGTATATAATGTATGATCACACATGAGACCATCAGAAGTCAAGAGTACCCAAGTGTATGTGCACCTTCTCTGTATTCTCCACTTCAGGGAACCTTTTGGAAATTCCCAAAGAGAAATGTAATTACGCAGAATTAAAGTGAATATACTTATGCACCTATATGTAGGGAGTAGTATATGATATGGTAATTTTGTGTACTTGGTTAATATTAAACTTTAATCTGAAGAGTTGCTGTTCAACACAAATCAAAATATATACCTACTCTTCCATTATTAAATAGCTAATTCCCTTCTGAAATTATAGAGGGGAGAAAGGGTGTGTGTGTGTGTGTGTGAGAGAGAGAGAGAGAGAACAGATCACTACATTTATTTCTTACATCAGGCAACTGTGAACTGTGTGAATATCGTCAGCTTGCTATGATTTATTAATGAATTTGGGGACCACACTGCCACCCTCTTAATGATTATGAGTAAATTGTGTTTGAGCTCAGTGAATGTTTCATTTAATGAAGTGATTGCAATAAGCGTTAAACTGAATGTTATATATAGCACAATCACAGAGCATATGGTGTAATTAAAGCATATGTGTTGTTAGAGCCAATCCATCTCAGTAACATCTCAAAAATAAGATTATCATTCTTTGATATCATTAAGGATAAAAGTTTATCTGTGGCCTCGAATGGTACCTGCATCAAACACTACAGAGAAACATCAAAGTTTCCAGAAGGTTCCATACTTTGTTAATAGTAGAAAACAAAGAATAACCGTTCTGAAGTTTTGTACTGCTGCCCTTAACTACACTTGACTGCCAATAAATCTGCCAGTTTAGAGGAATTAGTGCTTGTGTTACCAGAATTATTTGGGAGAAAGCAGAATTTGTCGCTTTTAATGCCGTATGAACCCTATTTCAGTGGGTAAATTTGGCATGTTTTTTAAAGATCATGTTAAAATGAAATCTCTCCATTGCTTTCTTCTTTACAAGGGGTCATTCTGTTGAATTATTTATTTTTACCAAGGAAATACGCTGATTTACTTCTTTTCTGTGCTTAAGAAAAGAATTATAAGCAAGATTTCAGTGTGGATTTTCAGGACAACACTAGAATGGGATAAACGTTTTCTCTTATTTCCTGCATGTTTTTTAGTAATTTTCCTTCCAAGATAATACATGCTGCTGCTTTAAAAAAATAACTTTCTTGAAATTTTTGCAAAAGTTGATGTGGTAAGTAGATCTCACTAGATTAATTATAGCAACACTTTTTAAAGTCTCCTTAATAAAATATATTATAAAAGAATAGTCAGGGAAAAGAACTCCAGAACATTTCAAAGCCTTGTAAAACTGGCCTGGGAATTGGCACTCAAAATGCAAGTGATTTTGTTGTTAATGGATGGGGGAGACCTAAATATCTGATTAAAGTTTACAATAGATTTCTCTTCACCACTAAATTAATTCATCCAGCCAGTCCCTTTAATTCAAGTTGTTGTTTATGAAACATTAGAATAATAGTACAGAATTTGGCTACAAAACCGCTTACCTTGCTAATTTAGGGCCTTTTGAATTTTCATTGTTTGACTTTAAAAGTCTTAATGTAAACAGTTTATTTTGACTGAGCCTAATGTGGACCTTGGAATATTGACAGAGTGTGCATTAGTTAAGCCCTCTTTTTTTTTTTTAACATAATACATTGCTGCAATTTTTTTGGGAGGGGATATTTTGAATTTTTATTGTGTTTTATTCAATACTCTAAAATTATGAAAGTACCTTCATCGATCATAATCATTGACTTATGATTTTGGACAAGATGGTGAAAGAAAACACAGTCCACTTTTCTGAACAGTTAATTCTTTTGTATCTTTTGTCTCTTCTCTCATCCTGTTGTAATACATAGAAGTAGAATGAGAAATGGGAAGCAGAAAGATAGGGATGAATTTAAGGGAGAGTGATCTTCAGCGTGTCAGTGAGGAAATCATTTAACTACATACAAATGGTTGTGCAGTATCACTGAAAAAGCTCCTCGTAGGAATAACTTCCATGTCTTTCATTAGGCAGAAAGGTTTTATCTCCATAGTAAAACTCTCGATAATTGTTCCGTTTCCCCTAAACCTTAGTTAAAACCGGAGTAGAGGGAAGAGACCAGATATCTGATTTTGCTGCTACTGGCAACTTCTGGGTGAGGTGGCGCCTTCTCTGTAACTTAGAGTCTTAGGGAGTTTCTTTGGGCATGGAAAGATTTGTCCAGGGTCACACAGCAAGGACATGTCAGTGCTAGCACGTAAATTCCAGTTTTTCTGACTTTGAGAGTGTCTCTTTATTATACCATACTACCCTTTAAAACAAGAATAACGAGCATAATTTTCCCTCTCAATTTCTCAATTCAGTGAAAATTTAGTGAGTGCCTACTATCAGGCACTGTGGTGTTAGGAATGCAAGGATTTTTAAAAAATGATATAGTTTCTGTCTTCAAAGAGGTAAGAGAGTAGGTGATATGCACAAAAATAAATATAATGCTAAATGGGGAGGGGGTAAAAGGAGACATCTAAATGTAGTACTTTGGGCAAATCTCAAGGCTTACTTTAGGTAAAGATTAGGATCATAGATTAAGAGTGAGAAAAAAATCACAGTAATCAAACCTTAGTCTAACTTGCCCATTATACAGATAAGGAAACTAAGACTCAAAATTTGAGTGACTTACCTAATGCCATAAGGGTACTAAATGGCAAAGTCAATATTTGAGTATGTCACTGACTCAAAATCTGGTTCTTGTTCTACTATATCATGTTGCTTCAAGCTGTAGAGGAAGTAGACCTTATCCCCCTTCTTTAAGCATGCTTCCATATACCTTTTAGCATCACCACCTTCACTCCTACCAGTTCTTTCTATCCTCATTCAGACCTAAACTCCATTCTTCTTCCCTTCATGTCATCCTAGAGAGGACATCATACTAACAACTTTCTTACACCCTATTGAAATAATCAGAGTTAAGTTTATCATGGTTATGTTACCCATTTCCCAGTAAAGAGCATTAAGGGATTGTTAATCAGAAAAAAAGAAGCTTTGCTTATGTGTCAGTGAACTAATGGATCATGTTTCCTAGGGACTAATGTCTTATTCTTTATGGAAGATTAATTCTATGAACTTCAGCAGCTCATTAAGGGAGATATTATGGAATAGGGATTCATCCTACCTTACTTATACATAAAATTAGATTTTCCATGCAATTTTCCACAACTAAGCACTAAGGTAACTAAAAATATTGTTCCATGGAAAAGTTACTTTTTTAAAGTGGTTATTTCCAGAGAACATTAGAAAAATAGACGGTTGACATTGTTTAAACTGAAAACTTGTCCAAAACCACTTTTAAGTATTTCTCATAAGATTACAGAATTAGTAGAATCACAGACTTGGAAAGGACCTTGTATTTCACCAAGGCCAATTATTGCATTTTAAAATTGAGGAAATGAGAATCAGAGTTAAAGAGACTGAACAATGTCAAAGAACTGATTAAAGTAGAGTCAGAGGTAGAAACTAAGTGCCTTGATATACTACCTTGCCTCCAACTTGACCCTTTAAAAAATCATTAACTCATCTATTTCCTATTTATTTTTACACATTGTCTTAAATGTTTTAAAAATAGCTAACTTTCTGACAAGTGAAATGAATTTTATCATAATAACTTTATAGTCCTTCTTGCCTGAAGTATTTCTTAATAGTAAATTATGCACTTAGGAAAACATTAATTTTATCCATTGTGTACTAAAGCATACTTAATTAAGTACTGGCAACCTTTGTGATGGGCATGTTATTTTGAGACAGGACTTGAGATAAGGACACTTAGGAGCAGCACTATGTTAAGGGTGAACAATACTGTATTGATGATGCAGGTCCATAACCTATCACCTAGATCTTGGTCATCAATGTTATAGCCACAGAGGATAATTTAAGAGGCTGCTGAGGTGGTTAATCTTTCCTGTACATTTCCTTTCATTTAGAAGCTAATGATTTCTGAATGAATATATATATATATATATATATATGTATATATATATATATATATATATATATATATGTAATAAGTTTGTTTGCGTACCATGTAAGTGAAAAGCTAGATTGCAAGAAAAATGCAAATGAATCTATGGACTCCTTTATCTGACCGCGGCTTCTTTTTGGACTGATGGTACGTTATTTCCTCTTACACATTCTGTGTTCCAGCCAAACTTGCCTAGCTAGGTTTTAAAGAGCTCAGAGAAAGAAGAAAATAATCCGTGTTAACCAAATTCATAGCATTTCTTTTTTATTATAGCAAAGAACTGGAAAATAAGGAGAAGCCCATAAATTGGGCAATGGTTATATAAATGAAAGAATATGAATACAATTATGTATGATTGAAGAAAGTGAAAAACAGGCAGTGTCAGAGAAACCTGGGAAGACATGAAATGATGAAGAGTAAAATGAGCTGAACCAAGAGAACAGTTTATGAAATAGCAACAACATCATAGATCTAGATAGATATAGATATCTCTCTTTGTATGTGTGCATATATACGTATATGCGTATATGTCTGTGTACATACATATATGCACATGTATACACATATAAAACTGTATCTATATAAATATATGATAACAAGAAATATATAAATATACATTAATGTGTATATATATGTATATATATATATATACACACACACACACACACACCTATACACAGACACAAACACACGCATATGAAAGAATTACGAATTAATGCAATGATCAGTTACAATTCTAAAGGACTGATTTGAAATGTGCTTCCCATCTACTGAGAGATAAACATGATGTATACTTAATAAGACATATTTTTGAACAAAGTCAAAGTAATACTACACTTATTACAAGGATTTTCTTCTCCTCTCCTCTTCTCCCTTCTCCTCTTTTCCTTCCCCTTCCCTTTCCATTCCCCTCCCCTCTCCACAATTTTGATAATCTCTCCTTTGGTTTTCAGTATTTCTAATTTGATATTTAATTGAGGATTTTCAATTTGTTCTTTTTCTAGCTTTTTCAGTTGCATGTCCAATTCATTGACCTCCTCTTTCACTATTTTATTCGTGTAACCATTCAGAGTTATAACACTTCCCCTAAGAACCTCTTCCACTGCATCCTACAAGTTTTGGTATGATTTCTCATTATTATCATTCTCTTGAATGAAGTTATTAATTATTTCTATGATTTTTTGTTTGATCCACTTATTCTTTAGGATTGGACTATTTAGTTTCCAATTGATTTTTAGTCTATCTTTCCATGGCCCTTTATTACATGTAATTTTTATTCCATCATGATCTGGAA
>CM053583.1:216762458-216778177 GCA_028627135.1 Pseudochirops cupreus
TTTATTTCACTTATAGTTATTTCTTCTCTGACTAGGGCCTCAGATTTCTCTTGTCAAAAAACAAACAAACAAACAAACATGAAGGATAACAGCCCATTAGGTCATTTTCAATTCTAAAATATTTAATTTTTTGGACAGAACTTACAATGAGACAATTCATTTGAAGCTCTGATTTTTTTAAAAATAAAGAATAGATTTATGGGAGAGGATTTTGGGAAGATGGTGGAGCAGGTCAGAAAATTCCAAACCCTTAAGATTTTCCCCTACAAAAGAGATAAAATAATAGCTCAGAGTAAATGCAGAGTGGTAAAAAGAAATGAGAGCAGGGGCAGAACAGGGGTCCTTCTGGGACAATCAGAAGATCTGAAGGGAAATCCTAGGTTTGGTTCCTCTGAAGAGTAAACACCTCCAGGCTAGGGACCACTTAAGCAAGAAGTGGCAAGCCCTTGGGTTAGCTGTGTGGGGGGCTGATTCAGCCTCAGCCCCAGTCACAGCAGCCATGCCCACCCCACCTCCCAGGGAAGGGAGTTGGGCGTCTGAGCTGGGGAAGTCTGAGGGAGCCTCTGTTGACAAGAAGCATCAGACCCAGCTGTGCTGCAGAGAGTCAGCCTGGGGTGAGAAGGAGCCAACACAAGGTGTGTGTAGAAACAGTGGGGTAGGGACCTGCTGGCTGTGGGCACTTACAGGAGGCTGGAGTTCTTGATTCAGATTCCAAGCCATAGAAGAGAACTAGAGGAGACTCTGAAGCCAGAGGCACCCCCTCCATATCTCAGGACTAGAGATAATTACAAAAAGTTAAGTTACTAAGAAAAATGCACAGGCAGAAAAGAAAGAATTAAACTATAGAGAATGACTAAGGTGACAGGGAAGACCAGGGCTCATCTTCAGAGGAGGAGACTGAAGCAAAGAAACCCTCTTTGAAACCAGAGAGTAATGTCAAAGCGTCACTTGCCCAAATAGAGTTCCCAGAAGAATTTAACAAAGATTTAAAAACTCAAATGAGAGAGACCAAGGAAAAACTGAAAAAAATGAACAATACAAGAAAAATAAGAAGATTGTGAAAAGAAAGTCAACCATTTAGAAAAGGAGATCCAGGATCTTAAGGAAGAAAATGACACCTTGAAAAGCAGAAATGGTCAAGGGGAAGCCAACAAAGCTATAAGAGATCAAGAAATAAAATATGAAGAATGAAAAAAAAGAGAGGTGAAACACCTCATAAGAAAACAACCGTTCTGGAGAGTAGATCAAGAAAAGAAAACATAAGAATTATCAGACTAGGGGCGGCTAGGTGGCCCAGTGAATAGAGCACCAGCCCTGAAGTCAGGAGGACCTGAGGTCAGATGTGACCTCAGACACACTTACTAGCCATGTGACCTTGGGCAAGTCACTTAACCCCAACTGCTCTTCCTTCCCCGCCCCCAAAAAGCAAAAAAAAAAAAAAAGAATTATCAGACTACCTGAAAGTTATGATTTAAAAAAATCTTGATACAACAATGAAAGAAATAATTTTTAAAAATTGTCTTGAAGCATTAGAACAAGAGGGGAAAGTAGAAATAAGAAAAAAAGACTCACTGATTACCACCTGACAGAGATCCTTCGAGGAAAGCCTGCAGGAGTTGTACAGTCAAATTCTGAAACCCCCAGGTCAAAGACAAAACATTATGAGCCCCAGGAAAAAAAAAGGCAATTTAAGTGTGGTTGTTCCACAAGAATAATCACAGAAAACTAAGCAGCAGAACACTAAAAGACCACAAACATTAGAGCACTATATACTGAAGAACAAAAAAACTGGGGTTTGGGCCAAAAATATAATACCCAGTAAAGCTAAGAATAATCTTGAGTGAATAAAAAAAATCAACATTTAAAAAGTTGTCAGACTTTTAGGACTTTTTAAAACAACAAAAACAAAGAAACACCTTGAACTTAATGGAAGATTTGACATACAAGAATCAAGAGAAATATAAGGTACATACCAAAGACCAATTAGAGGGACTCAATAGGACAGACGGTTTACCTTTTGTGTATGGAAAATGTAAAACACATGTCTAAGATTGCTCTTAGTAATTGGGCAGTTCATAAGAAAGACTGGGGTAGGCCTGAGTGTGACATGACTTTAAAAAGTAAAACTGTTTAGGAACAGCTAAATTGAGTAATTTTATGCACATGAGGTGCAAGAGGAAGAACTGACACAGAGGAATTAGATGGGGGAAGAGGGCTCTTAGTCCTGAAAACCTACTTTTATCAGGAATGGGTTCAAGGAGGAACAATACATACATAACACATGCATACGTATACATACATACATAGGTGTGTGTGCATATGTATACATATGTATGTATAGATATGTATGTATAAAAGTCTTCTAAATTCAGAAAGAAATAAAATGCCAAGGGCATAGGGAGAGAGGAGAGGATAAGGGAGGGATCTCTACAGGTGAGGGTAAAGGAATAGGTCAAGGAGGATATAGAAGGGGGTTTAGATTAGTGGGAATGGGAGGATAAAGGATGGATCCTTGGGAGGATAAAGGAAAGATTTTTAGAGGGGAGGATGAGGGAATAGGTCAAAGGGGGAGCATAGAAGGGGATTTAGATTTATGGGAATGGAGGATAAGGAAGGGATCCTTGCAGGGGTGGTAGGTTAAGTAAGAGAAAGGCGAGGTTGTGGGCAGAAGTCAAGCAGAGGAGTAAAGACGGATAGGAAATAAGAGATACGCAGAAACATAAAAGAAAGATCAGGAGTAGAATTTGTTAGGGAAAGTATAAATTTATCTCTTTCTCTCTCTGTCTCTCTCTCTCTCTGTGTCTCTCTGTCTCTGTCTCTCTCCTCTGTCTCTGTCTCTCTCTCCTCTCTCTGTCTCTCTCTGTCTCTCGCTCACTCTGTCCTCTCTCTCTCTCTCTCTCTCTCTCTCTCTCTCTCTCTCTCTTTCTCTCTCTCTCTCTCTCTCCCTCTCTCTCTGTATGCTTAATTTTAGCCTTCTGGTGCAGGAAGGGAGGAAGGTGGAAAAAAGAACAAAGTAAAAAGTACACAGGAGAGAATGAAAGGAAACTTACAAGGAAGCAAAGCAAAGATGGATAGCTCTCCACACAACACACAGAATTTATTTTATAGGCTTTCTTGAAATGGAAATGTATTGTTTTGAATCCCCTCTAACATTCTGCTGAGCACAACATGTTTTTTTCTCATTTTGTATTTAAGCTTTAATATGTGTTTCTGTTGTTTCTTTTCCTTTTCTTATTGTGTATTTAAGTTTTAGAAAATGAAATTTAAAAGAGAATAGACTTACTTTCATAGAGATTAAGATTCCTTTCGTCCACCTCCAAACTACAGAGTAGTGAAAAGATTGCTGGGTTTTGGCACACAGGGTCAAGCCCTCTACTTGGAATCAGAGAATCTTGTGATTTGATCCTTACTGAGACATTTACTTGGTAAAATCATTTAACCTGTCTCAGTTTCCTCACTTGTATAAAAATATGTATAAAGCAGATTGGCTCATGTAATAACTTAAAGCCTGCACAAAAAGGATGCAGGGAGCTCCAGGTTACACACATATATTTAGAGAGGTATGGAGATTTTGCTCCAGGGAAACTCATTTCTGTCACAGTAAATAGCAAAAAGAAGACCTTGCTGTGCCACCAGTATCCTGTTGCAATCAAAGAGTTAAAATCCAGGATAACTATGGCTGATCAATCTGTCCTAGCTTCTCATATCCCCAAGAAAGGTTTTGGGATATAATTATATTTATCAACTATACTTCAGATATTTGTAGTATTGGGGAATGATACTCTTTAAGAGGGTTCAGAATAACAGCCACATTCCCTGTTCACTTCCAGGGAAAGTGTTATATTAGCTTACTCTTCACAATTTAGTTCCTTCCACCAAATGATATACAAAAGACAGTTGTGGATAGTGAGAAAACACATTTATCCAACTAAACAATGGGAGAAGTGGGTTGTGGTTTTCACATAGTCCATTAATCCTTAGATTATCTCTCTGCCTTTTTTGTCCTGGTAAATTGCTTTTGATATATTTCTTACATTTTCTTCTCTGTTGTTTTTCCATTTTGTGATTTTTAAGAGATATTTCTTGTCTCATTTAGTAGTTAGTTTCTTTTTGGTTTATTAAATTCTGAGGGAATTCAGTTTTGACCAAGAGTTTCCACCGTCTTTTCTAATTTGTTCATTCTCCTTGCCGTTCTTTCCTACCTAGATATTCCATTTTGTACCTTTTGTTTCATGTCTTCCATGGACTCCTGTGGTCTTTGTGGATAGGATTTTTTCCTTCTAGAACTTTAATTTGATTAGTTATGGAACCATATTCTTCCTAGGGTCCTAGCCCTTGGGTCCTACGTATTTCCTCATAGTATTGTTAAATGTTTTTCTGTATTTGACCGTTTTGGTATTTCGTTTTCTAGGTTGGGGGCGTTTATTTTGTTTCACTCCTAAATGGAGTGAAAAAGTAATGCCTAGTTCGAACTTTGGTGCCCAAGACTAGTTTCCCCCTTTCTCCTTCTTTTTATGTGCTCTCGGAATGTTCCAATGCTTGACTGTCTTCTCATTGCCAGGCTCAACGGGCTGTCCCTGTGCAGGCTTGGCCTGCCTGGGGTCCCTTCTTTTGGATGCTGGACTTTGGCACTGCTGCACACCCAGGAACTTATTAGGAATCCCATTTTGCCACAGGGATCCTGGACTGCCTGCTGTTCCACGCTTCATCTTAGGCCCTTTCTTTTGCTGCTAAACTTCCACTTTGGATCTGTGGAGCCCCTTTTTCTTTATACGTTCTCGTCCTGCTAGGTATGGATCCTGCCCATCCCAAACTAAGCCTCTCCAGGTGACCTGTGGTTACTTTACACTGTTCTTTTGATCTACTTTCAAACCACTATCTCATCTACCTACTTTAGGGGTGCTGAATGATTCCAGTGGTCTTTCTGTGCATCTCTGGATTGGGTGAAAAAGCCTACAACCAACCAACCAATCAATTAACATTTTTTGAGCCTATGCCAGGCACTATGATAATTGCTAGAGCTTACAGGTGAATTTATTTTGTCAGTTAAGGATACATTGACAATTTTTTTTCTAGGGTATTTTCTGGGGTTCTTAGCCCTTCTGGGTAGTAGAGCACTGTTATCTTCCTAGCCTCTGGCTCATCTTAGCTTTGCCTCAAATGATTTACTGCCTATATGTCCCTGTCATAATACAAACACAACAAAACAGAAACTATGAATAGGCCCTGACATCACTATAGTATGATTTGTATTTCTCATTCTACCTCTAAAATCCATTTTTCTCTTTATCTCTCCATTATAACCAAAGAAATTTCCGTCTTGTCTTTTCCAAGACCATTTTTTCCCCACTGCCATGTGATGCCAGCCCACCTCTTTCAGCTTGACCTTTGCTTTTACAATACTTATGATGTTCCTTTATCTAGTCCACATTCCCACCACCAAACAATCTGGAGATTACATACATCGACTTGCTTATATTTTTTATTCTGATAGCTAATTGTCAGAGTTTAAATGACTAAAAGACTTGCCGTAAAAATTGGAAAGTGATTGTAGCAACAAGAAGACCATGAACCAAAGCCATACATCCCCAAATAGATATTCTTTCTCTAGGCTCTTTTGTCTGGTAAATATATTCCTGCCAAAGGGGATAGGCAATGAGGTTCTTGATCTTATTTCATTAAGGGCTTTCTAAATCTAGAAGTAGACTCTGTTCCCCAGGTTGAATTGGTTACATATAGGCACTGGACCTGATGAGTTGTTGGCAACAGACACAGGACGATGAGGGTAGCTCCAAAACTGCTAGGAGAGGGGACTATAATGGAGATGGAACAGGTAGTAATTGAGGAGGCAATACAGAGGGCATGAACCTGCTGGGCAGATGGAAAGACTATCACAGTTTGACGGTTGGGTGCCTGGCACATATTTTATTACTTTTAAATTTCCTTTAAAAATTAGTTTGAGGAATAACTTTAACTTAGAAGAATATTTTTCCCCTTTGGATCTCATTAACCAAATACACCAATAGAATAAAGAGATTGATCATTGAGTTGACAAGCACTCAGTGCTATTAAAAATTGAACCAGTTTCCACAGACTTTTCTTTATTTAAAGAGTTTTACAACTGATGATGTTATTTCAAATTTCATATGTACTGTGAACAAATTATTGAATGAAAACCAAGAAACATGAACTTATTAGAGTCCTGTCTATGTATGATTTATACAGAATATCTTATTTGCCAATATTTAACTGATAGTGAAGTCATTAAACCAGGTGATCTAATAGAATAGTACAGTAAGTTTTCAGTAGGTTATACTTTAGAAAGGCAGAATTTCCTTGATGGCTCCTGGAATGGATCAATCAAAAAGAATGATAGTACTTGCAGGACAGATAATTTCAAAGAATTCTTATTTATCAAGAAGGGAAATGTTTACACCACTTATGAAACTGAATATCAAAGACTTGGACAGAATTTTCCTTAGTACTTAGGCTTCCATTTCCATCCTTTAGACTTCTCATCCAGGTTTCTATTAGTTATCCAGAAAAGTGTAAGGCAGATGGAATGACTCTTATTAAAATGAGCAAAGCCATTTCTCTTTGTCTACTCCTGTCCCACTTAGAGAGCACTGATCTCTGAACAAAAATATTTGGAATCCAAGACAAAACTACCATTTCTTTTCTTGGTATGAAAGACAGAAATTTAATAGTAATAAGGTACTAGATAGGTAGGTAGATAGATAGGTATTTCCAGAACAACAAAGGACAGACAGATGATAATCCAGTGGCCAGAAACAATTGACAGAATTTGTAGTCTGGTCAAAGCAAGTGAGGAATATTATCTGTTTTATTGTTTTCCCAGGCAAGCTTAGAGGGGAAAAATGTGTTTTCAACAAGTATGTATTAAAATAGGTTTGGCACCAAATTAAAAAAAAATTACATGTGATCCCATTCCTGAAACTTTTCAAATGAAATTACATTTTTGATTTTGGCCAATGAAGAAAGAACCTTCTTCCATTGCACATTCCCAAAAATTAATTGGACTTGTAGATTTACTCTCTTCTTACATGTTCCTGTCTGTAACACACATATGTCTTTTAGTTTTATGATTTTGTTTAAAAGTGAATTTTATTATGCTAACTCCCAATTTTTCCTTTAATGTCAACATTCATGTTCAAACCTACTAAGTATAATCTCTTTAAAGAAGGTTTTTAACTTGAAGTCTGTGAAAATACATACATACATACATACATACATACATATATATGTGTATGTGTGTGTATTTTCTTTTAATATCTTGTGGATTATTTTGTTTTATGCATTTAAAAACCTCATTCTCAGAAGGGTTTCATAGGCTTTAACAGAATGCCAAATTGGTCCATGACACAAAAAATTTGCTTCAAAGTTTAGACAGACAGATAGACAGATACACAGACAGACAGACAGAAAGAAAGACAGAAAGAAAGAGAGATAGACAGACAGATAGAAAGATAGCTAGCTAGCTAGCTAGCTAGCTAAACAGATAAATAGATAGATAGAAAGATAGATAGATAGACAGATCGATCGATCAACCCAGAGACACTGACCAGGCAGGAAGAAGCAAAGATGAGAGAGTGAAATTTGTTCAAATTAAACAGCAACAGAACCTCTTTGGAAGACATCAGAACAATAACTGCAGATTACAAGGAGCTCTGGGGCAATATTCTGTTTGGTCCCAGATCCTTACTCTGCCTTGTAGACTTCCTGAAGCAGGGGTTCCAACCTTTTTAAGTTGCCATATTCCTTTGCTTCCAATAAATCCTCCTGTATACCCTATTCAGTATGAAAGGGAATAGTTTTTACAGTTTATTATGAATATGGGTATGACATGAAATAGATTAACTTCAGTTATACAATATAGCAATTTACAACTATTTTTCTATTACCCTGATGTGATTCTCATACCCCTTGTGGGCACATGTATTCTATTTTGGAAAGCCATAGATTATCCTAGACACTGAAACACCAGATCAAGAAACTAAACCTTCCTTAATATCCAAAATTACAGAGACTGACTCAGACTGTTGTTTTGTCCATAATGCTTTAATATCTCGTTGCTCATGGAAGTAACAGCTGGCACCATTAAATGACTGACTCAGACATGGTACCAACATGATTAGCTTTGTCACGGGGAGGGTTCAGGCTATTGCCTGTGCCTGCTTAAATGTAAAACTAAAGGAATCATTTCAAGATAGATGGCAAACTCCAACCTCATTACAACAATGCTCTGGGAAAATAAGTTAACCAGTTCTAAGACCCTCGTTTATTTGATCAATTGGATGACATATAACAATCGTTGCTCTACTGGTTGAAAGTAGTAGAGACTAGAGAATAGAAACAAAGCAGAAGTTTCCATTGAGTTTCTTCTTGACCTTGTCTGTGCCACAAAGGTTTAGAGGCTGTTCTTTGGTTAGGCCTTCGGGATCCCCTTTGCTAATAGTTGGTTCCTTGCTAGACACATGATTAACCGGTGATACAGTCTATGTCTTTATGTCATAATCCTATGCCCTTATGGAATGATTTTTGCTTTCTTTGACTACGGTACCATGCCAGGGAATAAGAATATGACAGGACAGATTGAAATTTAATTGGTTTATACTATATCACAATTTATGGGAGAATTAATAGGAGGATGCAGACAGAGATAACACAAGATGAGAAAAAGTAGATGGTTTGCCCCCTGCAAAGGTGAAGGGAATCTCACATTGCTAAGGTGACTGATCCATTGATGTTTGGAGATGTTTCATAAAAAGTTCATATTTTTTCCTTTTATTGTAAGCTGCCTTAACATTAATCCAGTCTGTCTTCCCCTGAACTATCAAAATGATCTTTCTAAAGGTCAAGTCTGGTTGTGTCCCTCTTCTCTCCCCCAACTATATAAACTCCGATGATTTCCTATCACCCACAGGATGCAATACAAACTCCCCTTCTTGGCTTCTTGCCTTTTAAAGTTGTTCACAAACATTCTCCCTCCCCATACTCTCCCAATTTCCTAACACATTACACTCTCCACATATTCTGTGTTCTTGCAGCACTGGCCTCCTTGCTTCTCCAAAACAAGGTATTCCATCTCTCAACTGTGGCATTTTCATGGACTGCACCTCAATCCCATAATTCTTTCTTATCTCTGCCTTCTGGCTTCCTTCAAATCTCAGCTAAAATCCTAGCTTCTCTGGGAAGGCTTACCTGATCTTCTTTAATTCTAGTGACTTCCCTCTGTTCAATATTTCCAATTTACCCAGTATCTAGTTTATTTATCCATAGTCATTTACATATTGTCTCCCCCATCGGCCAGGGAGAACAATAATTGTCTTTACTTTCTTTATATCTCCAGTGCTTAGCATACTGTTGGCATATAATAAGAACTTAATAAATGTTTTTGACTGTTTTTATTGTTGTTAAGAATACATATATATATATATATATATGAATGAACTTTTCATCTTATATGTAGATATAATTTTTTATACCACATATAATTTTTCAATTGCTATCTTGTTAAGTATGTTAGCCAGGAGAGTAATTTATACAATAATATCATTATTGTGAAGATTAACAGTTTGAAAGACTTTTGAACTCTAATCAATTTATTGAAATGCTACCTATCTTTTGGCAGAGAGATGATGAGCTCAGAATACAAATTGAGATATTTGTAAAATGTGGTCAATGGAAGAATCTCTCTCTGTCTCTGTCTCTGTCTATCTCTTCCTCTCTGTTTCTCTGTCTGTCTGTCTCCCTGCTTCTCTTTCTCTCTATCTCTCAGTCTCTCTCTCTCTCTCCCATTTTCCTTCTCTATCTGTCTCTATCTCTCTGTCTTTTTGTATATGTCCCACTCTGTGTCTTTCTCTCTCTGTCTCTGGCTCTGTTTCTTTCCTGCTCACTCTGTGTATGTGCATAGGATGTGGGAGAGAGAGAAGGTTTATTTTCGTTGACTGACTAAATCATTTTTTAAAAAAGTATGTTGGTTCTTTTCTTCCTTTCTCAATGGGGAGAGGTAGAGGGAGTAAAGATGGATTTTCATTAAAATAAAATTTTAATTAAAAATGTTAATACAATGAAATGAAATGCTTGGCTTAGGGGAGTTGGCACACTATACAAATACATTATGCTGAGGGCTCTGCCTGAAATAATAGTTTGGTGTATGGTATATTACCTAATGAAGCAAAATGTGTTTTCTTTAATGTTCTTTTGGAGGTTAACTGAGTGTCCTCATCTTCTTCAGGCTGGAAGTATAGTGGCCATTTATAGAACCAATTCATCTACTGACAAACAGATAAGCTTTCACTTGCTTCATTTCTGACATGGGCCAATCCACCCTTTTCTAGATTGCCTAGTGACTCTCAGCTCCTGGGGTTCTACCATTTGGTACCAGACCTCTCAGACACAGGATCCCTTTAGACCTAGTACAGCTCAGGGCTCCTGAACTGAATTCATCTACTTGCTGGAGCCTCTCTAACAGCAGAGAATACAGGCATGTGCCACCCCAATGAACATTGTTTTTTTGTTTGTTTGTTTGTTTTAAATTTAAAAAAATAAAATCACAAAACTAAGTTGGACACAAAATAAACTCCTGATTAAAAAAGAATAGGACAACAGAATAGAATGCAGAGAATGAGGAAATTGACTACCTAGCCTTTCTAATTTTGATTTTCTTTGTCTTAGAGCTCTCTTCCAAGGGAGATGCATTTCACATTCCAAATTCATGCCCTCCACAAATGGGCTGTTTGTTTCATTTTAACTGGAGCCCAAATTACTCTTCTTCTACACTTCCAAAAAACTTCTTCCCTGAATTTCCAGTGGTTGGGATAAATATGTGTCTCTGTTACATCACACCTTTTTTTGACTGAGGGATTACTATTGATCATTTTCCTTTGATTCTGATGCAAAGTTTAGTTTCCAAACTGAATTTTATAAAATATATTCTCAAGTGTTTTGCTGAAGTCTAAATGAAATCTATCTTTGGATCTCAAGCATTCTTTAAAAGTATTTGATAAAATAACAACTATTTTGCAAGATATCTCTGCTATCTATTATTCATTATTCCATGGTTCTTGAGTGGCTTATTCAGGTACCCTGTTTCAACAAGGATAATCTCCTGAGGCTGCATGTCCCCAGAGTGTTTCTCAGGTCCTAAGAAACACTGCTGTCAATCAGTGTTGCCCTTGGGATCCTGCAATAAAATTTGATGGACACTACTACCAAATCTATTGGGCATTATAGATCTTCTTACCTTTAAATGTTTATACTAGCTCGTCATCTCATAAATTGTGGAAGGAAGGGAGAAAAAGAAGAAAAAGAAGACAAAGAATGAGAAGACTCTTCTTCCCTCCAGGGAAGCTCTCTCTCAGAAGTCCTCTGATGAATTTGACCACTGTTGGATTGTCCTACTGCTGACATCTGAGATAGCGAACTGACTCTCAGTGTTACACATTTGGACAAAGGTTATCTAATTCATTCAGCATCATATGCAGTATCATTTAATATTTTTCTAAGTGTTCAAAGCTCTTTTGATCCTTTCAGATGGCTTAAGGACTCATTCATATCTAGTCTACTTTTATTGATTATTTCATATATTCTAATCTTCTGACTACCTCCCACCACCACCACTCTACTTGTATGAACTGACATGGCATGAAATAAATAGAACATGGAAACTGATTGGTATGATGGTCACATTTCCACCAGCCATACTGCTTGGTTTCAATTCCACTACCTACATACTCTAGCAGCAAGTACTTTCTCCTACCCTTTTCAGTTACTGTTCGTGTGTTGCCTTCCCCTATTAGATTGTAAGTTCTTTGGGGCAGGTTCTTTCTTTCTTTTTCTTATTTGTAAGTTCAGTGCTGATAATAGTGCCTGACACATAGTAGGCACTTAATAAATGTGGCACAGTGGATAGAGTGTTGGGCTTGAAGTCAGGAAGATTGACCTTCATGAGTTAAATCTGTCCTCAGATATTCTTGGGACCCTTGACAACTTACTTAACCCTCTTTGCCTCCACCCTTCATCTTTAAAATGATATGGAGAAGAAAATGGCAAACTACTCCAGTGTTTTTGCTAAGAAAACCCCAAATGGGGTCATGAAGAGTCATACAGGATGGAAGTGACGGAATAACAACAACAACAGCCACAAATAAATGTGAATTGTATTGTAATAATCAAGTAAAGGGAAACCAACTTTAAAACTCTAGTAGCAACCAGCCATGTCTTCAGAAAACTGATAATGAAACAGAGGTGCTGGGCAAAAGGGGCAGAACGAGAAATGCATTATGAGTCTGGGCAACTATGTCCATTTCTTTTGCCTAATTCTATGCATTTGTTTTAAAAGGAGGATGTCTACTCCAAAAGGGAATGGAAGAAGCTGGGTTACTGAGTAGTGATAGTCATAAAAAATCTATCAGCAAAGTATTTGTAAAAAGCACGGGAAACAAGTATAGAATGGGATAGAAATAGAGTAATTATGTCATTGCTTTGTTAAGATTAATATATGTAATTCTTGACTCCAATGCCACTGTTCTATCCACTGCATCATCTAGCTGCCCCAATATATGTCATTCTTTGAAAAAAAAAAGTCAGTGTGTAATAAAAGTTTAGTTTCTTATACAATTCTCTTCATTGTGCTAGTGTCTTTCTCACTAAGAATAGTTTTCTTCTCTCTCTGTCTCTGTCTCCCTCTCTGTCTCTCTGTCTCTGTATCTCTTTCTCTCTGTCTCTTTCTCCCTCTCTGTCTCTCTGTCTCTGTCTGTCTCTGTCTCTCTCTCTCTATACAGACAAAATACACATTTGCATATCTAGATATCATATTGGTTTTCTAGATTATTTCTATATTGTTCCACACATTATGGTGTCAGACTCCTGGAGCACAGGGACAGCTTTTGACTCTGCATTGAGAAGAATGCCTGGCGCAAAGTAAATGCTTAACAAATGTTTATTGATTGACTAATGGTAGACATATATTAAGTGCTGAGGTAGAAATTGAGATAATCCTTAAAGGAAGATGAAAATTCAGAGGAAAAGTTAAAGAAAGAATACATGCCAAATATGGGAGATAATTTGTGTGAAGTCACAGAGAAAGGCCAGTTTGTCTGGAATGTGGAAGGGGAGTAATGTGAAATATGTCTGAGATGCTAAATTGGAGTCAGATTGAAAAGATCTTTAAATCTGAGTGGGATATTTGTGTTTTCTCCAAGAGGCGATAAAGAGGTCCTAAAATTTTTGAGCAATTGAGTTATAAGGTTAGATTTCAAAAAGAAAAAAAGGGAGTATTGATTGGAAAAATGAGAGCAGAGAGATTGAGAGGTTAGTATCATAGTCCTGTGGAAGTTTGAACTAGACTGTGTGACTGATAAGAAAAAATATGTACACAAGAGATATTGTGATGGTAATAGGATAAAAATAAAGCCACAAAATATGAGCCTTTCTCTTCATTACTAACAAATTCCGATGGTAGGAGGTAGAAAAGAAATTCCATTTTAAATTGACAACAAATATACTGGGAATTTTACGTATTTTATATATAAATATATTTTTATACATTTTATTATTCTATTTTTATGTTATGTTGCATTATATTATATTACATTTCATTATATTTATTATTATATTATATAAATTTTATGTATAGAAATATAAATGTACACAAGCATATACGTATATAGGGATTAATTTACAAAGACACTCAGCACTTAATATAAATGCAACTATAGGTACCTAAAGGAATACAGGAAGACAAATAGAGAGCTATTGGTTATCTGTAAGTAAGCTAGGTCATTATAACCCAGTGATTATTTTAAGTAAATTAATTTATGATTTAGGACCATTCCAATCAAACTTCAAAGTCACTTTACAGAACTATACAAAATGATAACAAGATTCATCTGACCAGCAAGTAGGCAACAAGCCTTTATTTAGCACTATGTTGCAGGAAGAGTGCTTTGTGTTGTAAACACACACACACACACACACACACACACACACACACACACAAAAGGAAAAAGAAAGACAGTCTAGAACAGTAGTTCTCGACCTTCCTAATGCCACAACCCTTTAATAGTCCTATGTGGGCGTATCTGCATGTGGGCAGACCCACCTGCAGACAGATAGAGGAGTGGTGTCTCGGTTCCTAAGACCATCGGAAATATATGTTTTCTGATGGTCTTAGGCGACCCCTGTGAAAGGGTTGTTTGACCCCCAAAGGAGTCACGACCCACAGGTTGAGAACCGCTGGTCTAGAAGCTTCAAGAAACTTACATTCCAATTGTAATATATCACATATAAAAGGGAACAGAAAAGGGAGTGGGAGAGTCAAGGAAGTCCCTGCTGGGGGCATGATGGTGAAGCCTAGAGAGGTAGAAACACCAGTGGGAGGGGAATGAAGCATGACTTTGCTCATAAACTTCTTTTCCCATAAGCATTTGTTCCTCTCCATAAATAAAACTCCTTTTAGTCTCCTAAGATTAAATAAACATTGTGTACTAGCTACGTTTATAAACAAGCAATAAAGCCAGGACAAATAATTATTTACGACCTATTGACTTTGAGAAAAGGTCACTTTTGATGATCCCTGAAACCACTGACTTCTCTAATCTGCCCCAGCGTTCAGCTCTCTCAGGATACCAATTAAAGTTCCTCCCCAAGAAGGCCCTTTATGTTTCTTCACAAGATAAGAGTTAAATGTGATTCTCTTAGGAAATTTCTTCATCCATTTTCTCTGTCCCCTTTTCCACCATTGCAATTACAAACCACCAAAATTGAAGACCTTGGAAAACTTGACATGATAGAATAGGGGTAGCAAGGCATCTTCCCGCCACAGAATAGTTCTTAGGATAGATGGAAGACTACAAGAATGGATCACCGCGTATTACGTTAAGTTTTTTGGATAGCTTGCTTTGTTTTGCTGAATTGGTGTTTTTAAAATTATTTTTTATTATAAGGGGTGGCTCTGTGGGAGGTGGAGGCATATATAGTTAAAAGTGTAAATGATATCAGTTTAAAAGGTATCGATAAATATTTTAAAAACAAAAAGGGAAATGTTATCACTATGTTAAAATTAATAAACCTTTAAAAACAAATTTTGTAATGGAATTTCACAGTTTCACAGATAATCCTCTTCTGTTTTCCACTGTGTATTGAAACATTCATGTTTGTTGGTGATCATTAAATTCAAAACATAAAATAGTTTTGTTTTTTTTTTAAGGAACAAAAGGATGATAGGCTATTAGGGAAGAGAAGTATAAAAACAGCAGCAAATAATGTGAAAGATCTAGGAACAGGACAAAGAAATCATTTGATTCAGAAATGTAAAAATCATTGGTAATCTTGAAAAATGTTATTTTAGACAAGTCATTACTTAGTGTGGTAGGATGCTGCATTACCAGATTAAAAAGTAAATGAGTAGATGAGGTCCTAGAGGATATCATTGTAAATAATTTTGTCTGAGATTGGCTAAGAAAAGGAAAAAAAAAGGAATCTGGGATAGCATCTTGGGAAGATGAGGGTCAAGTGAAGGCTCTGTCCTTTCCTTTCCTTTCCTTTCCTTTCCTTTCTTTTCTTTTCCTTTCCTTTCCTTTCCTTTCCTTTCCTTTCCTTTCCTTTCCTTTCCTTTCCTTTCCTTTCCTTTCCTTTCCTTCCCTTTCCCTTTCCCTTTTCCTTTCCTTTCCTTTCCTTTCCTTTCCTTTCCTTTC
>CM053583.1:216778677-216828414 GCA_028627135.1 Pseudochirops cupreus
ACTTTTTAAGGCATTCTTCCCCTCATTGGCTTTTTGGGCTTCCTTTGTCATTTGAGTTAATCTATTTTTTAAGGTGTTAATTTCTTCAGTCAGATTGTTGACTCTCCTTTCATGATTTTCTTGCATCATTCTTATTTCTCTTCCCAATTTTTCTTCCACTTCTCTCATTTGGTTTTCAAAATCCTTCTTCATCTGATCTCTAGCTTTAAGGCAATCTTCATGTTTATTGGAAGCTTTTGGTGGGGGAGCTCCGTCTGAGCTGTCCTCCTCCCACTCCCTGCTTTGATCCTTCTTTTCCCCAAAGAAGGAATCTAGGGTTTGGTTGCTGTTCTTACTTTGCTTCTTATGCTTGTTCTTATTCTTGGTTGGTCAGTCCGTGATTTTTTAAAAAAATCTCTGTGGAACTCTGCTTACAGAGAGGAAAGCTCTGTCCCACATCGCTGGGGTTTTCCCAGCTGCTGAAGCTTTCAGGAGGCTTCTGGGTCCCTCTCCGACTCCAGCTCACTGAAAAAAAAACAGAAACACAGGACCAAAGCCCAAGACCGTGATCCTGATCCAGGCTGCTCAACACGAGAGCACTTGGCCTCTGAATGATCTCTTGGTCCCTCTGTAGTCTGTAGGCCGAGAGCTTTGAAGCGGCAGTGTGGAGGTGGGTGCAAGACCTCCAGCTCTGCGGCCTTGTTTCCCTGGAGGCGTTTTGGCCAGACTGCTTTTCTCCCCCAATTTTGCCGAGCTCCACTAACCTAGTTCTGGCTACTGCCACTGCTGCCACAGATCCACTCTCCCGAAGTTCCAGCTGGGGCTCGGCTCCTCTCGTCCATCTGCCTCCAGGGCAGAGCCACGGTTTCAGGCTAGGCTGGTTTACGGTGTGTAGGGCTGAGATGGTTCCTTGTAGCCAAGCTGACTTTAGTGGAAAGTATATTTGTGTGCGTTTTGGAGTTCTAGAATTTGTTTAGTCATATTTTATGGGTATTTTGTGGTGGCTATGTGAGAGCTGTGATATGTTGCTGCTCCTACGCCGCCATCTTGGCTCTGCCCCCATCTTCAAACCTTATTTCAAATATCACTTTATTCTGGCCTATCCTAATCCTGCCCCACCCCCAATGACCTTCTATTTATTTGGCATAGACTTCTAGATATACATGTTACTTTCCCCAAAAGAATGAAAGCTCCTTGAAAGCAGGAAGTCTTTCATTTTTGTCTGTATCCTAAATGTCTAGTATAGTGCCTGGAACACACTAGAAGCTCAAAAACTGCTGGCTTATGAAAAATGGTTGACTTACTGCTACAAGCTGACAGACACTCCACCTGTCTTCTCCCTCTCGTTCAAGAGACTGATTTTCAAATAAATGTTTTCGTTATTATTGTCAAAGGCATGCCAATCTCCTTCCCTGTGGTTCTATGCAAAATGCCTGTAATTATGAATTGTGGCTGAAGCTTCCTTTTCTGAATATCATTTACCTCATCCATCACACTCCTCTCTATCAGTCCAGTTACCCCTCTGACTCTACTCTTTTCTGTCCAATGAGATCTGTAATTTTATTTCTATTTGCTGTTAACAAACTGCCATTTATAGAATTTGAAAATTGGAAGTGATTACAGGGGTCATATAGTCCATCCTAAGCCCCAAATGAATCCCTCTTCCAACATACTAAAGAAGTGGTAATCTAGTCATTGCTTAAAGCAGTGGTTCTCAACCTTCCTAATGCCATGGCCCTTTAATACAGTTCTTCATGTTGTGGTGACCCCCAACCATAAAATTATTTTCATTGCTACTTCATAACTGTAATTTTGCTACTGTTATGAATTGTAATGTAAATATCTGATGTGCAGGATGTATTTTCATTGTTACAAATTGAACATAATTAAAGCATAGTGATTAATCACAAAAACAATATGTAATTGTGTATTGTGAAATATTTATTTCTAATTACAAATAAATGAAAATTTCTCTTGAAGCATGGTGTAGCATGGATAACAGTCTTAATATAATTACAGCAAACTACGTTGCTACATTTTGCGGCAGTTTGTGTAAAAAGCCAACATCAGTGCGGAGGCTGAGATTGCTTCTTTCTCACCAGATCAGAAATTCTCAGGGCAGTCTTTGCAAGAGCTCAATGAAGATTGTATTCCACAACACATCTACTTCTGTGTTTAGATTTGATAACCAACAAGCTGGGAACACCCTGTTTCACAAAGATATGTTGTTGGAAATTGAAAAAGAAGGCGCAACACAGTCTCAGACAGAACAAGATATGACTGCAAACACTTGATCCAGAATTTTGTAACTGGCATTGTAGAGAAATCAGTTCTCACTGCATCGCTGTTAATAAGTTCAATGAACTCCTCTTGTGCTGTCTCAGGAACATCTTCAACTTTGACTGTGACTGGGCTTCTGGCAAGTGCAAATGGGGTGTCAGGTAGATTTGGAAAGTGTGATGAAATTTTGTCTGCAAGCATGTGCAAGTGTTCTTTCACAGAAATTCTCATCGTAATCCTTTTGTCTGATTCACTGTCATGTTCCTCAAAGAAAGCAGATAAGGTAGGAAACATGTAAATTTTGTTTTCATCAAATTTTTTTTTCCCAAAGCTGAAGTTTCATTGGAATGATCAGATCTTTTCAGAGAAATCGAGGTATGTTGCATTTGGTCCTTGCAGTGATAAATTTAACTCATTCAAGATGGCAAAGATGTCAGCCAAGTAAGCTATTTTCTGCAGTTCACTTTTATAACTGAAAAGTGCTTCAAACTGCAGTCTTGCTTTCTGATTAAAAACCATTTTGAGTTCATCACAAAGCTCAAAAACACGTTTTAAAACTTTTCCTCTCAACAACCATCTCACTTCAGTGTGAAATAGCAGAGCATTGTTCAGCACATCAAACTTGTTGCACAGTTGCGAAAACAGTTGACTGTTTAAAGTTCTCTCCTTTACAAAATTGACAGAACTTATGACACTTTTCATTACTTCTTGTAACTCTTGTGGAAGCGTCTTCATTGCTAATATTTGCTGATGAATCATACAGTGAGTTCTGATGACTTTTGGTGACTCATTCAGTACCAAACGTTGAAATCCAGATAAACATCCTAGCATAGCTGGAGCACCATCTGTGCAAAGACCACGAACTTTTTCCCAAGAGATCTTACGCTCTTTCAGAAATGAATTGACTGTATCAAATACATCATGTGCAGTAGTTGTCATTTTAAGATGTTTGCAAAAAAGAAACTCATCTTTAAAGTCATCGTCATTAACATAAATCGTAAATCAGTAACTGTGAACAGTTTGCATCATCTGTAGATTCATCAAGCTAGATACTAAATACTGGAAGTGGAGCAGATTTAATTTCCTGGATTACCTGATCAAGAATATAAGCAGATATGTCATCTATTCTTCTGTGGACAGTGTCGTTAGATAAGGAAATTGCACTCAATTTTGTAACAAATTCGTCTCAGATAATAACTTGAACAATGTCTTTGGCCACTGGCAACAGTAAATCCTCAGTGATGGTGTGAGGTTTCATAGCTCTGGTGATTCTGAGAGCCACCAAAAATGAAGCTTCAATGGCTGCTACATCTTGTTTGTGGTACTTTCCACCAGTGTCAAGTCTGGCTTTCTTGAGTCTATCGGATTTGCTTCTAAAATAGTTGATATCCTTGCCAGCAAAGCTTGGATGCTTGCTATCAAAATGGCATTTTAGTTTGTTCAGCTTCACAGATTCGGCCGATAGAACCTCACAACAAATAACACGTTGTGGTTTCTCAATTCCTGCTGTAATTATTGAGGTAAAACTACACTGTAAAAAAATCCTCACTGTGTTTTCTTTTCTTAACATTCTTTTCTACAGGATCCATTGTTATGGGATGGTTTGCTAATGAAAATAATATGTAACAATAGCTTTAATAGTACAAAAGATGATACATGGCATAGTTCAGTCAATACAGTTCATTAAAGTTTCCTATGATTAACCATTCTGTGTTGTTTTTTTTACATACCTGTTACTATCATAAGGGGGCAGTATTCACATCAACCACTGCTGAATATAAAAAGACCGATCAGCATCCAGATTAAGTTCCCATGGTACAGATATTTTTTTTGCAGTAGTTGATGATTTTATAGTACATGATTTTACATTTACCCAGTAGTTATAATTCATGAATGTCGCTTTACCTCCAATAGTGCTGCTTTCAACATAGTAGCTGCTTTTAACAGATTAGCTGCTTTCAACACAGCAGCTGCTTTCTACACAGTAGCTGCTATCTACACCTGTGTGACTGGTCCACGTAAGTACATTATGGTGCCAACCCTGACACATACACCTGTATTTGTATGGGGTGTACGTGATGGGGTTGGCGTGATGATGTCATCACACTGGATACTCGTATGTGGACATATCTGCATGTTGGTGGAAATATGTGTTTTCTGATGGTCTTAGGTGACCCTGTGAAAGGGTCATTTGACCTCCGAGGGGGTTGCAACCCACAGGTTGAGAACCACTGGCTTAAAGACCTCCAAGAAAAGAAGCTCTACCACCTCTTGAAATTTCTTATCTGATTTTGGGATAGTTCTATTAGGAAGTTGGCTTCTTTTCCCCTAACATCAAGCCTACTTCTTTGAAATTGCTGCTCATTTCTCCTGCTTCTTTTCTCTGTGGTCAAAAAGAAGAAGAGAGTTCAGTACAGAGTTCCTCCCTCCCTCCACAACTCACAAACCCTGCTTTTAAGAAGTGTAGCCAAGGATGTGATGTCCTTTTTAGGATATACAGGTTTCTGTGAGTGTATGAGGATGAACCAAGAATTTATTACGAACCAAGCATTTATTAAATGACTATGATGTTCAGATATTATGGATATAAAGATGAGAAAGAAATAGTTTCTACACTCAACAATCTTACGTTCTTAAGGATAAGGATATGTAGAAAGATAAGAAAATTTGATCTCATCAGTTTATGTCATTGGTTCAATTATAATTTCTGTTATATAATCTACATATCTAAACCTCATTTCCCCCTTGACATTTAGTCCTGATATTTGTTGGGTAACTCTGCCTAGATATCCTATAGGCATCTCAAAATCAGCTCCTTCACAGTGGATCTCATCAACTTAAACTTAGTCCTTCTTCACATTTACACATAAATACACACATACATATACAGATGAAAATTTATATGTATGGATAGGAACAAACATATATGTATTCACTATACCTTTAAAGTATCCCTAACATCTAATCTCTTCCCGACACTTTCTCCCTTTACCCCTTCCCTGGTGCCCACATAGCTTTCATCACCTCTTACCTAGATTACTGCAACAATTCCTAGCACCTAGTCTCTTATCTTACTGGCCCATGAACTAGATATTTCATATCTGGCTTTTATGATTTTATAAAGATTGTATCTTGTACCTGGAATGTTTTTTATAATTTTAGCTTCTTTCAAAGTTCATCTCCTGGGCTGCCTCATATGATAAGCCTTTCCAAATTTTCCTGGTTATTTGTGTTTTCTATTTGCTCAAATTATCCTACAGTTATTTATATAAATGATGTATCACCCCAGTAGAATGTAAACATCTTGAAGGCAGAGGCTGATTAAGTTTTGTCTTTGTATTCCCAATGCCTTGAACACAGTGGTTACTACATAAATGAGAAATATTTTTAATGTTGCATAATTTATCATATTTAAATGAAATATGATTTATTTCTTAAATGATATGTTTTAAATGATATTCCTAATTCATTCAATATTTATTAAACATTTTATGCATGCAGAATGTCATGTAAGGTGCTAGGAGAACTATAAGGTTTCAAGGATATAGACTTTGCCTTCATGGAGCTAGCTTACTGTATGATAGTGTTGAATAAGCAGCATAATTTCACCCCTAATTGCCTTGGAACTCCTTTATGCTCACTCTCTCCATTTTTTCCTGCATTGTCTTATCCCTAGTTTCCACTTTTCTCCTCAGATAATTCCAGTGTGAAAAGCCCCAACCCCATTCACCTCTTCTGTAGGTAAATAGTAAACTCTTCTCCATATTGAATCTTTTGGGTTTGTTGTAATTTTTTGTATCTCACTATCTTGATCTTTTGACTTAATATGCATATTCATGTTACATCTTACATTAAGCCTTCTGTTATGTTGAGGGGGATATTATTTGGTTTTGGTCAGAGCTTAATTCAATAGTCAGATAAATCTTCTAAATTTACAACATGAATGATTTATGGAAGACAATGCTAAAGCCTTCCCCATTTCTGCTATAGTCATGCATTCCAGCTGAAAGCCCTTACTGCTGCCCTGCACATAAACATGCTGGCATCTACTCATATCAGAAATATTTTAATGTTTCTTGGCACAACCACAAAGTGTGAATACTTATATCACTTCTGTGTTCTTTAGACTCAGTCATCACAAGATTTAAGCACCACATGCCTGGAGAAACGAGGGAAATGATATTATTGTAGACACAATCACATTAAAAAAATATTTTTAATATAAGTGATATAGTGGATACAGTGGTAAGTATACAGTCAGGAAGATTCTAGAACTTTAAGGATTGAAATATTCATAATAAACAGAGGGCTTTCAAAGTGACTGAAGTCCTATAAAGTAAGTATTTCTCAGCCTATGATTCCCAGACATGATTCATTCTGATACGAGAGGCTCTTAACTTGCCCAAAATCAAGAAATCTAGTCATATTGTACCAATCTTGTAATGTGTCTTTTAAAATGATACATAGACACGAAAGAGAATTAGAAGGGACTGTAAAATTTTAATTAGAGAGGCTTTTATAGTAATCCAGGAATGAATTAATAGATGCCTGGAATAGGGCATTAATTTAGACATGATTATAGTGAACTCTCTCACTTAATACACAAATAGGTTATATTGATTTTAAGTGAATTCCAAAACAAGCTTACTTTCATTATTCCTTCTTAGAAGCACTAGGCTATACAGGATATTAAAGCAGAAAAAAAAGAAGTTTCTATTTTTCTTTATGGCTTTTTGTTAAGTCTGGGAGTAGTACTAAAAAAAGGAAGGGCATTTATAATACACATTCTGTCCTTAGGAAAGAAATCAGGACAGTGAAGGGTCTTGAGATCATGGCATAAAAGAATTATTTGAGAAAATGGAAAAAGAGAAAATGCAGAGAAGACTTGATACTTACTTGTCTTTAGACATTTCAAGGTTGATATGTAGAAGATAAATTCTTTTAGGCCTAGATCCAGAAGTCTGCTGTTGTTGCTTCTTCTTTGTTCTCGTAGAGGACAATGATATCAGGAAGGTGATGCAGTGACTTGCAAGTGAATTGGATTTAAGTGAGGCAGGGCTGTGCAAAGTCACCAGCCTCATTTTCTCCTCCATAGTCGTCTGAATCCAGTAGAAAGATATAGATTAGGAAGACTAGAGACGGTCCTCACCCAAAGGGCAGAATAAGGAACAATGGTTGAAAGTAACAGAGACAAATTGGAGCTGGAAGTAAGGAAATACTTTATAACAATTAGAGCTATCAAAACGGAAATGAGCTGTCTGGGGAAATAGTAAGTTGCTTCTAATTAGAGAGGTCTTTAAGAGGTGATTAGGGTATCAGGATCTGTGCTCAGGTATGCATGAGTTGAACTAGAAGTTATCTGGAGTTCTTTCTGACTTTGAGATTTCATGATTCTGTGTGATCGTGAGTAAATATATCTCCAATCATTTAATGTTTTGTTTGCTTTATTTTTTGCTTTTAAGTTATAAACTTAAACACCAAATAAAATTATTTTTCCCTTTATAATAAGTAGAATAGAAAGATAATTGATCACAAGGCTATGGTTCTACTATATAGTTTATTTCTTCTTTTACTCATATAACAAATTTAGCATTTAACTTTCAAAACTGGCTTGTTGGTTGATGTATCTTTTTGGCCTTCCATCCATTCTCTTCAGTGTACTTTTTGCAAACATTTCAAGGACCTATTTTTATGTCTTTCTGTTTCTGTGGCTTCACATGTGCTTACATGTTTGGGTCAATGTATTTGTATCTGTGCTTCAGGATATCTGTTTCTGTGTCTATGTTTGCATCTGTGTCTCTCTTACCGTTTCACTGGGAAGAAGAAAAAAAATAAAACTCATATTAAATACATGTAGTCAAACAAAGCAAATTTCCACATTGGCCAAGTTTGAAAAAGTGTATCTCATTCTTCATCTTCAATTCAGTGTTTCTTTTTCAGGAGGTGGGTAACATGTGTCATCTTCAGTCATTCATAATCATTGTTGGTCATTGTACTGTTAAGGCTTCTAGTCTTTCAGAGTTGGTTTTCTTTATGTTTTTTTAAGGTATATATGATTGTGTTGGTTCTATTTTCTTCACTTTGCCTCAATTTGTATAATGTTCTGCTTTATAATTTCTTGTGACAGAATAACATATCATAATTTTTTGATCATTCACCAATTTATGGATGCTTCTTTAGTTTCCAGTTCTTTGCTATAACAAAATGAGCCCCAAATCCCATTAATATGGGACAGTCTCCTTATTGGTGGAGATGCATGCTCCTCCCTGTGTAAAGGGCAGGGTAGAGTTTATGAGAAATGAAAAAGTTCCAAAATTTAAAATTCCTTTTTGGAACTCTTTAAGGCCAGTTTCCTTCAAGTTACCCCTTCCAGACTCATCAAGCTTTGAGGTGTTTTTTTTTTTTTCAGACTCTTCAGAAATTGAGTCACTTTGGGATTTTCTGACTTTCAACTTCCAGCTTCTAGATTGAGATGATGGAAAAGACCAACTCCACTTGAGACTGCTGAAAGAAAAGACTCTGGGAAGACATAAGAGGAGCTAGCAATCTCCATTTCTGTCCGATTGCCAACTTGTTACTCGAGAGACTTCAGAGTGTTTCCCCTTGTGTGAGATCTATAACAATGTCCCTTGGTGGAATTGTGTTATGTAGCTCTTAATAGGAAAGATCCTCCATTTTGTATTGTCTAGTATGTATTCTCCTATGAATGCCTTCTCTGATTTCAATTTTGCTATGATTTGGACAATTTTTTTTTGTTTTTTTTTTTTTTGTTTTTTTTTTTTTACTATTCTTTATATATTTTCATTGTGAAATGGGTATTTAATTGGAAAGGGGTCAAGTTTGGATATAGAGCCTGGGATCTTCCTTCCCCTCTCCAAAATGACAAAATGATCAGCTGTTAGATAAAACCTAATCATACCTCCTCAACAATATTTAAGGGAACAGGTAGATATATTTTTAGTCTGATATCAATTCTCTCTGAAGAGAGCAGAGTGACCTCTGGTCCCAACTTCCTGCTTCTTTTTCTGGCGGGAATGAAAGTTTCCCATGGATAAGTTTGGGGGGAAGAGTAGGTATGTTAAGGTTTAGGCATTCTGGGACCCCAAAATAGCAACATGAGAGTCTTGCTTGAATGAATTCAACCCAAGCCTTCCTTCAGCCAAAGACAAGCTTAATTAGAACACCTATAGAGGGTTGGTGTGATTTTAAAAATCTATCATATTGGACAGACTCTTAAGAAATCTTAGCATTGCCTAAACTCTTAAGGGATCTGAGAGTCTTAATGGAAGCAAGATAAACCTCATGTATGGAAAGACGGTGGGAGGATTCTAGCAGTGGCCAAGTAGTCTGGGGTGATCAGAAGAAGGAATCTAGAGAAGATCTGGATGGGGATGGCCAGTAGGCTGGGGTGACTGAGAGATAATAAAGAAGGGCCAGAATGCCAGGGACCTGAATCTGGGAGAATGGGGTTTAGATAGGATCAAGTGTTGGATGTGACTGGGGGGTGATTTGTAGGTAACAGACAACAGAGGGTTGGACCACAGAGAATAAGGAGAGATTGGACTTAGGCTACAATGAAACGCCAGTTGACTGGGATGGGTCAATACCTCAGGTGAACATCAGAGCCTTGATCCAGTGGGAAAATTCAAGGAGGGTTCATTGTGGGGGGACCCAAATTCTTTTGGGCTAAGGGTGGAAGGTCTCAGCTTGGGCTCACGCTGTCAGCTAGAGATGTTTATTCTGACTCTTTTCAAGCCACACAAAAACAGCCCTCTCCCTGCCACTGGTGGGTCTCTCTACATGTCTGGGGCTCACTACTTCACTCCTCTTACAATATCTAGAGGATCCAAATATTTTTGTCCAATTAAGTCTTTTTCCTCTTAATTTGATCTCTTTGAGGTAGAGTCCTAGTAGGGGCATCCTTGGATAAAAGAGTATGCACAATTTTGAGAATTTGGGAACATAGATCAAAATTGCTTTTCAGAATGGCTAGTTCAATTTACCAATTCATAGCTCCAACAGTTTTTTTAATTGCTCCTATTTGGATGTTTATGAAAGCAATAGATTATTTAGATATGCTAAGTGAGCCTAACTAAAGGGTTTATGTGAAAGAGTATGGCCATTAGAGTTCTCATGTATACAAGTTTAGAGGACCTCTGAAAAATGGGAATGTGTTCAATGCAGGGTGACCAGAATGATTAGGAGGTACCAAACCATATCAAATAATGATTCATTCAGGGAATTGGGGATATTTAACCTCATAAAGAATAAGAATTATACTGATTTTATTTAGCTTTAAGCAACAGAACTAAAACAAATAGGCAAAAGTCACAGGGAAGCATATCTTGGCCCCAGAACAAAGAATATTCCACTAACTAGAACAGCTCAACAACAGTCTGAATATCCAGAGAAAATTACATGTTAATAGAAATATTATAGCAGATACCTTAATAATTTTTGTAGAGGTTACAGAATAAATTCATGTTTGAAGAATGATTAGAGGATTATAGATTAGAAGATTTTTAAAATTCTACTTCTGACATACACTGGTCATGTTACCACGAGGAAGTTGCTTAATTTCTCAAGGTCCCATGCAACTCGCAAAGGTTATCAATTGAAGAAAAATTATCAGTCAAATCCTTGATAAAAGGAGTTTTCTCATCAGAAGTTATTTTCACAAATGGAAACATGAGTATTCCTCCTTACCTCCATCAAAAAAAAAATCCTTCCTTCTAACTTTAGTATTCTATAATTTGTCTCTGACCTCCTTTTCCTAATGAACTGATCCTTCATTTTATTGGTGCATTATGATGTTATCTGCATAAAAATAATGCTTGATGTTGAAAGAGATGGACTTTTATTTCTTCCTGTCCTCACCTCCCGGTAGTAAGTACGTATAAATTCATAATTTGGGTTTATGATGTATGAAAACTGACAGAAGTGTACCATTCATTTCAATAATTAAGAAGTTCAGGATATATTATTTTTTCTTTGCCAAGGTTTAAGCATACACAGTTTGGACCACTAACATTTTATTTTATATTCAGCATTGTAAAACTATGGTAAAATATATTTCATATCAATTAACATAAATATGATAGCTAATAAAAGTAAATTCTTGAAAATCCTCTTGCAGTTCAGTTAGTAGGTATAATTTAAGTGTCTGAAACTCTTTCTCCATATTTATCCACTTTATTATATGTTTGATAGTACATCAAATATTTGAATAAATACGGATTTGAATATTACAAAAAGACTTTAAAAATTAAAATAAAATAACAGTATTTTAGAGAAAGTCTATTCAACCAAAGCATTACAGTATTTAGGCACAACTAGTACCTTCAAGGGAAGTCTTAGTGCCATGTTTCTGTACAAAGCAGCATCCTGGATACAATGATGACACTTCATTGGTAAGAAATCAGTCATGGAACTTGGGAGAAAATGAGCGAAGAATCATGAAAGCAGGAACATAATTCTTTGTTTATTGATTTACATTCTATAATGTAGTATTAAGAGCCATTGCTTGAATAAATTGGGAAATAATGTGCAAGTGAGATGCACTGTATACATACTAATATTTAACATTTATATAGTCTTCTTACTATGTGCCAGGCAATGTGCTAAGCGCTTTACAATTACTATCTCATTTGATCCTCACAACAATCTTGAAAGGCAGATGATATTATTATCCCCATTTTACAGATGAAGAGACTGAGAGAGTCAGAAACTAAGTGTCTGACTCAGAATCACAAAGCTAGTAATTGGCTGAGGTTGGATTTGAACACAGGTCTTCCTGACCTCCATATACATACGTATATGCATCTATCTATCTATCTATCTATCTATCTATCTATCTATCAATCTATCTATCTATCTACACACATATTTCACATGCAAATTATTTCCATATGAACTCATTCTCACACATATACATTGGTCTCTCAGTTTAACAATTCCTATGCTATATTCTGGTTTAATATAAGGGAGAGGAAATATGTATCAATCTAATCTTCCCCTCTAGTGCAAACTACTCCCAGATTAGGCAGATAACCAGGAATACAGTAATAAACCACTTAAGTGGACCATACTTAAAGGATCTAATAAAAATCTTAATACCTCATGAATCAGTGAGGGGAAATGGCACAAGAATCTCCTTTGTTAGTGGGGGGGAAAGCAAATTCTCTAGGAGGGAGGGCTGGTTGCCTTCAATTGATGCTGAAACAACCCTAAGAACTTGTCATCTGCTCAGCTGTCATTTAGTGAGAATCAGCTTCTGTCACTGTCAATCACAGCTTGCTCTGCCTCCTATCTGTTAGTACTTCAATTTCAATGCCACAGCTGTCATTCTGTCTCAGTGGCACTGTTACCTTATATTGCTGTTGCTGCTCAGCTCTAGCTTCTTTGGGGTTTTCAGTAAAGCTTCCTTCTGTTTCTTCCTGTTACTCCAAATAAATACTCCTTTTACTTTAGATTTCCTAATCGATACGATCTTTTAGAATTAACTCCTTCATAGATGACTGGCCCACCTGCCTGGGAACTATTCATTAAAATCTTTAGTCTGTCTTCACTAGCCTTACAACTTTACTTAGGAATCACCCCAAAGGGTTTTTTAGGAGATGCTATCAAACAGTTTCTAACTCATCTTCAAAGAGGGTCATCAGTCCTAATTTCTACGTGTTTTGGGATAGGTGATTTCTTTTACCTCTTCCCCACACTCAGATATAGGCAACATTCTTTCCCATGGCCATTCCCTATCTTATTCAGATTTTTCTGCCACATTTTTTTACCTTGAGGTTAGAGATAAGCCCATTCTTTTCCTTTATTTGTTGGTTCTTTTAATTCCCATAATTATTCTGCCATGCAAATGTTCTTCAAACCTCAATCAGGTACCAAAATAGAGGGTCACATCTATGAATTCAAACAAGCCATTCCCTCTGCCTAGAATTACGAACTTTGCCTTTTGAAATAATTCTTTCTTTAAGGTCCAGATCAGAAACCATATCTTCCCTGAAACTTTTCTCTCTTCATTGTTGTTCAGTTGTTTCAGTCATGTGTGACTCTTTATGACATTATTTGGGATTTTCTTGGCAAATATACTGTAATGATTTGCCATTTCTTTCTCCAGATCATTTTACAAATGAGGAAATTGAGGCAAACGGGGAGAAGTGACTTGCCCAAGGTCCCATAACTAGAAGGTCAGACTTGGATTAGTCTTCCTGACTTACGCCTGGCACTTTATGCACTGCGCCTCCTGGCTGCCTGAAGCCATCTCTGACTCCCATCAATCAGAAGTCATTCTTTTTGGGTAGCTCACGTCATTATGTCCAAGTCTTTCTGTTAACCATAATCTGACATATTACTGTTATTTGTGTGTAAGATTTATGTCCTGCCTCTTGCTACTCATATTATATTGTAAGTTTGGTTAGAGTAAAAAATACATAGTTTCATCTTTATATTCCTTTTTCTTATTTATTTTTAATATTCTTTTCTTTTAAAATTTTGAGATTCATATTCTCTTCCTTCCTCCCAGCCCTCCCTCACCCACTGAGAAGGCAAACAATGTGCTATCAATTATACATATGAAGTCATGCAAATCATATTTTCATATTAGCCATATTACAAAAAAGGGGGGCATGAACTGAGAATATCGTACTTCAGTCTCTACTTAGAGTTCATCAGTTCTCTCTCTGGAGGTTGATAGCATTTTTAAATTCACGAATCCCTCGGAATTGTTTTGGATTAGTGTGTAGTTCAGAGTAGCCAAGTCTTTCACAGTCAATCATTATTACAGCATTGCTGTTGGTGTACACAATGTTCTTCTGTTTCTTCCTTTTTTTTTCACTTCACGTTACATCAGTTCTTTGGGGTTCAGAAGTAGCAGTAGTATTGCTGAACAAAGGATAAACAATTTTATAACCCTTTGGACATAGCTCCAGATTTTTCTCCAGAATAGTTGAAGCAGTTCATTACTCCACCAATAGTTCATTAATGTACCTATTTTCTCTAATCTCCTCCAGAATTTGTCATTTCTCATGGGTGTGAGGTGGTACTTCAAAGTTGTTTTAGTTTGCATTTCTCTAACTAATAGTGATTTAGAACATTTTTTCGTATGATTGTAGATAGCTTTGATTTCTTCTCCTGAAACCTGCCTGATCATATCCTTTGATCAATTATCAGTTGGGAAATGGTTGTTATTTCTATAAATTTGTCTCAGTTTTTTATATATTTGAAAAATTAGGCCTTTATTAGATAAAATTGCTATAAAGTTTTTGATGTTACTTTATTGTCTATTGTAGGTTTTAGCAAAATGTAGTGTTCTTGATTATCTCTTTTAATTAGATAGATTTTTGTTTTTATTTTGTCTAAGGTCATGATTACTATCCCTGCCTTTTTAATTTCACCTGAAGCATAATAGATTTCCTTTCAAAAATTTATTTTAACTTTGTGTATGTCTTTCTGTTTCAAGTATGTCTCTTATAAACAGCATTATTGGATTCTGGTTTCTAATCTATTCTGTGGTCTTCTTCTGTTTTATGAGTGGGCTCATCCCATTCACATTCACAATCACAATTACTAACTGTGTATTTCCCTACATCCTATTTTCTACTGTTTATCCTTTTCCTCTTTTTATCCTGTTTCTCTGAAAAAATATGTTTTGTTTCTGATCACTGTCTTTTTTTTATTTCCCCCTTCTTTAATCCTTTTCCTATATCTTTTATATCTTTTCCCTCACATTTCAGTATTGGTTTAACTATTGTCCTTAGTTCTTTAAGAACCAAAAGGACATCACTATGTTGGAGTCAAGGTACATGTTCAACCAAGGATGATTAGACCAATATGATCTTGAGAAGTCTCTGCAATACATAAGGCACAAATAGTCCATATGTAGTGGAGAGGTCTCTAAGTGTGCACTTCTCACTTTTTTTTTTCCTTTGGAGTTACTGTAATTTGGCTTTGCTCAGAGAGCACAGTGCCTTCTTTGATGCAGGTACACTGTTCTGTGCATCATGTGCCAATGTCTCCCATCTCTACTAATTCATTCCAAAGTTCTTCAGAGAGTCTTTGAGGGTGTCTTCAAATCACTTCTGACTTCTGTGTGAGTGCTTGCTTTCTGTGAGTTCTTCATAAAATACTCTTTTGAGCAAATGTATGTTTGACTTGAGGTATTATTTTAAAGTGTTTGGAGGGAAATATGAGGGAAGTTCAGCTATGTCTTGGTCTATACTCCACCATATTGGCTCTGTTTCTTCTTTGGATTCCTAATGCTTTGTTCATTTTTTAAAAATAAGACATGCTTCACTAATAGAGGGGAATTTGGATCAGGGTGCTATCATTTCAGCTTAGCACTTACTATGAAACTTATAATCTTCCAGAGTTGCCTGTAGTCACTGAGAAGTTAAGTGACTGACCAATATATTGTAGTATGGGTCATGGATCAGACTTACCCATAGTTTTTTTCTTACTGTAAAGGTGTTTGTCTTCTCTTTGTGTCACACTGCCTCTCATGTTTACACAAAAGAGCCTTGAATAATATTTTTATATTTTCTACTGAAAGAATAAAAGAATTTTATGCACTTGTACAGAGATATTCACTTTAGAAAATCATAAATTTTCTTAGCAATTTTGGAGATGATGCTATGTGTTTCTTCATGAGAGCAGCCGAATGGCATTCTAAATCTGTCCTTCAGTTGATGTCTGGCCAGAGAAGAATTGAATTCAACCTGATGTAAATGGTCAATGGCTTCAGCATTGGTTGATGATAGTCTGATAAGAATGCTTTGGAAATATTCAGCCCATCTCTACAGGATCATGCTCTTATCATTGATCAGTGTGACTCTATCAGTGCTGCAACATTGAGATACAACATTCATAAATAGCCTTCAAATCATCATAAAAGAACTTTGAATATTTACTATCAAAGTAAAATTGAATTTCATTTGCCTTCTTCCTCACCTACTAATCCTGCATTTCTTTAAGCTTCATGAATTGTTGCTGGAGTTAAATGCTACCTTCTTAGAGATGGACAAACTATCCTGCTGGTAAACCTCGTGGAGTTCTCATTTTTACTTAGCAGGTTTTGAATTTCTTCATCATTTTTGCCAAACTAAACCTGATGTTTGCAAGTGTTCTGGCTTGGATGAAAAAATAAAGTTGTGTACACCAAAATCTCTGAAGGCTTCCCACTCCTTTACTCTCCACTGTTGCCAGTCATACGTTTGTTCAGTTAATACCATTAAGCTCCTCTCATGTGGCAAAATGCCTGGTGCTGATTCTATTACAGCTGAGATTTACAAAGCAGGGGATCCACAGCTCATACAAAAACTGACTGAAATATTCCTGATTACATAGAAAGAGGTTATCCCCCAAGAGTCTAAGGATGCTTCCATTGTCCATACTTATAAAGGAAAAGGAATAGGTAGTCTTATGACAATTGGAAGGGTGGGTATCTCTATCTTAGTCAATACCATCAAGAGTCTTGCCAGAGTTCTTCTTAATAGGCTGATCCTTCACTTGGAAGACAGCCATCTACCTGAGAGCCAGTGTAGCTTCAGAAAGAGCCAAAGGGTGTTCATTATGGTGCCTAACAGCCGCAGGAGAAATAACAGGAGTAAAGCAAAGATTTGTACACAACATATGTTGATCTGACCAAGGCCTTTGATATTGTTGGTCATGAGGGCTTGTGGAAAATTAGGGTGAAATTTGGTTACTCAGAGAAGTTTATCAATGCTGTATGTCCATTTCATGAAGTGATGTGTGACTTTTTGTTCACAGATGATTATGCATTTACCTTGGCCATATACTTTAAGAAGAAAGGACCTCAGAGTCTGATACCCTGTCTTGCCAAGTGACCTTTAGAATCTTCCTAAGACAGTTTCAAATGGAAACGATACAGTTTCTTGGCATGGCTCAGGTAAACTGTCTAGGTTTTACAGGTATACAACAACAAGATAATACAACAGCTCTGCTAGACCTTCAGTCTGGTAGACAGTGAAATACGTCTTCTCTCCCTCACTTTTCTTTGGAAGCTCCCAAACAATGAGCTTAGCTCTGGCAATGTGTATGTCAACCTCATCATCTGTGTTTACATCCCTTAAAGTATATGGCCAAGGTAAATGAACGTAATCGCAGTGCTGAAAATTTCTCTATTTGCTACAACCTGTTGTTCCATATATGGATGGTATGGTTCTGGCTGGTGGAGAATCTCTATTTCCTTAGTGTTAATCATCAGATCAAAATTAGCACAAGCAGCAAAGAATAGATTCATATTCTGTTTCATCTCAGCCTCAGAGGCTGCATTGAGTGCATAATCATCTATGAACAAAAAGTCACATATCACCTCTCCTCTCCCCTTTAATCTTGGCTTGTAGCTTTTTCAAGTTAAATAATTTATCTTCAGTATGGTAGGTGACCTTGATGCTGTCTTTGTCCTTATCAAAGGCATCTGACAGCATACCTGAAAACAACGTGTTAAAAGGCTTGGGAGCAAGCTCACAATCCTACTGTAATCCTTTCATGACTCTGAAAGGCTGAGAGCATCATTATCCAGAATCATTATCCATCATTATCCATTATTATCTAGAGTCCATGCATGCATGCATGCCATCATGAAACTGACATACTACATTGATAAACTTCTCTGAGTAACCAAATTTTGCCCTGATTTTCCACAAGCCCTCATGACTAACAATATCAAAGGCCTTGATCAGATCAACATATGTTGTGTACAAATCTCTGTTTTACTCCTGTTATTTCTCCTGTGGCTGTTAGGCACCATAATGAACACTCTGGCTCTTCTTGTAAAAAGGAAATAATAATGACACTCACCTCTCAGGATTGTTTTGCAGGAAAAATGAGATAATATTAAAAGAATGTTTTGCAAACCTTAAAGTGCTATATAAATGCTAGGTAAACTATGTTAAAGAGATACTATTGCAGAAGTAAGTTAGGGCTCCAGAGACACTTCGTTTTGCCTAAATTACTCTGTTCATATATATATATATATATATACATATATATATATATATGATGAGGTTTGCCTTTAGTATCAGAATTTGTTGTCATTCTTTAACTTTACTTTAACTTGAGCAAAATTTCCTTGGTTGACTAATGATGATGATAGCAATGAACATTTAAATAGTCCTCACTATGTGTCGGTCACAGTACTGTCATTTACAATTGCTATCGTGTTGGCTTCTCACAACAGCCCTGGGAGGTAGGCACTAGTTTTATCTTCATTTTACAGAAAAGGTAATGAGCCAGGTAGAGGTCAAGTAATTTGTCAGGGTTGTACAGCTAGTAATTGTCTGAGGTCACATTCGTACTCGGATCTTCTGACTCTAGACCAAGTGCTTTATTCACTGCTTTGATTGAAGATGAGAATTTTGTTTCAGATCTTAGAGAAGTTTCTCCTTTGCTGAGTAGAAGTATTCTAAGGTCAATTCAGATCCCATAATCTTTTGTCAGAGTAGCTTCTGGCAAAATGATATGCTTTCAATATGATACAGCTTTTCCCTTTTTCAATTCATATTCCCACTTTATGAATAACTTACGATTTTTATGTGTCTTTATATTGTCTGGTTAGTTCTATGTAGAACAAAGTAAACTTAATTTCACAATGATATATCTCATCTTTGAACCAGAGGATCATGGGAGGGTAGAATGATAATGTAGGATCCACAGTTAATTGACAAGTATTTATTAAGTACCTACTAAGTTCTAGAAACTGTGCTTGGTGCTGATGATATTAATACAAAGAATCAATCAGTATCTATTCATAGGGAGCTTATATTCAAATGAAGGAGACAATCATATATTAAAACATACAGCATGATATCTCTATCATGAAGAGTGAGAAAGAAGACAGAAGGAGCAATTACACAGGTAGGAAAACCAGGGTGACTTGACTAGTATCATGAAAACCTGTAAAAGAGTGTCAAGGAGAAGAGGGCGATCAACAATGTCAAAGGCTTTGAGGAAGTTAAGATGAATGAGAATTGAGAAAATGAAGTTAATAAGTAAACACATAGGTACATGCAAATATAAAGGAGCAGGGAAGAGAGGGTACTAGAAATTGAAGGGATAAGGAAAGGATTTGTCTGGAAGATGGTGTCTGAGTTGCAGCTTAAAGGAAAAGGACTCAATGAGGGTAGAGCTAAGGAAGCAGGGCATTTCATTAATGGGCATAGCTAAAGTAAAGACCTGGAGGGGGAAGTGGGGAGTGGTCTGGGTAAATCTTAAAGTTCAGGAAGGGAGTAATTTCCAAAGAAACTGGAAGGGTAGTTTAGGACTCACTTTGGTAAAAGTCCAAAAGCTAAATAGAGGCAATAGGCTGCCAATGGAGTTGATTAAAGAAGGAACTCACATAGGTTGGTGATCTGAATTTGAAGAAAATTATTTGTACAATATGCTGGAATTATGAGAGATTTGAGGCAATGAGATGAATAGAAGGTTGTTGGAATAACTTGAGCAAAAGGTATTAAAGGCCTGAACTAAGATGATAGCTTTGTGAGTGGAAAGAAAGGCTTAGATGTTAAAGGTGTTGTGAAAGTAGAAGTAGACATGTTGAGTTTTGCCACATGATTGGACTTATGGAATGAGAGCAAGTGGGGAGTTGAATATATTGTTGAGATTATGAGCCTGAGACACTGAAGGGATAGTGGTACCTTCAACAGAAATGGGGACGTGTGGAAGAAGGCCTTGTTTTGAAGAAAAGATGAGGAGTTTAGTTTTACACATGTTCATTTAAAATTTTTTTTTTATTGTTCAGTCAATTTAGTCATATCTAACTCTTCATGACCACTTTTGGGTTTTTAATTTATTTTATTTTATTTCTTGGCAAAGATACTGACAAAGATTCCTTCTCCAGCTCATTTTGCAGATGAGGAAGCTGAGGCAGACAGGGGTAAGTGACTTATGCTAGTAACTGCCTGAGGCCAGATTTGAATTCAGGAAGACAGTTTTCTTGACTCCAGGCCAAGCACTCTAGCCGCTGTGCAACCCAGCTCCCCCAAATGTCTCTAGGACATTTTAAATATCCAGTAGGCAATTAATGTCATGGGACTGGAGCTCAGGGAAGATGCTGGGGTTAAATATGTAGATCTACACATCATTTGCATGGCAATGATAAATGAATGCTTGAAAGATGATGAAGTCTCTGAGAGAGGGAATAGGAGGAGAAGAGCATGGGCCCAGGACAGAATCCTGGGCAAGCATTCACAGTTAGGGAGCAGGATATCTCCATCATGAGGAGCCAGAAAGAAGACAGAAGGACCCATCACACAGGTAGGAAAACCAGGGTAACTAGTGTCACGAAAACCTGTAAGAGAGTGTCAATGAGAAGGGAGTGATCAACAATGTCAGAGGCTTTGAGCAGGATAAGATAAATACGGACTGAGAAAAGGCCATTGTTTAGCAGAATTAATAACCCATTGGTAGCTTTTGAGACACCAATTTCAGTTGGATGATGAAGTCATAAGAGAAACTGCAGCAAAGGACAAGAAAGGTAGAGGAAAGAAAGTAGAAAGAAGGAAAAGAGGGTGACAGACAGTTTCAAAGGTCACAAAGAGTTCAAGAAGTATTAGGATTGAGGAGAAAAAATCTTAGACGTGATGATTATGAGATCATTGGTAATCAATGTAGATTTCTGCCAGACTCAGCTTTCCGCGAACAATAGGAAAGGCCCTGAGGCCTACACCCAGACTCACCTAGTGTGTGGCCCTGGTGGTGATGACTTAAGCCGTGGAGAGGATTTTTCTGAATTTATTCTGGAGAGTTAAGGTAGCTAAGTGACTTCTCCTTTTTGAAATCTCACCCACCTCTCAGAGTCCCATTCAAATATCACCTTGTACAAAATCTTGCCTGTTCCCTCAACTCCAAGTGATCCTTCCTTTGAACTGTCGTAGTGTTTTGTTTTGCATTTTTATAATATTTATCACCCTTTGTGCGGTATTTCTGTCCTTGAGGCTTCTGCGTACTCGATAGTGAGCTGTTACAAGAATGGTCTGTTTCTCATTAAAAGTTAGGGACAGTGCTGTGCTGTAGGAGCAAAGAAGGTGAGATATTCTTCATTTACTGAAATATCCATGACAAGCAGTTCCAGATGGTTCCCACAAATATAATTTGTATCTCCCAGCCATACCTCCTGGCTTCCCTGACATCCTTTAAGTACAAACAGAAATTTCACTTTCTCCATAATACCTTTCACAACCCTACTTAGCGCTTAGCTTTCCCTCTATTGATTATCTACAATTTATCTTGTATGTACCTTGTTTGTACATAATTATCTGCATATTGTTCCTCCCATGAAACTGTATCTTGAGAACAAAGATTATCTTTTGTTTTTCTTTATATCACCAATACACATCGTAGATGCTTAATAAATGCTTAGTGGCTAAGTGACAAAAGGTTGCAGGAATATTTATTCCTTTTAAACTTGGGGCAGACAAAAGGTGTTCATGACAACACAATTCAGATTTCCGCTGGATTTTCTAATACTTAGTAGTCAAAAACAGCAAGAGCAACCTGGAAGCTTGGGAGCATCATTTTCGATTTGTGCTCTATTCAAGAGCTGCCTGAGTTCTTCACACAAAATGCTGTTGATAACTGAGGTAAAATCCTTCCAAATGGCAAAACAAGAGGAATAAAAACATTGATAGACTTTGAGGCCTGGTCATACGCCTGTCCCTATCTGACCAACATTTTCGTTATCTCCATGGAGGTCACATTTGCTTAATTCTCAGTGATTTTCTAAAATATGACTAGATTTACACTACTTAAAATGACAACTTGCAATTTAAGTTTTTAATCACTCACGCCTTAACATATTTCAGTTCCATTTTTTTCACAATAGAGAAACAGAGGATCTTAGTGTGACTTCTAACTCTGTCACTGACTTTAGGTCAGTCATTTAATCAGTCTTGGCTTTAGGTCTCTCCCTTAGAAAATAAAGAAGTATGTTAGAGCCTAGTCCAATCTTTGTTCATTTCATAGACGTAATATTCCTCAATTTATGAAATATTATATAAAGGCACTGAAAAAATATAAACTAATATACTGTAGTCTGAAGAGGTTATAAGAGAGTTGAGAGTTACAGCAGAAATTTAGGCTGTGAAATCAGTTTGGCGCCTTTTATTCTTTCCATGAGGTCATTTCCATCTTGTCCTGGGGAGTTTCTCCGATGTCCAGCCCAAACAATAAAGAACAGAACAGTTTCAAAGCCAGCCGTAAGTTGAGTCATTAGCATTCCTGTTTCTTTCTCTCTTCTTTGCCCCTTTCAAGCAACCATAATTTTCCAAATGCCTAAAGAATTGTGGAAGTGGAGATAATAGATAACATTGCCTTCTTCATCAGTTACCAGCCTGGAATTTTCCCAGAGCAAGGGAGTAACCTGCCTGTGATGTGACATTTCCTGTACAAAGTGGCAAAGCTGATAAGACATATTAGAAGTTTCCACATTGTGATCCTGATCTGAATAGAGACACGGGGTGGGGGACCTGTAGCCTCAAGAACACATGCGACACTCTGGGTCCTTAGGTGTGGCCCTTTGACTGAATCCAGACTTCACAGAACAAATCCTTTTGTGAAGTTTGGATTCAGTCAAAGGGTTTCATTTGAGGATGTAAAGGATCACTTGTGGACTTGAGGCCACAGGTTCCCTACCTCTGGCACTAGGAGGACCTCAGAATTCATCCCATCTCAAGCCAGCTAGAAAAAAAAAATCCTTTAACTAATCTGATTTGAATATGTAAATCATTTGCAGAGAATTCTCCTTTTCCTTTCTCTAGTATAGATGCTAAATTATCACATAATATTCTCTCTGGAAAGGCTTTTATTGCCAGATGTAGGAACTGAAATGTATAGGAGAAACTAATTAAGTTCCTTATCTATTTTAAAACTCATAAAACTCACACAAGATAGTCCTCATTCAAATTGCTATAGTGAGTAGTCCTAATTCAAGGAAATGGAATAGATGACCTCCCTTCTGGCTCTAAATCTAAGGTCCTATAAATTGAGCTTTCTGTACCTTCTAAAATAGGATCATTCAAAAATAGCTAATGTATTCAGACAGCATGCAAAAAGTAGGAGCCTCTGTTCTCCAAATTTCTTTGAGAATATAATACATATGGAAAAATATGGAATATATGAATAGTCCATTTTCAAATAGCTAAATTTTTTTATTAACAGAGAAAAAATAATTACATAATTGTGTAGGTAAGGCACAGTATTTAAACTACAGAATATGTATGAATTACTTAACATACATTTACAGTATCACAAAAGTCTCAAAGTTGGAAGGCATTTGAAAGGTCATCTCATCCAACCCACAGCTGCACAAAAAGATCCCTTCTACAACATAATGTCAAATTGTCACAGAACTACAAGTTCTGCCTGCTGGGGCCAAGCAAAAAAGTCTGCTTCTTTACAGATATAAAAATCCTTCAGATGCTTTAAAAAGCTGTTATGTGTCGTCCACCTTTCTTTTTCTTCTCTTCATCAGGTTGAATCATGGCCATTTCCTTCAACCAATCCTCTTAGTATGAACTTTAAGTCCTTTGCCATTGTCATCCTCATCTGGAAACGTTCCAACTTATCAGTATAAGTCCAGAGATAATAAGCAGGTATTGGAGTTCCAAAAAAGTCTCCTCTGAGTGAAGCATATGTGTTTAATCCTGGTTACATGACAGACTGGTTGAAGGTGGGGAAGGGTAAAAAGCCCATTCAATGATGTCCTGAGATATTAAGCACTAGGAATGGAAGACAAGCTAAAATACAAGAGGAAAGCTTAACTCTCTTTGAAAGTGAGCTGACAAAGATATCAGAAACAAATATTTTACTCATATTTCCCAGACATGTGATCAAGATGGAAGACTAGATATTCTCTCATCTTTAAAATCAATCAAAACTTGTCCAAATAAGAGATACATACTAAAGTAGTTGCCACTGTATCTATAGTGCAACACACCAAGAATTCCAAAAAGCTAATAGGCTGATGAATTTACAACAGAGAAGGTTAATCTCTAGTCCTTTTCAAACTCTCTCAGCACGTTCTTCCCCATCAGCCTTCACATTCTTTCAGGTCAGCGTAATCTGACTTAATGGCGTGTGTCTGGTATCCACTCAACAGTTTCTTTGCTGTGGCTACAGTCTCTGCTAGCACACCCTGTCCCTGTCCTTACCATAATATTCTGTGGAAAAAGCGGTAGAAATCAACTCTGTTGCCCCTGTTTTGAAGATTATTCACTTTACCAACATGCCAAGGAAGAGAAATACTAAAAAGAAGGGAAAATAACTCCTGTGTTTTCTCAGGAAGCAGAGGATCTTTAGGAGAATAAATGAGATGGCAAAGACAAACGTTAAAATGGGGGAAAGAAAGGAAGAAATACTGATTCAGTTGTTCAGAGGAAATCCCATTGAAGATCACTTCTTTTTAGCAAAAACCAGGAAAAATAAAAAAAAATAATTTTAACAAAAGAAATTAAAAGAAAAAATGAAGATTTTGATAAGGAAAAAAGTCTGGATTAGAAAATAGAATAAAAAGAAGAAAGAGAAAGTAATTAATAAAATGAATAAAATTTGAAAACCAGGGGAAGTGATGATGAAAAAGAAGGAATTGAGAGTAAGGGGAATAGTCTGTGGGAATAAGGCTGTCTTAATGAAGAGGAAGCAAAAATAATGGAACAGATAAAATAGTATTTAAAGAAAATAGGCAACAAAACCTATAAATCTGAAAAAAAAATCAATATGAGAGACCAGTGGAAATAAGTACACCTAATTTATAACTTTAAATGAGAAGGAATAAAAATTCAATAAGATAAAGGAAGGGGACAGGCTGGATAAGAAAAAGAAACCCCATAATCTGATTCTTACAGGAAGCAGAACTAAAATCCAAGATATAAGCAAAGTAAAAATGAAGGACCAGGAATAAAATTTACAATGCATCAGGTGAATCCAATAAATCAGGAGTTGTAAACATCCTATCAGGCATTGCAGTAAAGACAAATGCAATAGAGATAAACGGGGCATTATCATTATGCTAAAAATTATAGACAAAAAGGCAATATGAATTTTAAACTAATGTCCTTCAAATGTTTTAGCAGCTAAGTCCAGAAAGGAAAAATGAACTGAAATACAAGAAAACATAGATAGTAATGCATTAATAATAGGGAATTTAAATGCTAACTAGTTTTGAACAAACATAACAGAAAGATAAACAAAAGAGAAAATAGAGAATTGAACAAATGGCTGGAGAACTTGGAACTAAAAGACACGTGTTTTCTAAATAAGTCTGCTAAAGAATACATGCATCTCTTATGCCCCAAATGGAAGTTTTTTAAAAGCTGACCGAGTATTAAGACATAGTGATATTATAAATATATGTAAAAAGTTAGAAATATTAAACACATCATTTGTACTTAATGCAATAAAAATAGTAATTATTTCAGGCAGCAAAAAAAAAGAAAAAAGAAAGAGAACCAAATGGAGACTTGACAATAAATTCTACATAATGAATATGTCAGAGAACAAATAACAGAATCAATAATTATGTGAAAGAAAATGACGATAAAGAACTTATTAAATATTTTTTGGCATAACTAAAGCAGACATTACAGAGGAAACTTTATCGGTCAAAATAAATTTTGAAAAGAGAGAAATGGAGAGTAAGTTGAATGAATTTTAAAAATAAGAAAGCCAAAGACTTAATAAATCAGAAGTAAAAAAGAGAACTATTAGAAATTACAGAAGTAAATTGAAAACTAAAAAGATTATAGAAATTATGTAAAGAAAATTATAAGTTTGTTCTGTGTAAAGACTTACAAAATTGATAAACTTTTAATCGACTTGATTAAAAAGGAGGGGCTAGAAAATCAAATCATTTACTAAAAACAATAATCCTAGTGAAACCTCAATTTGAGTAAAAAAATAAAAATCAGACTCCACTATGCCCAGTTAAGTGGTAATAAAATTGTGAAAATAACATAAATGGAGGAACACCTTCAGAATGAAAGGTGAAAATAGAAGATCAAATAGAGTTCTTTACTAATTCAATCTTAGAAAATGAAATAGAATTATCTGGTAGGTAACTACAAAAAAAATAATAAAATTTTGGTTTTGATGGGTTAGAAGGGGAAGTCTACCACACTTTTAAATAATAATTAGCTCTAAGACGCAGCGTGAGTGTTTTCCTTAATGTTATTTAATACAGTTCTAGAAATGCTAACAATGGCAATAAGGAAGAGAAAAAAATATTGGTGTGAAGATAGGGAAAGGGGACCTAAAGCTATAGATCTTTGGTGTTAACATGACAGTCTACACAAAAAAAATTCTAGGGATTTAGCAAAGATATAAATATAGACAGCAGAGTTGCAGGTTACAAATTCAACTTACAACAATGAACAGCATTTTATATAATAACAAAATTCAAGAAGGAAAAATAGAAAGGGATGTTCTACTCAAAATTACACCTATAAATATACAGACACATGCATATATATGTGTGTATGTGTACACATATGAACACATGCATATATGCATGTGTATATGCATGTGTATGTGTATATATATATATATATATGTATATTGTAACAGCAATCAATTTAGCAGATAATTAGCACTTAGTAACTTAGTGCCAAGTACAGAAGGTATGAGCTCTTCTCCTGTCCTGATGTGGCAGGAGGAGGTTGGCTGAGACAGGAGGCCAGTGTGTGTATATAAGAAGAGTTCTAGAGACAGAGAGAGAATTGGGAATGTTCCTCCTGGTGGCTCCTGGTGGAGAAAGCAGAATTGTTCCAGCATCTGGGAGCTGGGCTGTTGGACTAAAGAAGTGAGTTGGAGTTTTCTTGAGAGAGAGAGAGAATAAAAATATAAACAATCAGATAATACCTTCCCTCAAACAGTTTATATTCTATGACTTAGGCATTTTCAAAGATTGGCGACTGGGGAAGCATGAGAGCAACATCCGTTATCCAGAACCTATGAAAGCATGTAGTCATGAAGCTGACATACAATACTGATGAACTTCTCTGGGCAACCAAATTTTGCCATGATCTTCCACAAGCCCTCCGAACTGAAGGTATCAAAGGCCTTGGTCAGATAAAAGAATGCTAAGTACACACCTCTGTTCTTCTCCTGGATTTGCTCCTGGAGTTGTTGGGGTAGCAAACACTGTATCAAATGTTCCTCAGCCATTTCTGAAGGCATGCTGGTTCTCAAGTAAATGAACATCTTCCAGGTGAAGGATCAGCCTATTAAGGAGGGCTCTGGTGAGATTTTGCTGGCATTGACTAAAAGAGACAGATCCCCTTCTTATGGTTATAGGACAACCTATTTCCCTTTCTTTTATAGATATGGACAAAGATACCATCCTTGAATTCCTGGGAGATAACTTTCTTATGATGTATAACCCAGAAGATTTCAGTCAGCTTTTGTATGAGCAATGGACCTCATGCCTTGCCAATCTGAGCTAGAATAGGATCCACATCAAGAGTTTTGTCACACCAGAGGAGCCTAAAATGACATCCAAAACCTCTTCTTCAGTTGGAAATTTAAGTAGAAAGGGAGTGAAGCAGGGCTGTGTACTTGCTCCCATGCTTTTTAGCATGATGTTTTTAGTAATGTTGTCAGATAGCTTCAGAAAGGAGAAAAATGGCATTAAAGTCAGTTACCACAATGATGGTAAATTATTTAGCTTGAAAAGGCTAAAAGCCAAGACTAAAGTAGAGGGAGAACTGGTGCCTGCCTTTTTGTTCACAGATGATTGTGTGTTAATGCAACCTCTGAGGCTGAGATGCAACAGAGAATGGATTGTTTCTCTATCATTTTTGCTAATTTTGACTTGACAATTAACACTAAGAAAACATGTTCTCCACCAGCTAGTTCTATAGCATCCATACGTGAAACCAAAGGTTACAGTAAATGGAGAAATTTTGAATGCTTTGAATATGTTCACTTATGTTGGCAGTATACTTTCCAGAGATGTGTACACAGATGATGAGATTGAGGTATGCATTGCCAGAGAGAGCTCATTGTTTGGGAGGCTCTGAAGAAAAGTGTGGAAAGGAGAGGTATTAAACTGACTACCAGACTGAAGGTCTACAGAGATGTTGTTCTGAGGAGCAGGAAAATTGGACAGAGAGTAAATTTAGGACAGTGTGTGACACATGACAACCACTTAATAAATGCTTTTTCATTCATTCATTCCAGAAGTTATCTAAGCAAACCTATCCCTAAAGAATTCTCCCTAAAAAAACACTTGGTAGTCACTTATCTGGACTCAGGAGAGAAAGCACTGACTAATTTGGAAGATGTAACTGTGAAGATTTTCCACACATCAAGGCTTTGCAACTTCTACCCATTGCTTACTCTGTCCTCCATGTAATTGTTAGGTTGATCCAGTTTTGTGCTATGTTAAACCAAAATTTATAATAAGAGATTTCTTTAATTAATCTTAAAACGGAACTATTTTAATTTAATTATATTGTTAGACCTGTCATATGTGGATTGTTTTTTATTTGATTTGGGGATCAAATGAGATATAGGAAAAGCTAATTGATAACCTCAAAACATTATCCAAACACTCTTATTTGTTACAGATTATTTTCTGTTACTAAGACTATCTTTTAAAAACAAAATGCACCTAAGCTATGCTTTTAGTTAAAGAAATTAAAAACCAGTTGTTTCTGTCATTTTTTACTTTATACTTGTAGATTCCCAAATTTCATTTTACTGAGTTGAGATATGCATGAAGTTATATTTTAGGACCTCAGAAGTTATTTTTAAGAGTTTATCATTAAATTCTTTCGTATGTATGTGATTTCTGTTAGTTTAATATTCCTTCCACTAGTACAGAATTCAAGTCATTAGCAACTGCCTCATTTCTATGTGAGTAGACCATATTTTCCTCCATACAGAATCTAGCTAAGAAGCTGAAGTTTTTCCTCTAAGTTTTGTCATTGGATAATGTAGATAAGTAACTAGATGGTAACTTAGAAGTCATGGTATAAAACCCTTTCCTTTTATAATGAAGGAACACATATCCAGAGGGATTAAGAGCTTTGCCTTAAATCACACATGTATCAAAAAAAAAAACCCAACAGAATAAGAACTTAGGTCTTATGACTCCTAGACGACGATGATGACGATTCCTGACATTGAGTGACTGGTTTTCTATCCTTTGTACTATGTAATTTCCCAGGTTCTTATTGCAATATAATCCTGACCACTTCTCAGGAACACCTGCAGAAGAGATTCTTGCATTAGGTAGGAGGTGAGACGAAATGAACTTTGAAGCCCCTTTTGACTCAAAGACTGTATAATTCTACCTGACATAAACATCAATACACCAAATTCATGTATGAGCTAGAGAGGCCCACTGAACGCTAATCAGGTCCAGCCTTCTGTGCGACCTGGAAATACTCCAGAGGGATAGAACAATTCCATCATTGTCACCTACAAGGCACACTTAGCAATAAAATGGCAAGACAAGATAATTCAACATGAGTTCCTAGAAAAGAGCCTGAGCAACAGCATCCAAGTCAGGTTGGCAGCTATAATAGGAATTCTTAACCTAGAGTCTATAAATTTTCTTCTAAAATATATTTATAACTGTTTTTGAATATATTTGTTTTCTTTTATTCTTCTGCATATTTTATTTTATGCATTTAAAAATATTATTTTGACAAGGGGTCAATAAGTTTCAATAGAATACCAAAAGAGTTCATGATACAAAAAGATTAAGAAAGCCTGCATTATACCATGCTGCCTGCAATCTTTTCATATTAAAAAAGCTGCTAATCCAGAATTTGAACATTTCATTGTTTTCACCACATAAGTATCCAAGCTCCTTCCCCAGTAATACCTTTTCTGGATGATAGCTATTTCTGATGACACATTGAATTCAAGTCACCACTGGTAATATGCAGCAATCTAATTATGGCCATCATTTGGACCTTCTGTACCCTTGGCATGCTCTTCAGTGTTTGCTGCTCAGAAATTATTATAACATCCATGATTTTCAATCTACAGAATAGCTTTTGGTTTTTAAATATGGTTTTTGTTTGTCTGGGATTTGGATTTTAGATAGCATCTTGGGATCATTGAAAATACTGAGCTATTAATTCCTATATCTCCATTAAAAAGCTAAGCGGGGAAAAAACTGTCTATGTATTTCTTTGAATTATTCCTTTGGGATTTAGGTAATTTAATAGTTTTAATCAGTGTTAGTAGTATCTATTACCACAAATTTCTATTTTTAGGCCTCATAGTGCTGTGGAAGTGATCCTTTTGGTCCTTGAAGCAATGCTATAGTACTTTTTTTTTTAAAGCACAAAGTTTTACTAATGTGTTTTGTTTTTACATTATAGACATCTGGAACTGACTCACTATTCATAGGAGGTCTCTCATAACAAAGTAGATAATTTAAGTAAAACTAATAATGTAGTGACTTCATCTGAAAATGTATATCTCCTAATTGTAGCACCATTCCAACTTCTATTTATTTTAGGTAACAGGAATCTATTTTTCTCCCTCATCCCAATGGGAAAAAAAAATTCTTGTAACAAATATCCATAGTCGAGCAAAACAAATGTCCTTAATTTCTTTATTAAAAAAAAAAGTCTCATTGTGTATCCTATAGCATTTTTTACACAGTATTTTCCAAAAATCTCTGAAGGCCCTTCTCTCACTAAATCTCACCATCCTCTGAGTGAAAAGCTATAATTTGTTATTTCAAAGCTGCCCTTGCTTTTTGGACAGCTTATTAGCAGAAGCCTGGCCACCAGGTGGCCAGGTGATGATTTTTTTTTTCCTCCACTTTAGTCATTCACAATGAAGACCATAACTAGTGCATGAAGGGGTGGTAATCTGTCTGAGAGTCTATACTAATTAAATCACCTGAAATAATAGAATTAATTATAGTGTAGCCACAGACATAGAACTAGAAGGGCCCTTAGAAGCCATATAATCTACTTGCTTCATTTTGCAGATAAAGAAACTGAGACCCAGAAGGGGGAAATTACTTGCTTTTTGGTCACAGAGAGAGTAAATAACAGACCTAGGATTCAAACCCAGGTTTTTTTCCTCCTAATCCAGTGCTCTTTTCGCTGTATTTCAGCCTTTCAAGTCCTTGATCTCTCTTAATGAGCCACCACATCTATGATTGCTCAGAAAACGGCCTCTGACTTTTGCTGTTTGTCAATACCCACAGACGTGTGTTCCTTGAAATCAGACTACAGGGCAATCTTGCAGTTTCTTCTATTTCTTCTATTTTTGTTGCAATATTTTCCCTTGGCAGCGAGCAGCCACTTCTCTAGCCTGCCAGACATAACCAGCCCAGTGGAACTGAATTATTACCAGCCTGACTTGGATGCTGATGTTCAGGCTCTTCTCCAGGCACTCATTTTGGATGATCTTGTTTGCCATTTATTGCTAAGTGTGGCTTGTAGGTGACACTGATGGAATTGTTCTATCGCTCTGGAGTATTTCCAGGTTGCACAGAAGGTTGGATCTGATTAGTGTTCGGTGGACCTCTCTAGCTCATACGTGAATTTGGTGTATTGATGTCTGTGTCAGGTGGAATTATAGAATCTTTGAGTCAAAAGGGGCTTCAGAGCTCATTTAGCCTCACTTCCCATCTAACACAAGAATCCCTTCAGTTGGTATTCCTGAGAAGTGGTCACAATTATATTGAATATAAAGAGAGAGAGAGAGAGACAGAGAGACAGAGAGAGACAGAGACAGAGAGACAGAGACAGAGACAGAGAGACAGAGAGAATCTCTATATATGATAGGAAACCAGTTACTCTTGGGGTCAGGAATAAAAACAACTAGCATTTATACTTTAAGTTTTACAAAGCACCATACAGACATAATCTCACGTGTTCCTCACAACAACCTTGTAAGGCACATGTTATTATTATCCCCATCTTACAGATGAGGAAATTGAGGTACAGAAAGATGAAATGAGTCACCCAATATCACATAGCTAACAGTTTGAAGTAGAATTTGAACTCAGGCTTCCTAGCTTTAACTCCAGTTTCCTTTCCACTGCCCGATTGAGCTGTTTGGGTTCAAGGGCCTGGGGAATTTTCCAGAATGGTAAACTGTAGAAGAGTAGTTACCGTGCTTCCTTTGGTAGGTGTTCCCTGCACCAATGAAATCACAAATTTAAAAACTCTACCCGGTATCTCCTCTTGCCTCTTCCCCCAAATAGTTTACAGTTGTACAACACTTCATTTTTTATGCATTTTCATATCCATTATTTTATTTGATTTTTTCAATAGGATAAGTATAATTATCCCCATATGACAACAAGGAGTTTGTAATCCCTCTTAGATACCTGTTTACTCTATTTTTGCCTGAATGATAGATCCTCCTCCTTTCTCATTTGCCCATACCCAAGTGGAAATTCCCAAAATCTTTTTGGATTTGGTTTGTTAATAACAAATATCAGAATCTTCCTTTCATATTTCCAAGTCTGTAAGGTATAAACAACTAGACTGAATAAGTCTTATAACCAATTGTCATTTTTAACCAACTATTGTCACTGTGAAGCATGAAGTCAATATGTTATCATGAGCTATTTACTAAATACTAAACAGAAATCTTGAATATCAATGTATTTGTTTATTGGCACCCAGGCCTTTGCCACTAATTGGAGCGCATCATTTAAAAGCAGGTCAGGCAAATGTCTCTTAAAAGTGGGCCACAGGTAGAAGCAGGAAAACTCCATGGCTCCCCCTAATCAGTGACCTAATCATTCTCCGGGAAAGATTAGTTGTGTTTTTTAGCCTATACTTCAAAAACCCTTAATTTACTTCAATTTTTATTGCATTATCATCTGAAAATGATACATTTAAATTTAATTTTCTGTGTTTTTTCATGGAACTTTTAGTCAATTTTTGTGAAAGAGCCATGTAAAATTACGAAAAATATTTCCTCTCTCCTTTTCAATATTCTCCAGAGGTCTGTGATATCTAATTTTTCTAAAATTCAGTTTTTTTTCTCTGTAACTTCTTTCTCATTTGTTTTATGCTTACATTTATCTATTTCTGGAAAAGAGCAAATTGAGTTCTTCCAATAGTATAGTTTTACTGTCTGTTTCTTCTTATGATTAAATTAATTTTTCCTTCAAGAATTTTGATGCTATGGCATTAGGTGTGTATATGCTCAATATTTATATTAATTCAGTGCCTATGTTAACCTTTTTTTCCTGTTAACTTTTTGCAAAATGTAATTTCCCTAATTATCTCCATTAATTAGGTCATTTTTGTTTTTTTCTTTGACTGAGATCACGCTTGCTACTTTTACTCTTTTTTTTTGTATCAGATGAAGCATAACAGTTTCTGTTATAGTCCCTTATTTTAGTTTTGTTTGTCCTTCTGTTTAAAGCATCTCTATAGTAAATAAAATATTGTTGGATTCTAGTTTCTAATTCATTACACTATATGCTTCTATTCGCATTCACACTTGTGATCTATAATTGTTTATTTCCCTCCATCCTTTTCTCTTCCATTTTTCCTCTTCTTTTTTTCTACACTGTTCCCCCTTAAAAGTCTTTTTTGCTTTTGATCACTGCCTCCCTTAACAACTCTCCCTTTTAACACACACTTTTCTTTAAGTCAGCTCTTTTCCTACTTCTTTCTTAGGTAAGATGAATTTTTATGACTGAGTGTATATTCTTCCCTCTTTGAACCAGTTCAGATGGGAATGAGTTTTGAGCCTTTCCCATTCCTTCTCCATGTCCCCCTTCACTGCATTTTTTTCTCACACATGTCTTTTATGTGAAATTCTTTTATTCAGTCTTCCTCTACCTCTCCCCTTTTTCCAGGGCATCCCTATTTGTCAGTCTTCCATTCAAGATAATTTCAACATAAAAGAATATCACTGGTGTTCTTCCTTCATCTAAGAAAACTCTTTCTCACTGCCTTAAATATGATAAAATTGTTAGGCATTACATGAATCGTCTTTCCACATACAATTATAACTACTTTAACTTTATTTGGATCCTTATAATTTCTCACTCACATTTATCTCCCCCTCCCCCCAAGCCCTCCACTCTTTTATCATGCTAGCTGCTAAATTTTCTGTGACATTGACTGTGACTCTACATTATTGAAATTATTTCTTTCTAGCTGCTTTCATAGATTTCTCTTTTAATTGGGAGCCCTGGGATTTGTATAATGGTTTTTGGAGTTTTCTTTTTGAGTTCTCTTTTAGGAGGTTATCAGTGGATTCTTTAAAAATATATTTTGTTCTCTGATTCTATGCTCTCTGGGCAATTTTCCTTTATTATTTCTTGAATTATAATGTGTAAGCTCCTTGTTTTGTTTTGTTTTATCATGGTTTTTAGTTAGTAGAAAAATTTAAATTGTGCCTACTTAATCTATTTTCTATCTATTTTTCCTATGAAATATTTCACATTTTCTTTGATTTTGACTTTTGTTGTCTTTTGACATTTTTTTGTTCCTTGATGCCCCATAAAATCATTATCTTCTATTTAACCAATTCTAATTTTTAAGGAGTTACTTTCTTCTTTTTGTGCCTCCTTTAGCATTGGCCAATTCTGATTTTTAAGAAGTTATTTTCTTCAGGATTTTTGTTCCTCTTCACAAAATTTAATTCTCTTTTTATAATTTTCTTGTACTGCTCTCGTTTCTTTTCCCAATCTTCCCTCTACCACTTTGATCTGATTAATTTTTATAATCTCTTTCTTCAATTCTTTTAAGAATTCTTATTGGCTTCTGTTTAATCTTCATTTTTATTTGAGGCTTGGCTAATACATGTTCTCATATCATTGTCTTCTGAGTTTGTGCCTTGAGGATCGCTATCACCACAGTAATTTTTTATGGCCAAGTTCTTGTTCATATTTGCTTATTTTTTTCCAGCCTATTTCTCGACTTTGGACTTGATGTTTGAGTTGGGCTCTGATGATCTCTCAGAGTGAGATGACTGTCCTGAGCGTCAGGCTTTCATGTCATACTATTTTAGCGGCTTGGTCTGAGGGCCTGTCAGTTTTGATGTTTCCAAGTGACGATGTCTGGGATTTGATCTGTTCACTGTCCTGATGTGTGCTCAGGTTGGGCTTTTCTCCATCATGGCCATCACCACTCCTTCCTACCCTGGAACCATGATCTGGAAATGAATGCTGATGTACTTCTACAATAACTTCTAATTCTTCACCCAGTCCTTGCATAAAGGTCCCCTTGAAATCTCTTTCTGGCCAAATTTTCAGCCTTTTTACTGACTTTGGTCATTAAGTGCTCCTGGTGTTGCTGTGGCTTCTGTGACAGCTGTTGTCAGTTTCTGTGTTACTCTTGCCTCATAGACCTCAGATGCTGCCACTTCTCCATGCGAAACTCAAGGCTATCCATTTTCATAGACTTCCCTGTTCTTCTAAATTGTTTTGGGCTGGAAAAAATGACTCATTGTGACTTTTTATTGGTTACCCTGCTCATAATTTTTTTGATGTGCATTATAAAGTTGTTTAGAGGATTGGGAGAACTCAAAAACATTTCTGACTTCACTGTACCATCTTGGTTTTGCTCACAGGTTTTTCAACATTCATAGTGATGTAGCAGTATGAAATTTCAAATTACATGCAGTTCTTGCTTAACTTAAATGGACCATTGCACAGACTTCCATGAGGCTCTGTGCTACACTATCCTCATTGTGACACTGCAGTCCCCACAGCTGAAGGGACTTTGCTGTGTGTGTGTGTGTGGGGAGGGTCTTGCAAATAGAGTGGATTCAGTGACTGCAATACCCTTGACATGGGGCTGCAATAATGCTGGTTCTATTGCTGCTACTGCTGCTTCCTGTTGGGAGCCAAAGCTGGAGCCCTGGCTGGCACAAAGTCCTGCCACAGGCTTATAGACAAATTCTCATATTGTGCATTTACATAAAGTGAGAGCTGTCTATGCTCATGAAAATTATAAAGTACCGATTAAAAAAATAAAACTTGATTAGTGGAAAGATTAAGTGTACAACAAAAAGAATCAATAATGGCCTAGGATATAAATGATATAAAAGCAGCATGAAAACTGGAAAGGAATCTGGCAGTAATTACATTTAGGCCAACATTTCACACCATATGATAAGTAAGGTCCAAGGATAGACAACAGACAGAAAAGGTAACATAATTTTAAAAAATGGAGGAACAAGATATCAATTAGCTTTCAGATATATATGGATAGGTTAATAGCTCATGACCAAATGAAATATAAAAGATCACAGAAGATAAAATACATAATTTTAATTTCATTAAAATTTAAAATAGGTTTTCACATATTCATTGATTGTGTGTTAAACAGTTGTTTCCATTGCTATGCTGAGCAGAACCACATAGGTGGTGCAGTAGTTAAGGTGCTGGACACAGAGTAAGGAAGACCTGAGTTCAAATTTGACCTTAGATACTTATTAGACTCATGATGTTGGGAAAGTAACTTAACCTCTGTCTGACTTAGTTTCTACAATTGTAAAATGGAGATAATGATAACTCTTTCTTCACAAGGTATTGTATCAAATGAGATAGTTTTTGTAAATTCCTTAGCACAATTCCCGGCACACAGCGGGCACTTAATAAGTGCTTATTTCCTCCTTCCCTCCCCTTCTTCTTAGCAACAGAACATGAATGAAAATGGACTACTTTCTCTATTCCTTCTGAGCAAGAAATGGCGGTAGAGAACGCTCCAGGTTCCTCTTGGCCAGCTGGTCCTCCTGGAAACAAGCGGCAGCACAGGGACAGATTCACATCCCTTTTGAACAGGTTCTGAAATTTTCCTTTTACTTCTGTCCACTGGGTGTTCTCTGTACATAACGTGACCTCAGGCAAACTCATTTTCTGTGTGTAACAAAATAAATTACATTCCTCTGTTAATCATGGAACAGTTCTTGTGGTCATATCGCCTCAGTTATTAAGTTGAAAGCTCTGCAGTTCGGCAGTACTTCATTTGCAAATCACTGGAGCAGACTCTGCTCTTTGTTTATTCCCAGATTCCATAACCTATTATGCAAAAATGAGCAGCTGCTGTCTTACAACAGGACTCAGGGGAGACATACTAACTGCTTCTTATAGAATCTGAGTCAGACTCATGCCCTAGAAAAGTGAATTGTCAAGGATAACTTCCTTACATATGTTTGTGGACATAGGCACACCTACATGCATAATAATAACAGCTAGCCTGCACATGCTGCTCACTACGTGCCAGGCATCTTGCTAAATGCTTTTCGATAATTATCTCACTCTGGGAGATAGGTGAAATTATTATTTCCATTTTATAAATGAAGAAAGTGAGACAAACAGGAATTAAAGGACTTACCCAGGATCACACAGATAATAAATGATTGAAGCTGGATCTGAACTGAAGTCTGTCTTCCTGACTCCAGGCTCAGTCCTGCTTAGTTACCCCTATAGAGAGTAAGAGTTCAACGTTTGTGGATGATAGTTTTGGTAATTTTGTCTCAACGTTTACATGTACATATATACCTCTATAAAAAAGAAAGAGAATTGTATTTTCCTAACCCTTTTCAGGGAAAACGTTTGTGAGCAGTACAATACAGCAATGTTGTTGTTTTCCATTTCCAATGTTTTAGTCATTTTGGATAGTGCTTTCTTGAGTCACCTTATTTTGCTATGCATCAGTTTAGTTGTCTCCTGATAAATACTTCTCAAAATTATTCACTTGGTTGGTACTTTTGGTATAGCAATATTCTATTATATTCACTTACTGCAACTTTGTTATACATTTTCAAATTAATAGGCATCTACTTTGTCTCCAGTTTGTTTTTTCTTGACAAAAAGTGTGACTATTAATATTTTAGCACATGTAGGAACTTTTCTGTTTTTGCCTGCCTTGGGGTGTATTCCAACTCACGGTTCATAAAGGATATGTCAGTTGTATGTGAGTTCTAAAATAACTGGCCAACTTGGGAAGACAGCATGACACCATGATAAACTATATGCTTTAGTCTGAGTAACAACCTCATCAAGTTTGTAGATACTCATCATGACATAGACAACAGGATTTTGTTTTGTTTTACAAGCAAAGTAATTAACATAGATTGAAAGTCTGTGATCTGTCTTAGTGGTAGTAAAACTTACGTTGATTAAATCAATGTGTGAAAGGCTATAACTGGAATATTCAGCTAATGTTTCAGTGGTTCTGCTGTTCTCTGGATATACCTGTATTCTTTTGAGTATATTATTGTCTTACTGTAATAAGTTTTCGTATCTTTTCTGCCTATACTTTATCACCACTGATCAATGAATCAAATTTGAACAAGTAACCTAGAATTTAGCTGAAAAATAAAGGGAGAGCAAAAATTGACATATCATATTTATGAAATAATTGTAAAAGCCTTACACTTGGATATAGTGGAAATAGAATAGACAATAAGTATTTTTTAATTTATACAATTTTGTAATTGATAAGAATTATGTTGTATTGGATATTGGGGTGGCCATGGAGCTGAGAAGACATGAGTTCAAGTCTGCCTCTGATAAGTAATGACTATGACATGGACAAGTCACTTAGACTCTCAGTGCTCAGGAATTAAGAATTTAAGTTTCAGAACAGTTCATTATCTGCATTGTTAAAAGGAATTTCCACACTGTGAGTTCTCTACTTTTAGGGAAATCAGAGGTCTGGGGGATGAAAAATTGACATCTTAAACTCAGAAACCCCCTATTCATATTAAAAAGGCAGAGAGGCCCCAAAATTACAGAAGAACAGAATCTGAGTATTTGGAGAAGGATGTCAGTAGCCAGATAATCAAACCCATATAGAAGGAATTCCAACTGAATGTAATTGACAAGTGGTCATTAAGCATCTGCTTGAAGGCTTTCAATGAGTGAGAACTATCCAGCTCTCAAGGCACAACAATTTGCTTTCACATACTTCTATTTATTAGGATTTTTTTTTAGAAATCAAACCTAAAATCACCTCTTTACCACTTTTACCCATTGATCTTGGTTCTGTCCTCTGGGATCAAACAGAACAAGTATAATAATCCCTTTTCCCCATGACAGTCCTTCAAACACATGAGCACAACTATTATGTCCTCCTTGAATCTTCTTTTCTTGAGGCTAAATATACCCAGTTCTTTCAACCCATCTTTAGATGTCATCAAGTAACTGTCCTCCATCATTCTTGTTGCCCAGTATTCCAAATGACAATTGAAAGAGACAGAGTAAAGCAGGATTAGCACTTTCCTCTTCCTAGAAGCTATACCTCTCCTAAGTAGTCCAAATTGCATTAGTTGTTTTGGTTATCACATCGTAGTATTGCTTTTAATGTTGAGCTTGCAGTCCACTAAAGTCCTCCAATACTTTTCAGAACAACTGTAATCTGTCTGTTCTTGCTCCATCTTGTATTTGTGTAATAATTTTTTGTCTATCCCAAAGAGTATTAAACCTTTTAAAAGAACACCGAGTGAGGGGACCTGGTTTTGAGTCTTAGCTTATTACTATGGGCAAGTCATTTTATCTGTATGAGACTGTTTCCTCAGCTGATAAATTGATATGATAACATTTGCCCCACTTACCTGATAGCTTTATGATTAGTACTTTGCTATATTAAATGTGAACTATTATTCCCTACCAGATTACAGATGTGGACAATCCTCTATTTGATTTTGCGAGGTCCTGGAATGAATGGGGTCTTTAAAAATTGTTTCATTTTTCATTTTTATATCCCTAGCACCTGGAACAGCATCTTATACAAAGTAGGTGCTTAGAAACTATTTGAATTGAATTGAACTAAAGAAGGTTATTGTAAAAAGATCTCATTAAAACCTCCTCTGAATAATTTTAGGGTAGTATTAATGACCACATCTATCACATCTCCAATATCCTTTTGAAAGTTAGTTTTTTGAACATTTAACAACAAAAAAAGACTTTTTAAATTCCAACAAAGAGTGCTTAGAATAGCAAGAATTTTAGCAATGAAGAAAATTGTATGGAAGAAAATGTATGTCTGGAGGTAAGGATATTGTGTTCCTAAATGACCCATGGGAATGTTTCAAGTGGAAATTATTTGACAGAATTCATCTTGACCTCAGTCTGGTGAAAAGAGGGAGCTATAGCTCTGATGGGAAGAGAGTTGTAGTGGTAAATGGATGAGGTTAATGCAAATTTTGAAAGGTGGACAGTTTTGCAAAAACTGTTTTGGTGAATAAGTTTATCTCAGTCACAGAGTTGGGGAGAGGATGTTAGAAAGTTCTCACCAAGTTTTCTGGTTAATGCCTCCTCATCTCAGTTGAAAATTCCTTAAGAGGAATACTTCTTTTAGAATTCTTTGTAGAACTTGGAATGAAATACTCATACAACAACTCAAATAGATAATTGGATATGTAATCTCATTCATTTGTGAGTTTTTCCAACCAATCTATGCCTGCTCATAATGTATGATTCTTTCCCATTTCATCCAATTAATTTGCCACAGGGTATCCATGCCATGTTGTAGATCTTCATCCCTTTTCTTTTTCTTTAGAAGGGTACAAATGGAGCACCCTATCAGAGCACCTCTCATTTCTCGACCTCACCATGTGGCCCATTGTTATGGGAATCTGAAGATCTTCCCCACCCCTAGGCCCTTTGCTTAACTGGCTCAAGTGACTCTGAGAACCTTCCCAGATTTGAAAGTATACTCTGCCCCTTAATAGGCTGAATTTGTTCATGTGGAGCCTGTGGCAGGAGGCTTGTTTTTCGGGAATGCCCACAACTTGTTACTCTGTGATTGGACAGTGGGTCAAGAGTTCTGTGACAGTCTCTGATCCAAGAGAAGTTTGTATATCTATAAATCTATATCTATATCTATATATCTATATCTATATCTGTCTATCTATCTACCTATCTATCTATCTATATATACATGTCCTGATATGAGTTTTTGCTTTGGGGCTCACTTTGGAAAGAGTTGTGTGATTTGGCCAGATGAGACTCTGGGAAGCCATTGAGCCCCCTGGCTTTGAAAAACCTAAATGTTGGTGCTTCGCTCTCTGGTAACTGCATAGGTATGGATATAATGGTCAGACGACTGGAAGCCCGTCTTCTGTTCTGTTTCTCTGTCTTCTTGTAACTTCTGCTTGCATTCTGTTTGCATTCTCTGAAGTTCAAGGTGCTGACTTTTCCCCCTGAACTAGGTAAATGACATATATTTGATTGATTAAAGTAAGATTGTTAACCCATTTTGAGTTGCTTTCCTTTAGAAAAGCAGGTCTAAGAACCTGTGCTAGCAGCCATCCTGGGTATGCTAAGGTGCTTGCTTATACACCCATCTATTTTTTTCTTCTCATTCAGTTCCTTCTTGTTATCTTTAGCAACTGATAGTTCAATGTTTAGAGCATTGGGTCTGTGTTCATATCCAGACACTTGCCATCTATATGAATCTGGGCATCATTTAACTTATGCTTGCCTCAGTTCCCTCAACTGTAAAATGGGGATAATAATAGCACCTATCTTGCAAAGTTATTGTAAAGATGAAATAAGACAATATTTGTAAGAAGTGCTTAGCACATTGCCTAGCAAATGGTAGAGACCATATACATGCTTCTTCTTTTTCTCTCAGCCTCCAGAGTTCCTAATTGTTCATGTGTTGCAACCAACTCACATTTACCAAGTGCCCCTCCACTGCACTCTAAATGATATTTATTTTTAATTATGTTATGTTTTCCTACTATATAGTAACATTGATAGAATATCAGGATTTGACAAAAGATGGACCTTTTCTCATAGGGAATGTCTGGAGACATTAAAGAAGCTTTATAATTACCTAAGGCAAGCCAGTCTTTTCTCCCCATATTCCTTAATTCTGGACCCAACTTGATGTTTAACTGTACTTTCTACCCGAGATATGTACAGTGATAAACAAGTTTTTGAGGTTGTTTGTTGAAATGCATATCCTAATCTGGGCAGTAGTCATTCATCATTCATTTAGCCTTTCCTGTGAGGTTGGTCACGCCAGACAATTTTAAGTGATTATCTATTTTTCCCAGAGGTGCTGTAATGACTTCGGGGTTGATGAAACCAATACAATGTCGTATACAAACAGACACATATGGGGTGTCAGACCATCCATATAGTAAAGCATTTAATCAACACTTAATAATTTAAGTTGAGGGTTCTATTTATTTTACTTGTGGCAAAGAAAGAAATAATGAATAACTTTTCCTAGTAAATTACTGTGCATTACTTACCTAATACAGTTTAGACAAGTGTTTAAAGTGTAATATTATAGTGACTATACTAAGTTAATAACTCTAATATTACATTCCCAGCTGTCTACTGGGTATTTCAAAGTGGATGCCTGTCATGTTGATATTTCAAATTCAAAATATACTAAACTGAATTCGCCATCCAAACCGGCCCATATCCTAACTTTTGTGTTTCTATTGATGGCACCTCTCTTCTTCTATGAAACTTGGCTTAAAACCTTGGAATGCTCTTAATTTTTCTTTTCTCTTTATTCCTATATTGAATCAGTTGCCAAGATCTGTCATCTGTAATTCCAATTTTTTATGTGTATTCCCATTTTTTTTTCCATTCCTTAAGCTTTCTAGACTCTAGTCTAGATGATTGTAATAGCTTCTTTCCCTAATTGGTCTCCCTACCTCCAATTTCTCTACTTTTTACTCTGTATTTTATGCAGCAACCAAAGTAATCTGTTTAATGAAACAATGAATTATCACTTCCTTAAAATCCACTCGTTCCCATTTCTAACAGAATAAAATATATACTCCTTTGCCTGGCTTTCAAGATCTTTTATAATCTATTTCCAAACTGCATTTCCAAAATTATGTCATAGTACTTCCATTTATCAATCAATCTTTTTTTTTTCAATCAAACACCTAATATATGACACTCACTGTCCTAAGCATTGGAGACAAAAGGCAAAAGTGAAAGTCTTTGCCCTTGAAGAGCTTACAGTCTAACCAAAGGAGACAATATATACATATATGAGTATATATAAAATACATTCAAAGTCACTGCAAGATAATTTTGAAAGAAAGATAACAGTATCTGAGAGGGCAAAGAAACTTCATATAGAAGTTTGCACTTGAATTGAGCCTTGAAGGAAATAAGAATTCTAAGTCTAAGTGCTCACTCAACATTCCCAGCAAAATTGGACTGTTGTTCAGTTTTTCAGTCATGTCTAACTCTTCCTGATTTGATGGAAAAGAGGCCTTTCTCTCCTCCACTATATCTCAGTCTCTCCAAACTCATGTTCATTGTTCCCTTGAAACTCTCTGTCCATCTCATCCTCTGTCATTCCTTTTTCCCTTTGACTTCAGTCTTTTTCAACATCATGGCCTTTTCCAATAAGTCTCATCTTCTTACTATGTGGACAAAGATTAAGTTTCATCTTTAGTACTTGACTGTCCAGTGAAAAGTCTAAATTAATGTGTTTAAGTATATTGACTGATTTGATCTCCCTGCTATTTAAAGGGCTCTCAAAACTCTTCTCTAGTACCACAATTTGAAAGTATTGATTCTGCAGCACTCATATGGTGCAGTTCATTGCCTTATAGTGCTGCTGGAAAAACCATAGCTTTGACCATATGGACCTTTGTTGGAAAAGGTGATGCTATCTCGTGTTTTTTTTTTTTTTTTAGTATGCTGTCCATATTTGCCATCGTTTTTATTCCAGGGAGCAAATCTCTTTTAATTTTATGACTACAGTTGCCATTTGCAGTGATTTTTGAGTCCAAGAATATAAAATCTGACTTTAAACTCATTTCTTCTCCATTTGCCGGGAAACAATAGAACCAGTTGCCAAGATCTTAGTAGTTTTATTTTTTTTTTCATCTTTTTTGATGTTAAGATTCAAGTCAGATTTTGCACTCCTCTTTCACCTTCATTGAGAAGCTTCTTAATTCTTCACTTTCTGCCTTCAGACTGGCATCACTTGAATATCTGAGATTGTTGATTTCTTATGGCAACCTTAATTCTGACCTTTGATTCATCTAGTTGGGCACTTCACATGACATACTCTGCATATAAGTTAAATAAATATGGTAACAATATACAACCTTGTCATACTCCTTTCCTAATTGTAAAGTTGTCCAGTGTTTGCTTCTGTTATTTCTTGGCCTGCATACAGGCTTCTTAGGAGACAAATAAAATGATCTTTGAGCAATTACCACATTTTGTTGTGATATACGCATCTCTAATGCCATGCACCAGCAGATTCCCAAAAGAATGCTACTGTGAACAGCTTTTTAGGTTCAGATTACACAGTATAGTGAACACTACATTTATTCCATTACAAATCAAAGTAAACAATTGTAACAAATCACAATATTATATTCACAACATTACATCTTATCACAGAAATTCAAAATATAGTATTCACAGCAGCTTAACGTTAAAATAGCCACATAATTTTCACTACAGTGGCCACAGTATTTAGAACAAAGGACAAAAGAATAATCATCTGGTTTCCCCAAGGGGAAACCCTCTTTACTTAATCATGATGGCCTTCCAGGAAGCCTTCTTAGCCTTCCAGGCAGAGTTCACCAGATTCTCCAGTGGCCCAGCTCCCAGATGCTGGGACAATCCTGCTTCTTCCACCAGGAGCCACCAGGAGGAAAATTCCTGATTCTGTCTCTCTGTCTCTAAAACTCTTCTTATATACACACAATGGCCTCCTGTATCAGCCAACGCCCTCCTGCCATGTCAGAAACAGCAGACAGAGCTCATACCTTCCTTACTTAGTTCTAAGTTACTAAGGCTTAAGTATCTGCTAAATTGATTACTATTACAACATCCAAAAGTTTTATTGTAGTCTATGAAACAGAAGTAGATATTTTTCCTGGAACATCGTTGCTTTCTTCATAATCCAGTGAATGTTTGCAATTTGGTCTCTTGTTCCTCTGCCTCCTTGAAAATTAGCCTGCTCTTCTTCTTGCTTTTAGTTCACATATTGCTGATGCCTACCTTACAGAATCTTAAGCATAACCTTGATGGAATGTGAAATAAGCACAATTGCTCAGTCATTTGAATACTCCTTGGTGTTACCCTTTTTAGAATTTGGACATAAACAGATTTTTTTTTCCAATCCAGGAGCCACTATTGAATTTTCTGAATTTGCTGGCATGTTGAATTCAGCACTTTAACAGCATCATCTTTTAGAATATTATATACCTCAGCTGGACTTCTATCATCTCTACGAGTCTTGTGGTTGACAGTGCTTCCTAAGGTCCACTTGACTTTCTCACCTGTTTCTAGATCAGTAACAACACCACCATGAATATCAGTGATGCTAAGATCTTCCTTGCTTAGTTCTTCTGTAAATGTTTGTCACCTCTTCTTAGTCTCTTCTACTTCTGCTAAGTCCTTACCATTCTTATATTTTTATCCTCTTTGAATGAAACATTCCTTTGATATCATTAATTTCTTGTAGACATCTTTTGTCTTTCCCATTCTATTGTTTTCTTCTATTTCTTTGTATTGCTCATTTAAGAAAACCTGATCTCTCTTTGTTAATTTCTGTAATTCTGCATTCAGTTAGGTACATCTTTCACTTTCTATTTTCCCTTTCATTTTCCAACTTTCCTTAGCTACTAGTAAAGCCTCCTCATACAGAGGAGACAGAGTGAGGAGTCAAAGATGGTACCTAGGTTATGAGCTTGTGTGGTTGGGAAGATGATGATACCCTTGCCATACGAGCTAATGAAGTTATCAGGAAAAAGCATAGGGACAAGAGGGCCCAAGACATAGTGTTGGAATACAGCTTGTTAGAGGGTATGACATGCATGATGACTGAAGAGAGTGAGATGGAGTTTTGATATACATAGGAAGAGAAGCAAAAGATAGTCTTATTCTTGAAAATGAAGAGAGAATTTAGGAGGCCAAAAAGAATCCAAACTGTGAAAAGATGACAGGATTTGGCAATTAATGGATCAATGGTAAATTGGGGACAACAGTTGACCTTGAATTCCAGAGTCAAACACCTGACTGCAAAAGTTTGAGGAATAGGTGAGAGGAGAGGAAAAGGAGGTAATGAATATAGATAGGTATTTTTTCTAGGAGTTTGATATAGGGAGAAGAGAGACCTTGAAATCTATAACAATTATAGAGGAGGTGGGGGATATATTTGGGACAACCTAGACATACACTTTTTAAAGAATTTTCCTGAAATAACTCTAGGTAGTAGACATGAGTCAGAGGAGAAAAACTGTCCTTCTTAGGCTTAGCTCCCAGGTTGTATCTGGTCATTTTGGTCCTGGGTCTTGGGGGGAATAAGAGACCTGGGACACAAGTAATAGATATACATATACATATACATTTATGTTTGAAATTATATAGTGTTTTGGACACTTGAAAGCATGACAGTCGTCAGCAAATATTGTTTTCATTCATTTATATAAAATGTGTAACATAATTTATACATCAAAGGTACTTTATAAATATTGAATAGTGGATTGAACTGAATTGAATTCAACAGGCTGTTTTTTAAAAAATGCAGATATCTGCTCACATGAATCAGTAACCTCTGTCTTCTTAGATTCAAAGCACAAGGAGAAAACAAAAGTTAAGAAACATTAAGCTTTAGGTTATTAAACAAATCTAAGTATTTTCATAGTAATATCAAATTCTCTTTAGAGAAATTAAATTGGATTTTTTTTGAGCCACCAACAGTCATACTGCCCTGTCTACATAGAACATTGTATCAGATGGAGCTGTCAGCAGAGGAAAAACACTGTGACCAGTCAATGCTGCAGCATGTGGACCGACCACATTCAGTTGTATTTTTAGTTATCTCTCACCTCTGTTGTCATGTTTAAAAGTGAAGACAACACAATAAAACATTTGAGAGAAAAGTCATTTTTCTGGGTATGTTTGAAAGCCTTTCCTAATGTATTAGATGGACAGAAAGAGATATATTAACACTATATGTCTGTCTAATTTTTGTTTTTGCTATTTTTGACAAATATTTTTCATGATCCTAGGGGTAGGTGTAAAAATGGAGCAAGTGACTCCCGATTCTGAGATGAGAAAGTAATTAGATCTCTGAGGGCTATACTAAGTTATGTGAATTCTCTTGCCCCTTGAATATATCTGTCAGCTTTAATTTAGCCAGTAGTGGGAAGCTAGGTAAAGGCTCACCTGTGAACAACTTTCAGAATGAGAAAGTAAGTGCATCTAGATAAGAACATGGAGAAAACAGCCCTAGGAAAGACCTTTTATCTTGAGCCATTAGGCCTGTGGCTGGTAAGCTATAGATAGAATGGGTCAAGGTTCGAACTGCCAAAAGAAGCAGTCTAGAATCTACTTAAGTGGATTGGTCACAATAAGAGAAAGGGTATGAAGGTAGACAGAAAATGTAGATTTCCAAGACAGAGTTAGGGAGGCAAAAAATTATACTAAAATAAAAGAAGATTTGAAACTTGGGAGAGGTAAGTTTAAGTGGAACAATAGACTTTTCAATAGACTATGTATGGGGTTAAGGTTAAAGTGTGTCAAGAAGACTAAGTTTAGGGATAAAAGGGAAATAGAAGGACCATACTCATATAAACTGAAGTTAGAACTGGAGAAACAAGTTCTTCTCCCAAAGAAATTGGGATTAGGGAATAGAAGAATTGGTAGGTTGAAACCTGAAGAGAGAGCCAGTGAGCTGACACCAGTACTGCTCAATGGAAGCAGCTAATGGGGTTACAAAAAAGCCCTCAGTATGGAAAGGAAACAGAAGTAGCTGAAAATTCTTGTGCAAATTGAGATAAACAAACATATTTGAATGACTTTCAGTTTTCCCTCCTTCTAAAATTATTTTTTTTGTTTTGAGATAAAATATATGAAGTACAAACTTTAAATTACTATGTAAATTATAGCTAAATTAGTGTGATTATATTCTAGAGCAATGTCAAAATTCCCAGAAATATACCATGCTTATAAATTGATAACAGCCTGATAACTAAGATACTTTTTAATTTTGACTTCTTGTAGCTTTTGAAAAAAAGATTCTTCATCTTGATATTCAAGATGTTGCTTGTCATTATATTTACAGTAAAGATAGAAAAAAATATAATTATTATAATGTTTGTGTGATTATACATAAATAATGTTTCCAAATCTAAGTATTTTTCTGCTGAGAGTTTAGTTCTCTGAAGTTCACAAATAACTATTTAATAATGCCTCACATTAATTTGCCAATATATGTTAATAATATTTCAGCAGTTGATAAACTACTGGTAAAACTTCTATAGTAATAAGTAAAAAAGAGAGCATTCCATCCTTCTTCTAGAATAGCAATTTTAAACTATCAAAACAGTGACCCTGAAGAGTCAAGTGAATAGATATTGCAATGTAAGTTTAAATACAGTTCTATCTGAGACAACAGTGACAAACACAAAAGGAGATTTTTGTCATGTATTAAAGAAGAGAGATCACTGAGATTACACCCTCTTTTGTAATTAATAATTTGTCATCTATACAACAGCACAATGAGAAGATAAAAATAGTTCAAAGAATGAAATAAATGTCTTATGCATTGAGATTATATATGCACACATTTATGTATATATGTATGTGTTATCCACATATATATATTATGTGTGTGTGTATATATGTATATACATATACATATACATATACATATACATATACATGTATTATGTTTATGTATGGCGTTTGTCACTGTTGTCCCAGATAGAACTGGATTTAAACTTACATTGCAATATCTGTTCAGGGTCACTGTTTTAATAGTGGAAAATTGTTATTCTGGAAAATGGATGGAATGCCCTCTCTTTAATTTATTACTACAGAAATTTTACCAGTAGTTTATCAACTGCTGAAAGATTATTAACTTATATTGGCAATTAATATGATGCATGTTAATATATGTGTATATACCAATATGAGGCATATGCACATACATGTGTGCACACACATGGACTTGCATATATACATATGCAAATACACACAATATATGTATAATATACAGGCTTGTGTGTATGTATTCATGTATGTATATATGTGCACAAACACATGCACACATATACATACACGCACACTTTTCTTTCCCTTAACAGGGATGGTTGGGCAAATATGGCATAGAATAGTATAACTAGTGAGGATGGTTCACCAACAGTTGTCGTGACTAATCCCAGTTGCTTTATGGTTCGTTTTGCTATCACAAAATTGCATCAAGATTGAGTAGACAGAATAAACTGACCACATAACTTTATTTTTTATTATCACTTTTAATTAACTTTTGTTTATTTTTAGTTTACATCATTGATTTCCACAAGATTTTGAGTTACAATTTTCTCCCCATCTTTCCCCTACCCACCCCCCCAAAACAGCGATCCCACTGTATGCCCCCTCCCCCAGTCTGCTCTCTCCTATATCCTCCCCCATCACTCTTATGACTTTCTGGCAGAGCAAGATGGATCTCCCTATCCCAGTGCCTATATATCTTATTTCTCAGTTGCATGTAAAAAATAAAAATAATTATAATAATTATATATACATATATATGTGTGTGT
>CM053583.1:216834603-216863159 GCA_028627135.1 Pseudochirops cupreus
GACAAGGAAAAAGGGGAAAAGAGGGAACTCATGGCAAATGGCCTCTAATTTTCTGTAAAATAGGAGTCAAGTTTCTCACCTATGAGAGTAGGGCAAGGGGGAAACATAGGTTTGAGGAAGGATGAAGAGGTTATCTCCCAGAATGGTAAAAAGTGTTTTTGGCCTGGTGGGGTGGTTAGAGAAAGCTTTGCTAGGAAGATAATACATAAAGTTGGTCCTGAAAGATGATGAGTTGTATTTCAACAGGCAAAGATAGTGGGGGAAAACATTGCCAAAATAGTCAATGGTGTGAGTGAGGTTGCCAAGGTAAGAAAAGGAAGGGTGATTTCACTGCATTGCACCACCATGGGTTTCCCTTTCACCACATAGACTAAATGGTTGGGGAGAAGTGGGGTGTGGGGTGTGGAGAGACAGCACATTTTGGTTTATTATTCTTAGCAGCATACTTGGGGAATTTTACTAGCTGGGGTAAACCTTGTCCTGAATGTGCCAGTTTGGATTATCTTCTGCAAAATGAGCACAAGAAACATCTTTCTTCTATTGACATTAGGAAGAAAACACCAATTAAAAATTTTACATAAAATTTCTAGATCAGGAGGGACAAAGGAACATCACAAATGCTCTGAGTTAAGTAGCTAGTATTTAAATGATAAATTGAGGGTGTGTGGAGGAACAAGGATTTTGTTTTTTTGTGTGACAAATGAATATCATTTTAAATAGTAAAGGTAAACATCATCTAGTAGGTCATAAAATGCTTTTGACATCATATAATTCATTAGTTTAACAACTGTTGTCTGGGTCTTCTTGGCAAATGGTGTTTCATTCATGGCAATGTATACATTTTCTATTTTTGTTGTTTGCCTAGAATGTATTATTCAAAAGGCATTAAAGGCCACATACTCCTCTCAGCCAAGATGCTGACTTCCTAACAGTTGCTCAGTGAGTGGTAGGAGACAGTAAATAGCTTTTTAAGTTGAGTACTTAGTAATGGGGAAGAGAAACTTCAAATAAGTTCCTCTGCAGGGCAGAGCCCCAGTTGTGGTTCTGTTGGTTTTTAGAATTCTGCCTGCTGTGTTTAGTTATTTCCTTCCAATAATGAATAACAATGTTTAGCCCAAACCTACCCTGGTGTAGAGCAATTGTATGCCCCACAGCACTATTCAGCAGAATGCTGGACATGCACTGAGAAAACTTGCATGCCCTTGTCCACCCACAGCACATCATTAAGCCTAATTCATTGGTATGATAAGGAAAAAAACTCTCTTTCTATAAGTATCAAAATAATTTCTCTAGGCAATTAAACCAGTCTAAAATTGGTTTTAGCACAGTATTACTCTTTAATCTCAGGCAACTAACTGTATAAAGATTTTTCTTTCTATTTTTTTTTGAGATGCAGAGATAGATAGATAGATAGATGGATAGATGGATAGATAGACAGACAACAGTTAGATAGCCAGACAAATAGAGATGTGGGTTTATCTATATTTAAATATTTCAATAGTTTATTTTCAGTGTTAGGATTATTGACTCAACCCAAGATCCATGGCTCTTATCCCAGTGCTCTTACATACAAATGTCTACCTAAGCTAATTGCTGACTAATCAATTACATTATATTTTGTTCTAGTTAAATTAGTTCAAAACCATATAAAATTAGTATATTCTGCCATGAATTAAATAAGGTAACATTGTGTAGTGTATCCCTGGACAAACCAATTAATCACTCAGTATTCCAGCAAACTAGACAGTAAGCTGCAGAGAAGATCTTGACCTGTATTAGTGTTTCTTCACTAGGGAGTTCCTTATAATATACCAATGAAATCACAGGTGTACTCCCTGTACCTATCCCTTAATATGGTGTAGCAAAAAGGATAATTGATTTAGAGGAAGACAATCTATCTATGAGTTGTAGCTATGTCATTTGCCCACGTCATGAGATTGTGAACAAGTCACTTGACCTCTACAGACAACAGTTTCCTGATCTACAATATCAGTATAATATTTCTTATGCTATGAGATTCAAAGGAGATAATATATGTAATATACTTCCTAACATTAAAGCCTTATTTAAACATTTTCCCCATTTGGTGCTATGGTTTCATCAACATGGAGAGCTCTACTACATACAACATCCACAAAAATGCAGATTGATAATTTCTGCACTTCTAGTATTAGAAAGTATAATGGCAATGGGGATTTTAAGATCTTCCCTGCCCCTTGTAATGGCAAACAAATAAGTACTTAGTACCTTGTTTAAAGTTTGTTAAGAAACAGAAATTGTGAGTCCCATAGTGTGAGGAACTTGCTGATGCAATAGGAAGGGGTGGGACACGGAGGAGCTAATGATCATATATAAGGAGAGGCTCAGTTTGCAGAGAGCAGAATTGTGAACAGAACTTGTGGTGGCAGAACTGACAACTGAACTGATAACTGAGAAGAATTGAGAAGAGAATTAAGAAGAACTGAGAAATGAGAAGAGAGGAGAACTGGGAGGAAGCATAGCTATGGTGCCGGTACTTTGTCTGTCCATTTTGATGTTACTTTGTCAGATTAATCTCCTGATAGAGGACATTGCTGTTGTTAAGAAACTCTGGGACCTAACTGCTGGTTCAGAAGCCCTGAAAGAGGATTTTCTTGTTGTATGTTTACAGAAATCCTGGAGGAGTGTTTTAATGATGTTTTCAGAGGTCCTGGAACTATGCTGATGATTTGTATTGAATTTTCAGACCTTGTTGTTGGGTCTATGTTGATTTCACAGGCAGATAGTGAATTGATAATGATGTTGGCCATGTGTATTAATGTTGTTTGGGCTCTGTTAAGCTTTGTCTTCCCAGAAGCATGAACTGTGAAGTACTTGAGGTGGACTGGATACTGTGAGCTTCAATATAGAATGGGAACTGGACAAGGAACTGAATGAAGAACTGGACAAGGAGCTGGACAAGGAACTTGGAGCTGCCTGTCTTTGAACCTGGGTGTCAGTTGTGTAGATTTGAGCAGGAGCTGGGGCCGTGGAAGAAGAACCATGGAAGCTGAGAGTCAGCCTCAAGTCAAGATGAAAAGATCTCTTCTTGGGTACCTGATGCTGACTGAGAAGATTATGATTTACTGTGACCTAGGGATGGGGAACTTTGACCTTTGTACTTTGTGTCCCTTAAGAAGATAAACCTCCTTAAGGATGATTGGATTAAGGATTTACTGAATGATTGAGTTACTAAATGATTGAGTTAGTAAATGATTGCACTTTGTTTAAAATTATGTGGCCATTTTAGTGATAAGTTGTTATGTTATAATATTGTGAATACAACAGCAGTCCTCTGAAAAGCTGTTTGTGCTTGGCTTTACAGAAAGTTGTATGGGGCACTGAGAAATTAAGTGCTTTGCCCACTGTCACACAGGTAGCATGTATCAGAGTCAAATCTTTAACCTAGGTCTTCCTCATTTCAAGGCCATTTTTAAATCTATCATGTCATATATTTCTCTGTAATTATAAATTTTAATATGAGTAGCTTTGAATTAGAAAGGATTTAATTTTTTTTTGCTATTCTAAACTTCACAATGTACTAACAAATAAAAGCATTCTCATATTCAAAGAAGAAAAAAGATTATGATTTATGAAACCATGAATTTGATCACATATGTTCTGTGTTTTATTTAGTATATACATGTACTGAGGTCAATGTGTAGTGAGGGGATTCTCCCAAATTTAGTATGGGAATGTCATTGCATGACTCAAAGCAAAGGAGAATAGACATATCTAACCTCTTCTATTCCAACCCTTCTCCAAAGGAGACTATTAATCCTTGCCAGAAGTGGGAGTAGGAGGTTGAGGCTGACATCCATTCTACTCTCCTTACCTAGATGGGATTCTTATCTAGAATTATAGATATCTGCTTCTTTAAATATTGTTAGTCTAAGGGCTGAGATTCTTATATTCATTCTAGCTTCTGATTATTCTTTCATTATTGGTGGAAGCAAGACCCCAAACTCTATATCCAAGGACTGACACCTTTCTATAATGCCAGTGTCATATTCACAGTGCCCACAGTGGCTATGAATATGCTGGTGTAGTTGTGAATGACAAAATGTAATGGGCTCTCCACATGGAGAACAGAACCAAAGCATTTATTCAAATACCAGAAAGCTGAATCCCAAAACCAGAAAGTCAAATTCATCATAGTAACCATGAAGTTGGTACAAATAACCAATGTAGTGAACATCAACATTCCCAAGCCTTCCAAATCTTCCCTCCATAAGGCCTTCAAAACAAAACAGGCTCCCTTAAACAAGAATGCCCCTCTCTCACTCATGCTAGCTGCTCAGCCTCCATGCTACTTGCTCCCAGCAGTTTTGGCTCTCTCTCAGCTTGTGTTCACCTTTTTATCTGGTCATTAGCTCCTCCCTCTTATATCCTTCCTGTTCCTGTCTTTGGCAAGTCTCTCCCACTTTGGGTTTCACATGTTCTGTTTCTTAACAAAGACTTGATATAATCATGGGAAAGACTCAACTGAAACAAGGTGATAAGTACTTGTTTGCTTGCTATTACAAGGAGCAGGCAAGATTTTTCAAATCCCCATTACCATTACACTTTCCCACCAAATACCAGCTCTCCATTGAAGATATATCATACTTAACTAAGAAACTCATTTATCCAAATTGGTAGCAAAACAAATCAGAGATGATGAATGTAAAAGAATATAAATATATTATTTATATGTGTGTATTTAAGCACGCATGTGTATATATGTATGTATATGTATGTATGCATGTATGTATATATGGCATCATAATAGGTGATGTCTTGACACATACATCAACTGGATTTAAGTGAGGGAGAATTGTGAGATGTCATCAGCATCACTCTCTCTTCAAGAATCATCAAGGTCCAGTGGCAAGACAGAAAAAGTCTAGATGACTAGTGATGGCCCAGGATACAGTGGATGACCTTGTTGTCTTTGATATCTGGCAAAGCTCTAAGTATTCCATAGTATTTGCTTTGGCTTCCTTCCTGACCATTGGAACCAATTGTTCTCCTCTACCCATTTAGCCAAGGGAAATCTTTACATGCTTGGGATAGACATTCCCCTAACTCACCAACAGGTTTGAGGTCTGTCCATTACCCTCATTTGGGTTTAGCCTGTTTCCTGAGACAGTTTTACTGGGGTATGGCTGCTGGGTATGCTTCTTGGATCCAAAGGAAAGAGTTGAGTAAGAGGGCATACCAAAGGTAGGTAAGCAGCCTTGCAAAGGTCTCAGCAAACCTTCTTCACCAGAACTGCTAGTCCTCCCTGAAGATCACATACCCCAATGAAATAACTCACTCAGCCAAGAGATCCTAAATTTCCCCCAAGGGGAATTTCCCCAAAGTCTCCAATGGACCAAGCTAGCCATGATAGAAACTGCCCACTCTTCTCATGTCTTTTTCCCAGTGTTTTTTTTTTCTTCAGGAATCTGAAGTGAAGTTGGTTCTTCCATCTTCTCTCTTGAAGCTGGAAGCCAGAATCACCTGAACAGCTACAGAACCCAAAGCAAGTTGATGACTCAATGATCTGAAGAAATCCAAACGTGAAGATCTCTCCTCTTTCCCACTCTTATCACCTCTTTCCAGTCCCTTATGTAGGCATAGAGAACTGATCTCCACCAATGAGGATAAAGCTTCATGGGACTGGGGTTACAAATTCAGTTCAGTATGTTAGTCCCAAAGTTGTCATGCTTGTCCATATTGACCTCTTAACTATTTTCCAATCTCTTTTGTTCACTTTCTTTAAATGTTCCAGTTACACTCTTTCCCTTCATCCTTAAAAAAAAATGGTATCTGTTGCAGAAAGATTCAATACTGGCACATTCTTAATTTAGATTTAGTGTTAGAAGGAATTCTTTTACATTCACCTTCTCTGATTTGTTTTGCTACCAATTTGGATAAATGAATTTCTTAATTAAGTATGATATGTCTTCAATGGAGAGTTGGTATTTGGTGGTAAAGTGTAATGGTAATGGGGATTTGAAAATCTTCCCTGCCCCTTGTAATGGCAAAAATGAATTATTCTAAATTCATTGAAGGGTTACCAAAGGATTTCTTTGTTTTAGCACAGCAAAGATATGCAGCAAGGATATTTACATGGTGATCTAGGCAGAATATGGTGAAGGAGGTGCCTCAAGTGATCTTTAAAATCAACCAAGCTTGGAGGTTTCTGACTGCCTATGGCTGGGACATTTTTTGGCATAAGGTCACAAGGGAAGATAGGATAAATTAGGAAAGCCTTGTCTCCTTTTAGGGAAAGCTGATCCTTAAATATTAAAGAAGGAAGAAGGGCCTAGGTCTCTATAGTATGATGGGAGGGGGGAATTATTCCTATCACAGTGTCATTAGTCTGACTGTCCCATTTTATTTTTGCTCCCCAATATACACGTGTATGTAGACATACACACAACTCTCTTTCATAGCAAAACAAATGTACACATAAGCCAGGTCCAAAAATGTACTATTCATTATTTTAGGTGACTTCTGAAATACCTTTCAGTTCTAAAACTATGAACCTGTGATCCTATAAAATATTTCTATTTCTTAATCTGATATTTCAAATGAGCCATATTTGTGCTGGTTCTGTGGGAATAAAAGCTTGAGATTATATTTTCCTGAAAAGTCAACAAATATTTAAGAGGAACATTTCAGGCTTTCTCCTTAATTCCACAAGAATTAAGACTAAGTGCTGATAATACAAGTAAAAGTTAAAAAAAAAAGCTCTTGATTTCAAGAATTTCACAGTCTTATGTATAAAACCATATGCAAACAACTAAGTATAATGGGAGATATATAAAGGGTAAGTTGGAGATGGTCAACAGAGTGAAGGCACAAGCATTAAGGGGGATCAGCAAAGGCTTCTTGTATAAAGTGGCGTTTAAGATAATACTTGAAGGAAGCAGGGAAGCCAAAAGATTTCTCCATCACTTGGAGAAATATATGAAGGCAAGGAAATGACAGTAAAGTAAATGAATGAAAGCATGTGTTGATGATTGAACTGCATGGGCCAAAATAAGTGCTTCTAGATAATATACATAGGGTGACCAAGAAGATGACAGGATCTCCTTAAATCACAATATACTCTTTCAACTCCACTGGGCCCAATTTATTTTACCCTTGGTGGGATTAGTGAAGGGTCTTGCAATCTGTAGTACACTGTCTCAAAAAGCAATCTCTCAATCATGGAGCATTATGTTACTTTTAGGAGACTCAGCAGCAAGCTTTTGAAATTTTCTGTCCAAATGGGAAGAGCTGAAGATAAAGAGCTGAGTTGTAGTGGCAAACACTACTTCCCCTCTCTCATTTCAATCCCAAACCCAAGGAAAAGGAAGAAAGGAAAGTACAAATGTGGTAGGAAGGATAAAAATTGTATCCAAATGGTAGAAGCTGGGCAAAACAAGTTGCTCCAAGAAAGATGACTCAGTAAATTCAATGAGATTTTGCTCTTTATCCAAATTACTTTTTTCTATGAATAATTGTTACCTGACATCTGTATATGATGTTTCTTTGCCATACTATAAATGGCTTACTTATCTATTCTGAGTTATCATCATTCACATAAAATCTATGGTTATTATGAAAGTTGTATATTATAAGTTCCTACATTTATGGATTACAGAATTAGTTTATGTATAATGTGAATATTTAGTTGAAATTGATGCATGTATAAAACACAGATCAAAGCAGTAAATCCTGTTTTAGTGATCTAAACTCTGGTCTGGTCTGAGGTCTCAAAGTTTTCATTTTTTTAACATTAATAATTGTATAGGCTTCCTAAGAGACAAAACTTAAGGGTGCACCTATGGTTTTATTTTGAACCTGACTAGTGAGCCTATTATTTTAATAAGGCATATCTTATTAAGTCTCTGGTTCTTACTCCAGTAAGATAAAGGATGGGGTAGCACTAGGTCTGGAGTCAGCAAGAGTTGAGTTCAAATTCAGTCTCAGATACTAACTAGCTGTGTGCAAAGTCACGCATAAGCAGCTTTCCAGAAGAATGCTACTGTGAACAGCTTTCAAGGTTCTGATTTACATAGTATAGAGAATTCTCTACTAAATAACAAATCCGAGCAAAACATTCACAGAAAATCAAGATACAGCATTCACAATATTACAACTTATCACAGAAAATGAAAATATAGCATTCACATCAACTTATCACTAAAATGACCACACAGTTTTCACCACAGTGGTCACATAGTTTTGAACAAAGTATAATCATTTAGTCAACCAATCACTTAGTAACTCAATCATTCAATCATCCTTAAGGAGGCTTGCCTCCTTGAGGGTCACAAAATACAAAAGTCAAAGTTTTCCACTCATGGGGAACACTAAGTTACAATATCAGTCACTACTCAGCACTCTCTTAAGCGGTAGTATAAAATATACAGGCCATCCCACCTTCAGCGATAAATAAGTTACAATTTCAAGGTCATAAGTAAATTACAACTTGAGTCAGTCAGTACTCAGTATCCATGGAGAAATCTCTTCATCTTGACCCAAGGTAGGCTCTCAGATGCCCTGGATCCCCTTCTCTGGTCCCAGCTCCTACCTGGATTCACCAAACTGTCACCTGGGTTCAAAGGCAGACAGCTCTCCATGCAGTCCCTGTTCCACACTGAAGCTCACAGTGCCCAGTCCACATTAAATCCTTCACAGTCTCTGTTCCTGGGATGTCAAGGCTTAACAAAGGCACAAAGAGACAAAATACTGGCACCACATTCATGCTTTCTCAGTCTGATGCAGTTCCAGCTGGTCCTCAGAAATTCTCAGGAGTTCTGGCTGGCCCTTGGACTCCTTAGGAGTTAAAGCTGGTTCTCAGAATCAGAATCACATCATCCAGGTTCTCAAAATAAAAATCATTCTCTCTAGCCTGGGCCTCTCTTCCTCAGCCTCCAGAACCTGGCTTCAACAAGATCTGAAATTCCAGCTAGGGCTTCTCATTATAAACCTATTTGCTCCTCCCTGTTCTTCTCCTTCCTGTTACATCATTCCTGTTAAGTCAGCAACAGGGGTTCATACTTTTTGTTCTTTAACACAAGCTTGTTCTAATTAATTTCAAACTGGTTGCTAAGTACCTGTTAGCTTTGCCAATACAAAGGGATCAAATTACAATACTATTACACTGTGTAATCTTGGTTAAGTCACTTAATTCTGTTTGTCTCAGTTTTCTCTTCTGAAAAATGAACTTGAAAAGGAAATGGCAAACCATTCCAGTATCTTTGCCAAGAAAACCACAAATGGGTTCATGAAGCATTGAACACTGACTGAAATGGCTGAACAACAACCACAAAGATAGAAAACCTGGGGGCAGAAGCAATACTTAGGTATGAGCTAAGGAAAAGAAGAGGATAGGATTGGAAGGGAGATAACACTGAAAGCCAAGCCCTGTGATTAGAAAGATCATGATCTGGGAGGATTTGGGTCCCTCCTCCCCTGTAGAAGGGAGGAGGGAATAGAAATGAATTGTTATCAGCTAGTTAATTTTATCTTTCATTGTGCTAACTACTAGTTATAAAAAAACAACAACTAAATAGTAAGCTTCATAGAATTCCAGTTGAAGTTATTCTTATCTCATGTTACACCACATATGAGGAAGAGTAATATGCCCTGAGAAGTTCCAGTTCCTTATTCTGGGCCATGAGAAAAAAACAAACAAGCAAGCAAACAAACACATATACTCCAGTTTTCAGAGTAATCATATCCTCCACAATTCTCCTTCCCCATTTAGTCTGATAAACTCCCACAAACAGTACAATCTCATTCTAACAGGATAGTTCCATTTGTAGTAATAGCAATATGAATTTTACATTCATTAAATCTTATCCTTTTATTTTAACCTGAAGTTATTACAGACTTAACCATGCAAGCATTATGGACCCCAACCAAAGTGTAGCTCTAATTATGAAGTCAGATTTGTGTTTTATGAAGATTTCTGGAGGGTTGAAATTCCTCATTAGCATTCAAAATTTATGATAAATAAAAGGAGAGAAATAGTTCTATAAAAATTTAATCTCAATCAGGTCAATGTTGGGCTTTTAATTATGAGGTCTCCACCTGGATGTCAAGGAATATTACCCCTATTCATTGACATATTTCGAAAGTATTAATCAATGAGAGATATCTCTTCCCCTTCTCTCTTTTTTTCCTTCTCCTTTCCTGACACCAAATTTTTTTATCAATTCACCTTTTTCATCCTCATGAGAGGATGCTTTTTTGAGAAATTTAATGATAAAACAACTAATCATGGCTATATTCCCTTTTATATTTAAGCTCTTCTACATGGAAAAATGACAATTGAAAGCTTGTTATTGGTGGAAACTCTTCAGTCCTTTATTTCTGTGACTTTTGGGTTTTTTTTCAAATAAATAACTCATAAAAGGTGAATCAATATCTTCCATTCTTTTCCCATTATCAGATTATTTGATGTAATCATTAGAAAGATTGAATCTCCTTGGTAAAAAAAAAAATTCTCCAGATTCTCTTGAGTGTCCTCTTTTTCCAATTTAACAATTCAAGAAGCTATTATAAAGCACATAGTTCATGAAAGATATTGTGGTAGACTCCCAAGAGCAAAGACTAAAGGGAGAGTTACTGCCCTGAAAGTATTTTATTGGAGAAACCACATGTGTGTGTAAACACACACATATATCTGTATACATACAAAAGATATGTTAAGTGCAAGAAAAATGTGGGGGTCAAGAGAAAAAGCACTAGAAACTGGGAGGACAAGGAAAGGCCTTGTGTAGGATATAATACATCAACTGTAATCTTGATGGGGCATTGATGGGTTAAATGACTTGTTAATATTTGTTAAAGTTGGGACTGAAACCCAAGTCTTCCTTTTGTCTGTGACCTAGTAATTATTCTCTAGACCAGTGGTTGTCAACCTTCCTAATGCTGCAACCCTTTAATATAGTTCCTCATGTTGTGGTGACCCCCAATCATAAAATTATTTTTGTTGCTACTTCATAACTGTAATTTTGCTACTGTTATGAATCGTAATGTAAATATCTGATATGCAGGATGCATTTTCATTGTTACAAATTGTACATAACCCACAGGTTGAGAACCGCTGCTCTAGACATTGATAACTTGCCATACACTTAGAATATGTATGAAATAAATACAAAGCAATTTGTATAGGGATTTAAAAGGGGAGAGGGACTCATTTGAGAGATCATATTTTGAACTGGGCCTTGAAGGGATCTGGGGCAGGAAGGTTGCACAGAGAGCTGGGCCTAGAATTAGGAAGACCCATTTTCCTGAGTTAAAATCTGGACTCAGAGATTTACTAGCTGCTTGACTTTGGGCAAGTCACTCAACCCTGTTTGCCTCTGTTTTCTCATCTGTAAAATGAATTGGAGAAGGAAATGAAATGTTTTTTTACGTTGTTTTATAATTGTAAAGTCAATCATGAGCAGCTCTTCTGAAGACTGTTGCTGTGAATAACTTTAAGGATCTAATCACATAGTATAGTGAACTGTCTATTTATTCAGCAATAAACTAAAGCAAAACATTCAAGAAACTAAAGCCCAACATTCACAAGAACATAGTAACTTATTACTAAGGTAGCCACATAGTCTTAGACAAAACATATCATTCAGTAAGTCATAATCTCCTCAGTCAATATAGAATACCCAAGTCAAATCTTCTTTCTTCTTGACTCCAAGCTGACTTCCAATCATCCTTAAGCCAAATATTCTTAAGAGGTAGTGGAAAACACAAAGGCCATCCATCCCTTGGACACAGCAATTCAAAATTTCATCAATAAGCAGTGAGTACCCAAGTAAAGTTCTCTTTCATCTTGACTCAAGGCTGATTTCAAAACCTCATGGCTCCTCTTCCATGCTTCCAGCTCTTGCCTAGATTCACCTGACTCTTACCTGGATTCACAGGTGGGCAGTTCTCCCATCTCTTGCCTGGATATACACACAGGCAGCTCTCTGCTCTGGTCCTACATCTCAGCCCACAGAAACTATTCCACTTCAAGCCCTTCATGGTTTCTGTTTCTAGGAAAACAAAGCTTAACAGAACTACAACAATATTTACACACATTGCAAGCACGATCATATCAGTTCACTTTAGGTCTAAGAAATCAGCACAAATCAAGAGACAGAGTGCTTCTTTCAGACAAAGTAACACAACAACAAATCAACAGACAGAGTGCTTCCGTCTTACAAAGTACAAAAATCAACAGACAGAGTGCTTCCGTCTTACAAAGTACACAAATCAACAGACAGAGTGCTTCCGTCTTACAAAGTACACAAATCAACAGACAGAGTGCTTCCGTCTTACAAAGTACACAAATCAACAGAGTGCTTCTGTCTGACAAAGTAACACCAACACAGAACAACAGAGTGCCCACAGCGCAAACATTCTCAAACACTCTCTCTCTTAGCCCTGCTTGGTCTGAGCTCATACTAGAGCTTTTATCTGCTCTGCTCCTTCTTGTTCCACCATTCCTGTTCTGCCCTTCTCATTCTGTTCTTTCAGCAAGCTCCTCCCACCAGGGGCTCCATGTGATGATGTTAGGACTATTAATGGCAGGGTAGGTCTCCAAACTCCCTTAGGCCTGTTGAGGCAACAAAATATATATTGTTTTCAACAAAGACGTGACACCATCAAAGGTGAGACTCAAAGGCACTTGAGTATCTGAAACAAGAGCAAAGTATTACTTTGTTTTACTACCATTACACTAATATTTACTTGTAGTTGCATTAGAAATACAATGAGCTTTTTTTCCCCCTCAGGCAAGAAATCACTATGAATGTGAATTCCTTCGCATTGGGTTTTCGCAGAACCTTGAAGATGGGGCGGTCATGCAGTTCACTTGCATCTCACTGTCAGAGCTTGAATGAGAATCTAGATTTTCCAATTTCCAGTCCCAGGTTATTCACATTAAATCAGATAGCCTCCTCTGTTGATCAGTCTATCGTTTTATTATCATTGGGCTATCACACTGTATTATCTATTTAATAGACCTTTTCCATGATGAAAGGTTAAATTTTTTGCCCATTTTGAATGACCTTGCATTGGAGTTAAGCATTCACTTAGGAGCAATTACCATTCTACTGCATATGTATGATACTTTAATCCTGCTCTTCTCCATCTTAGTATGTGTCATGTAGCTTTTTGAGTGTTTCATTCCAGAGAAAAAGAGGGAAATAAGAATATGAAGATAAATAATATTATACCATATATTACAGAATCTTTTATATATGGGAAGATCTCCTCCAATAAATTATGATCACCACACTTTATAGTAGTTGGTTAACCAGCTAAATCCATAAATGAATAGATGGAGGGAAGGAAGATTTTAGGCTAGATTAAAAGACAATTATGTAATACTTCCTAATCCCAAAATGCTTTTTAGTACCTATGACCTTAACATTATGGTGTAAAGGTAGCTAGACAAAGTGCATATAGTGTCTTGGAGTCAGGAGACCTAGGTTCAGATCCTAATTTTTGAAACTAGCTTTGTGATTCTAAGCAAGTCATTTTTATGGTTATTATTATTCTGATCATTTATTTATTTATCTATTTATTCATTCATTTATTTATAGATTTCAACATTCATTTCCATAAGATTTTGAGCTATAAATTAGCTCCCTGTCTCTCCCCCATCCCTCACCACAAGATAGTGAGCCTTCTGAATACTCCCCTTTCCCCAGTCTGTTCTCTCTTATATCCTCTCTCATGTCCTCCTAATTTTCTTGTAGGGCAAAATGAATTTCTATACCTAATTACCTGTTTATCTTATTTCCTGGTTGCATGTAAAAAAACAATTTTTTAACAATTGTTTTTAAATCTTTGAGTTTCAGATTTTTTTTCCTTCTTCTCTCCTCACCCACCCACACTGGGAAGACAAGCAATTCAATATAGTTTGTACATGTATAGTTACAGAAAACATATTCATAGTAGTTATATTTTGAAAGGTATATTTCCTTTCATCCTATCCCACCTCCCACTTATTCTATTTTCTCCTTTGACCCTGTCCTTTTTCAAAAATGTTTGCTTCTAACCACCCTCTCTCCCAATCTGCCCTCCCCTCTATCATTTTCCCTCTTATTCCCTTCCCCCCCCCTCTTACATTCCTGTAGGGTAAGATACCCAATTGGGTATGTATTTTATTCCCTCCTTAAGCCAAATTAAATGAGAGTAAGTTTGACTGATTCCCTTTCACCTTTCTGTTCTTCCCCTCCATTGTAACAGTTTTCTCTTTGCCTCTTTTTTATAAGATAATTTATCTTATTCTATCTCTCCCTTTCTTCTTCCAATATATTCCTCTCCTACCTCTTAATTTTATTTTTTAGATATCATCCCTTTATATCCAACTCATTCTGTGCCCTCTGTCTATGTATATATGTACACACATACAAACACATATAACCTCCTATACATACATACATATTTATGTATATATACATACATATGTATAAATATATATTCCATTCTACTGTCCTCATGCTAAGAAAAGCCTCATGAGTTACAACTGTCATTTTTCCATGTAAGAATGTAAATAGTTCAACTTTAATAAATTCCTTATGATTTCTTTTTCCTCTTTACTTTCTCATGCTTCTCTTGCTTCTTGTATTTTTAAGTCAAATATTCTGTTCAGCTCTGGTTTTTTCATCAAGAATGCTGGAAAGTCTTCTATTTCATTGAATATCCATATTTTCCCCTGAAACATTATGCTCATGTTTTCTGGGTAGGTGATTCTTGGTTTTAATCCTATGTCTTTTGACTTCTGGAATATCATATTCCAAGCCCTTCAGTCCCTTAATGTAGAAGCTGCTAGATCTTGTGTTATCCTGATTGTGTTTCCACAATACTCAAATTGTTTCTTCTTGACTGCTTGTAATATTTTCTCCTTGACCTGGGAACTCTGGAATTTGGCTATGATATTCCTAGGAGTTTTCTTTTTGGGATCTTTTTCAAAGGGCTATTGGTGAATTCTTTCAATTTTTATTTTGCCCTCTGGTTCTAGAATATCAGGGCAATTTTCCTTGAGAATTTTTTGAAGGATGATATTTAGTATCTTTTTTTGATCGTGGCTTTCAGGTAGCCAAACCATTTTTAAATTATTTCTCCTGGGTCTATTTTCCAGGTCAATGGTTTTTCCAATGAGATATTTCACGTTAACTTCTATTTTTTCATTTGCTTGGATTGGTTTTATAGTATCTTTATTTCTCATAAAATCATTATTTTCCAATTGCTCCAATCTAATTTTGAAGGAATTATTCTCTTCAATGGGTTTTTGAAATTCTTCTTTCCAATTGGTCAGTTTAGCTTTTTAAGACATTCTTCTCCTCATTGGCTTTTTGGGCCTCTTTTGCTACTTGAGTTAGTCTACTTTTTAAAGTGTTATTTTCTTCAGCATTTTTTGAGTCTCCTTTAGCAGACTATTGACTCACTTTTCATTATTTTCTTGCATCATTCTCTTTTCTCTTCCTAATTTTTCTCTACTTCCCTTACTTGATTTTCAAAATTCTTCTTGAGCTCCCCCATGGCCTGTAACCAATTCATATTTTTCTTAGAGGCTTTGACTTTGTTGTCTTCTTCTGGTTCTATGTCTTGATCCTCTTTGTCCCCCCAAAAAGATTCTGTGTTCTGATTGTGCTTCTTCTGTTTCGTCATCTTGCAAGTCATTTACTTCACTTTTGAGCTCTTTGCCATAGTAGAACTCTGCTTCCAGAGTAGAGAGAGCTGTGCCCAGATTGATGGGGTTTTCTCAGTTGTCAGAGCTATGAGGAGGGCACCCTCTCTATAGTCACCACAAACTCTGACATGCTAGCATTCCTCACCCCAGGACCATCACCCAAGACTGTAACCCAGATCCAAGTAGATCAAGGCAAGAGCAGTTACCCTCTGAATGGTCACTTGGTCCACCTACTATCTGCAGGCCAGGAGCTCTGGAGGCAGCCACACAGGAGCAGCTGCCACCTCTGTTCCCTTGGCAGTTCCAACAGAGTTCCTTACTGACATTTTACTTTCTCTTTGGCATTTGTGGGTTGAGAAGTCTGGAAACTGCACCAATTGGTGGTGATGTACTCTCCTGAAGACTGTTCTGTCTGGTCTGGGCTACGAGTCTGGACCGGTGCAGCTTCTGCAGGACTGTGTTCATCCCCTACCTGGTGTAATAGGCCCTACCTGTCGGCCTGCCAGGCAGCCTTCAGTAGGAGATTTATTTCTCTCTGTCACTTTGTGGGTTCTGTAGCTCTAAAATTTATTTAGAGTCATTTTTTTATGGGTATTGGAGGTGGTTGGAGTGGAAGGTCAAGCAAGTTCTTGCTTCTACTCCACCATCTTGGCTCTGCTCCTCCCTCGCCCCAACCCCCATAAAGCCAATCACAAGCAGCTTTCCAGAGGACTGCTTCTGTGAACAGCTTCAAGGTTCTGATTATCTAGCATACTGAACTCTCTATTTATTTAGCAGTAAATTAAGGCAAAAAATTCACAGAAATAAAAGTATAGCATTCACAATATTATGGCATAACGACTTATCACTAAAATGGTAACATAGTTTTCACCAAAGTGGTCACATAGTTTTAAACAAAGTACATTCATTTAGTAACTCAATCATTTAGTAAGTCCTTAATTCAGTCATAAAGTGTAAAGGTCAAAGTTTCCACCCCTAGTTCACATTGTCTTAATCTCTTCAATCAAAACATCTTTCTTCTTATTCAAGAAGTCCTTAAGTCAATCATCTAAATGTAAAGGTTAAAGTTCTCCACCCCTAGGCAGGCTCTCTTCTTCCATGGTTCCTCTTCCATGGTCCCAGGTCCTGCCTGAATCTATCCAACTGCCAGCTGAGTTCAAAAGCAGACAGCTCTCAGTTCCTTGTCTAGCTCTTTGTGCAGTTCCTGTTTCATATTGAAGCTTACAGTGTCCAGTCCACTCGAGTCCTTCACAGTTTCTGTTTCTGAGAAGACAAAGCTTAACAAAGCACCATAACATTCATGTACGTTGTCGGCACCAACATCAATTCACTATCTGACTGTGAAAACAACTCAGACTCAATTCAATAATGCCTGATAACTCAACACAAATCCGTGGTATAGTCCCAGGACCTCTAAAAACATCAGTAAGACTCTCCTCCCAGATTTTTGTAAACATACAATAAGAAAATCCTCTTTCAGGGCTTCTGAACTAGCAGTAAGGTCTCAGGGCTTCTGTAACAATAGTAACATCTTCTATCAGCCAACGAATCTGACAAAGTAACATCAAAACAGACAGAAAAAGTATCAGCATCACAGTCATGCTTCCTCCCAGTTCTCCTCTTTTCTCATTTCTCAGTTCTTCTCAATTCTCTTCCCATTTCTTCTCAGTTTAGTTCTCAGTTCTCAGTTCTGCTACCACAAATCCTGCTGTCCATTCTGTTCTCAGATGTTCTTAGGATCCTAGCAGTTCTCTCTCTCTCAGAAATTCTGGCTCTCTAGCTTGGGCTTTTTCTTATATATGGTATTAACTCCTCCCTGTTCTGGCCCTTTCTGTTACATCAGCAAGTTCATCCCACTCTGAGGTTCACAAGTTCTGGATCTTAATACTTACCATAATCATGAACTTGAAACAAGGTGCTAAGTATGCTAAGTACCTCTTTGCTTGCCAATACAAGGGGCATGGAAGATCTTCAAATCTGCATTACCATTAACCCCCACCCCCACCCCTCAAGCAAATCATTTTAAAACTATATGATTGCTTTGATAAATGGTCAAACAGGCAGTTCTCAGATGGAGGAATTAAAGCTATATCTAGTTACATGAAAAAATGCTCTAAATCATGATTGATTAGAGAGATACAAATCAAAACAACTCTGAGGTACTACATCACACCTATTAGATTGGCTAATATGACAAAACAGGAAAATGATGAATGTTGGAGAAGATGTGGGAAAGTTGGAACACTAATTCATTATTGGTGGAATTGTGAGCTTATCTAACCATTCTGGAAAGCAATTTGGATGTATGCCGGAAGGCTATAAGAATTTGTATACACTTAGACCCAGAAATATAACTTCTAGGTTTGTATCCCAAAGAGATCATAAAAATAGGAAAAGGACCCACATGTATAAAAATATTTATAGCAGTTCTTTTTGTTATGGTCAAGAACTGGAAATTGAGGGCAAGCCTATGGCTGAATAAGTTTTGGTATATCAATGTAATGGAATACTATTGTGGTATAAGAAATAATGAACAGGTACACTTCAGAAAAAAAAAACACAAACTGGAAACACTTATATGAACTGATGCTGAGTGAAATGAGTAGAATCAAGAAAACACTGTACGTAGTAACAGCCACAGTGTGCAAGTATTGCCTTTGATAAATTCAGCCCTTCTCACCTTAAACAATTCTAAAAGACTCATGATGGAAAATACTACTCACATCCAGATAAACAACTGTGGAGTCTGAATGCAGTCTGAAGCAGACTATTTTCTTCTTATTTTTTCTTTCTTTCTTGTGGTTCCTCGTATTCATGCTGGTTCTTTTATACAACATGACTAATGTGAAAGTATGTTTAATAGGAACGTATGTGTAGAGCCTATATTGGATTGCATGTGGCCTTGGGGAAGGAGGAAAGGGGGGAGGTAGAAAATTTTAAACTTCTGGAAGTGGATGTTGAACATTAAAAATAAATAAATTAGCTTAAAAAAAACTATGTGACTGCCCCAACTCCCTACCATTTATTTACTAAATTGGACAGGTTGTGATCTGCACAGGTGATGTGTTCCTAGATGAGGTGCTTCAGTACTAATAGAAACACTCTGTTTACTTATCTTGTGCCATTTAAATGGTGAATTCAATGGTGAATGCTGCAATCCCAGTGCAGGTAACTAAGAGAGAAGTGTAAAGATGTGTGTGAATTTAAGTAGACTGCAGCACATTGTCAGTAATGATTTGTAGTCAAAATGTAGGTCAATCATAGTTCAGGAGTAATGAGTGACAGATGGAGAAATTGGGTACTGCTCTGCTATCCATGAAATAGTAAAAGAGCAAGAGGAAGATTGGGTAGATTCTCTTTGCAATTTCCTTAGACCATGTCAACTTCCCCCTCAAAAAAATTTCAGTGTCTCCTTATTACTTCCAAGATAAAAACAAACAATAACAAGAAAAACTTCCTCAATTTGTCACTTACGCCCCTTTTAAATTTGATTCCAGCATACCTTTCAAGGCTTATCCCACATTTTTCTCTTTCACGTGTTTTATGCTTCAGGGAAAGTGGCCAACTGCTATTCTCTACACTTGATTTTCTCTCTCCTGCTCCCATGTCTTTGCACAAACTGTTTGGCACATTCAGGTTTCTATTGCCTCTGAATCCTTAGCTTCCTTTACAGCCTAGTTCATCTATCACCTTGACGGAATTCTTTCTTGATCCCTTCCCCAGCTGTTAATGCATTCTCTGTCCTCAAATTGTCTTGTGCAGTCCTCTTCCATCCCCTCCCCTCCACATACATAAGCTTTTTGAGGGTAGAGACTGAAGTCTTAATACATATTCCAGATTGACAAAGTTGACTTGGAGAAATGAGGAAAAAAAAATTACTAACAATTTTCTACAACTGAACATTTTCCTCAGAAATTGCTTAATGGTAAATGCTATGAGATAGTCTTGTTAATCCTTAAGAGCCATCAGGAACCAGATAATTGTTTCCAATTTTTTTTTGCTTTGTTTCCAAATTGAATTCCACTCTAAATTTCTAAAGCAAGGGCATGACTTTTTATCTTCTTTGTGTCTTATTTCTTCTTTAACCTAACTTCTTTTGCAGAAATAGACTCATTAAAATAATCTCTTATTAACATTTTGCTTCATTTACATTTTTAAACTTCTTAGCCATAATCTGCTTGAAGGGAAAATAAGTAGTTTACCAAATCCTTACAAAGTGATGTTTACTTCCTCCTTTTCAAAGAAAGACAAAAGGAAAGAAAAAACCCTGAAACTTCTAAGAACTATTTCATATGCATGTTAAAAAGATTTCTTTAAATTAATGCAGATTTGTTCTTGTATTTCCATATGAAGTTAACATAAATGTCACACTCAGATGAGGGAAAAAACATCTCATATTTCAAATCTTAATTTAGTAACAATCCTGTTGATCAGAATTTGGGGTCTTATATTGATATAGGTAACCATTTCAAAATTAGATTCCCAATGCTTCTAATAATGTAACCTTTCTCTGGGTCAAGTCTATCTACTCAGGATTCTACACATGCTTCAAAACAGAAATATAGTCCCATAGTTTGACTATACTTGCTGAATACCATTCCTTAGCTCACATTATTTGTTAATTATCGATTCAGATGATTTCTGCATTCATATCTTCAGCCCTAGCATCTTTCCTGAATTTTAGTCACACATGACCAATTGCTATTTGGACATCTCAAACTTGATGGCCCAAAGGAATTTAAAATGCATCATGTCCGAAACAGAGCTCATCTTAGCCCCAATGACTCCCTTTTCCCAGGCTTCCCTATTTTTATCCAGTGCATTACCGTCATCTTCCTAGTCATCCAAGCTCACAACCTTGGTATTACCTTTGACTCCTGCCAACCTACAGAGTTCAGTCTAAGATAGACAAATTTAATTAAGTTGTATCCATGTTCATTTTTCTCAAAGCAGGCAGCATGCACGCTTCCGTGCATGGGATCTACAGTTTGGAACTCAGTTCACTTTGGAGTTAGCCAGAACAGTTTATACACCCTTTCAATAGGGGCTGATATCATCAATGAGGTGTAGGCTCTGGGACTTCCCTTGAGCTCTCCCTGAATCTTTGAGGTACAGGTTCTGGGAAACCCCTTGAAGTCTCATTGAATCTTCCCACTTGATGAGGCATTTGCAGAGGCCATAAGTATTTCATTGTGGCTGGGCCCAAACCTCTGTTACTAGCCTGGCCTTCCATTGTCCATCTGCTTCCCACCCTTGAGCCTATCAAAATATCAATCCACTCTTGCATTGACCTCATTAACTCCTCCTGAAGACTCTCCCCAAACTCATTACTGGAGTCTGACCTCATTGACTCCTCCTGAAAACCCTCCCCAAACTCCTCCTCTAGACCACCCCTAGATTCCTCTGTATATAAGAATCTCATCTCCCTTCCATGTGGTGTGAGAGCACCACAGAAGGCCCTAGCACAGACTTGCTCTGTGAGAGCACCATAGAATGACCTAGCATAGATTGGCTCCTTAAGAGTCTACCCCATATGGCAAACTTTTAATGAACTTTCAATAAACTTTACTTTTCTTTGGCTGAGAAGACTTGAGTGGAATTCTTTCCACAGGACCTGTCATGTTGGTATTTTGGGGTCTCAGGCAACCCCTAACCCTCTTTGGGTAAACCTCTTCATCACCACATTATCATTTCAGTCCTGGACAGAGGAAATCCCTCACTACCACTTGGATTTGGGCTATGTAGACAAAAGAATCTGTCTTCACTCAACCCTGAGCAACAGGCTTTTCTACCTTAGATAAAATTACTTGCAGTCTGAGGTAGGTTGTTGACTAGGATTAGGAGAATCAATGCAATCTCGTTAGTAGTAATGTTTTTCTAAAGAAAAACTGAACTTAAAGTCAAGACTTTGGAAGAAGGGGGCTGGGAGGTCTGAATTTCCTCACACTCATCCCACCCAATGGATATCTGATCCTTTGCCAAATCATGCCATTTTTACTTCACAAATCTTCCATGTACCTCCCCTTCTTTAAACTTATATAGGCACGATTCTCAAACAGATACTTATCAAATTACCTGGACTCTAGCAAGGACTTTTTAACTACACTCTTTTCAAATTTCTCCTTATCCAACTACATACTTTATTGTGGCACCGAGGTGATGTTTTTTAAAAGCATAGGTCTAACAATATCATCCTCCTGCTCAGTTAGCTCTTGGGGCTTTATCAGGAGGCACCCTAGCATACCCAGGGTGGCTGCTAGCACAGGTTCTTAGATCTGCTTTTCTAAAGGAAAACAACTCAAAATGGGTTAACAATCTCACTTTAATCAATCAAACAAATATCATTTACCTAGTTCAGGGGAAAAAGTCAGCACCCTGAACTTCAGAGAATGCAAACAGAATAAAAACAGAAGTAACCTTGCAGACAAAGAAACTGATCAGCAGACAGACTTCCAGCAGTCTGACCATTACATCCATACCTAGTCAGTTATCAGAGAGGGAAGCACCAACATCTGGGTTTTCAAAGCCAGTGGGGCTCAACGGCTTCCCAGAGTCTCATCTGGTCAAATCACACAACTCTTCTCAAAGTGATCCCCAAAGCAAAACTTCACATCAGGGCATATATAGCCTTCTCCTGAATCAGAGAATGTCACAGCCCTCTTGACCAACTGCCCAATCACAAAGTAATAAGGTGTGGGCATTCCTGAAAAACAAGCCTCCTGCCACAGGCTCTATGTGACCACATTCAGCCTGTTAGGGGGCAGAATATATTTTCAAATTGGGGAAGGTACTCGGAGTCACTTAAGCCTATCAAAGGGCCTACAGGCAGGGAAGATCTTCAGATTCCCATGACAGGGCTCTATGTTGCCTCAAGGATCAAATATAAACTCCTGTGTCTGACATTAATTGCTCTTTATAACCTGAACCCTTTTTAATTTTCCAGTCTTCTTGCACTCTTCTTTCCAAGTACCCAATGATCCAGTTATACTGGTCTACTTGCTGCTCTTCACAAACAACAGTGCATCCATCATTTCAATAGAGGTTTGGGGCTTAAAATGTTGAGGTTTGGGGGTTCTCAGGACCCCAAATTACTGACATACTGGGTCTTACCCAAATGAATTTGACTCAAGTCTTCTCTCAGCCAAATAAAGGGCAAAGTTTATTAAAGATTTGCTATACTGGGTATATTATTAAGGAGCCTAAGCATTTGTGATTGACTACCCACCAGATTGAATCTCAGCGAGATTGAATCTGAGCACCTTCATGGAGAAAAAATGGATCTTAAATACAGAAAGACTGTGGGAGGGATGTAGGAGTAGTCTAGTAGTTTGGGATGTCGAAAGAAGGGGTCTTAGCAAGATCTTGATGAGACTGGGGAGGCTAGAGGTCAGATTCTCAGGAACCAAGAGAATAAATTTTTGATAGAATCAAGGGTAGGAAGCAGGCAGAGGAAATCTGGAGGTAACAGACAATGGAGAGCTTGACTAGGTTAAGAGTATCAGATTTGGTCATAAAAAAGTGAGATTAAGAGGGAAATTTCAGGCAGTTCTAGGGGGTTCCCACAGCCTATACCCCATCATTTCAGCATGCTTTTTTAGTAGCTGTCTCTCAGATCTGTAATACTTTACCCCTTCCCTTCTGCTTCTTAGTTTTCCTATTTTCCTTCCAGGTTTATTTCAAATTTTGTCTTTTCTATGCTTCCCTTCCACCATCAATGTCTTTCTCTTTCATATTACCGTCTATGTACTCTGAATTTTATACACAAACACATCCACACATACATACATGTGTATGTATATGTGTGCATAATTATTTACATATTGGTACCTCCATTAGATTATAAGTTCCCTAAGAGGAGGAATTCTTTGTGTTTTTTCTCTGTATCCCCAACATTTAGCATAGGGCAATTAGTAAGTACTTAATAAATGCTTTTTGACAACACAGGTGTTCCCTACACCAATAATAAAAACATTAATGGCTAAAATTTATAAAGAGCTTTAAGGTTTGCAAGGTTGTTGTTGTTGTTCAGTTGTATCAAACTATTCATGACCCCATTTGGGATTTTCTTGGCAGAGATACTGGAGTGGTTTGTCATGTCCTTCTCCAACTCATTTTACAGAGGAGGAAAATGAGGCACATTTTCCTGGGGTCACACAGCTACTAAATGTCTTAGACCAGATTTGAACTCAGGAAGATGTTTTCCTGACTTCAGGTCCAGCACTCTCCATTATGCCACTTAGCTGCCCTCACAACATTTCGTTATATTCTTATATTGTAACTTATTTAGCCGTTCTCTAATTGATAGATTTCTCCTAGTGTCCTTTTATAAGATTTACAGAATATTTTACCTAATAGTTAAAAGCTTCTAAAATTTACTTTTTGCAGTAGGTAGTGCAAGCTTTATTATTCCCCTTTAGAAGTTAAGGAGTTCTTGAGGTTTAATTGACTTGCCCAGGATGACTATGTTGAAGTTTGGGGTTTAGGGGTGCTCAAGACCCCCAAATACGAACACGTTGGGTGATGCCAAATGAATTCAACTCCAATCTTCACTCAGCCAAATTAAAACCAAGTTTATTAAAGATTCACCATAATGGGTAGACTCTGAAGGGGACTAAATATTTGTGGAATTTGTGTTGGACAAGTGGGTCAGAATAATCTGACACAGACTGAGTCTGATCTACATTGAATCTCAACACCTTCATAGAGTCAGGATGGATCTTATATGGGAAGACTGTGGGAGGGATTTGGGGAGGGTCTAGAGGAGGAATCTAAGGAGGATCTTGATGGAACTGAGGTCAGACTCCAGGAATGGGATTTAGGGTGGGAAACAGTCTGAGGTAACAGACAATGGAAGGCTTAGCTAGTTTGAGGGCAAACAATTTGGGTATAGATATTTGGATAGGATCTAGAGTAGGAAGTAGCTGGACAGTGGAGGACTAGGTAAGGTTAAGAGATTTGGGCCTAGAGATAATGAAAGACTTATGGCTTCAGGCAAATACCTCATCAAGTGGGAAGATTTAAGGGGAGTTCAAAGGGATTCCTAGAGCCTGTACCCCACCAACATGACAAGTCATAATCAGAATTCTAATTTAAGCACAGGTCTCTAGTTTGAAGACTAATAGTTTTTCCTCTGTACCATATTTTTTTTCTACATTTAGAGATACATAAAATTCTTCATATTTTATTTCATTCAAAGGAAAATACAATAGAAATAGACTCACTATTAATAACTTATGGGTTATACTAGCCCTAACTTAGTCTTTGGAACATTAAAGATATCATCTTTAAGCAACACAGCTTCCTTGGGGGTACTTTCTAAGTCAGCATAGAAGGCAAAAGTCATGTGTAGTCAAAATTACCCTTGAAATTCTTTTAAGTTAGCCATAAACTAAGTAGAATTTTGTTTAAACAATTACATTTGGAAAGGACCTGAGATCTCTTTAAAAGAAGGCAGTTTGTATGTGAGAGCAGATTAATATGTGATGGATGCTATCAAAACAATTAAATATAAATCTTACATTTTCACTAAATCCAGGAATTCTAGGAAGACCAGCTTAGGCTAAACCTCTCATTAGTTCTGCCAGTCTATGAGAAATGGAGAGACTGAGGATATGATGAAAAGGACATTCTAGAAGAAAAAGAATAGCATCAGGAATGAATGTAGGGGGATAGGTCTTGACAAGGAGAAGGGCCACCTCTCCGCCTGAAACTAGAAATAAGGAAGAGATAGCAAGGGAAGATGACTAAATGATGTGAGACATAGAGGAGTGAGGAGCTCTGGGTGAATGACCTCAACGGTTTTGTGGAGAAACTTGTCTGAGAGGGTGGGGAAATGGAAGCCTTGTTTAGAGCAGTCATTGTGAATGAGTTATTTAGAGAAGTGTGGAATGTCTGTTTTGCTTCAGGGACTGCTGAGTTAAGATAAGATAATATAAACATAATTTTGCAGTGAACCCAATCAGTGTGGTTTTGGATGTGATTTCACCCATCTCCATTAAGGAGTACATGAATATGAAGAAAAGAGATAGATGCAGGAGTAATCCAGGGTTGGTGTTGGATAAGTTGTGATCTGAGAGAGAACAAGGACATAAGGGATTTGAGCCTAATGGATGGTATAAAATTGAGCTGATTCACAAAGGGACAAGGGATGAAAGTATAACTGAAGAGTGTTACCGTAAAATGTTGAGATATAGATCCCAAAATGCCAATGTGCCAAGTCCTGCCCAATGAATTCATCTCACATCTTCTCTCAGCCAAAGAAAAGCAAAGTTTATTAAAAGTTTGCCTGTATTGGATACAGAGCAAGTATGTGCTAGAAAATTCTATGGTGCTCTCACACACAGAGTCAAGACGGGGTCTTATATACAGAAAAGTTGTGGGAGTAATCTAGGGGTGGTCTAGGGAAGGAGTTTGGGGAGGGTCTTCAGGAGGAAGAGTCAGACTCCAGTAATGAGTTTGGGCAGGGTCTTCAGAAGGCGTTAATGAGGTCAAGTATCAGTTGATTCAATTACTCCTGAACCCTTTGTAATATGGCTTTCAATCTCATCACTCAACAACATCACCAGTTTTCTTTTGAGGCCTTTCTAGTTTTTTCTCAGTATTAAGACTTCCTTCTTGACCTCTATGCTTCATTTGGTATTGTTGACCACCCTCTTCTCCTGTTTTCATGATGCTGTTTTCTCCTTTTTCACATTTGATCTGTCTGACCACTCCTTTTTATCACTTATCTTTGATAGATTATATCTATATCATGTCCCCAAACTGTAGGCATTTCTCAAGGCATTTTTGTAGCTCTTCTCCCTTCCCTTTACACTCTCTTTCTATGTAATCTCATCAGATCTCATTGGTTTAACTAGCACATCTAAGCAGATGACTCCCAGATTTATGTATCTAGTGCAAGTCTTACATCACAGATTGCCTATTGAGTGTTTCAGACTGAGTATCCTGTAGAAATTTTAAGCTCTAAATGTCTCAAATTGAATTTATCTTTCCTCCTAATTCTTTCCATCTTCCAAATTTCCCTATATCTATTGAGGTCACCACTATCCATCTAGTCACCCAAGTTACCAACTTCATTTTTATTTTACATTCCTCACTGTCCCTCACCCCACATATCCAAGTAATTGGAAAATGATTCTGTTTCTATTTTCACATCCAACCAATCCTTTCCACTCACACAAGTACCACTTGGTTCAGGCTCTTATCACCACACACCAAAATTAATTATCCCAACAGCAGCCTAATTGGTCTACTTGCCTCAGGTCCTTCAGCATTCCAATCTATACACACTACTGCCAAAGTAATTTTCCTTCAACTCATATTGCCTACTCAACCAACTTTAGAGGTTTCCTATTGCTCTAGGGCAGTGGTTCTTAAGCTTCCTAATGTCGCGACCCTTTAATACTCATATGTGGATGTATCTTCATGTGGGCAGACCCACCTAGAGATGGATAGAGGAGCGGTGTCTTGGTTCCTAAGACCATCAGAAATATGTGTTTTCTGATGGTCTTAGGAGACCCCTGTGACCCCTGTGAAAGGGTTGTTTGACCCCCAAAGGGGTCACAACCCACAGGTTGAGAACCACTGCTCTAGGGGATAGACATACATTCATACACACATATGAACACACACCCATGTGTATATACATATATGTATATTATATACGTGTATGTGTATGTGTGCACACTTACACACGTACATATATATCGCCATTGGAATGTGTGTATGTGTACTTAAAAGCTAAATAGAAGAGTATACATCTCTATATACAATATTTATACATGATAGATATACTCACACATACACATACATAAATATATGTGTATATATATATATATATATATGTATTATCTAGATAAGAATATGGACACATGTTGCAATTTAAAGGTATAAATATACATATAATCTTATAAATAAGAACACAAAAGTAATGTGGGACTTTAAAGTGTGTATGCACAAAGTGTATGTTTATATAGGCCTTTAAATCCCAATAACATATGTGCATAAGTATACGTCTTTGCACATATGTGCAATATTGCAAAGCCAAACACGAGCAGCTTTCCAGAGGACTGCTGCTGTTAACAGCTTTAAGGTTGTGATCTCATAGTATAGTGAACTCTCTATTTACTCAGAAGTAAGTTAAAGCAAAACATTCATAGAAACCAAAGTACAGTGTTCACAATATTATAACATAACAACTTATCACTAAAGTAGCCACATAGTTTTCACAAAGTGGTCACATAATTTTAAGCAAAAGATAATATTCAGTAAGTCCTTAACTCAATCATCCTTAAGGAGCAAACCTCCTTAAGGGACACAAAATACGAAAGTCAAAATTCTCCACCCCTAGGTCACATTGTTTTAATCTCTATATCAGCAAGCACCCTAGCTTACCCAGGATGGCTGCTAGCACAGGTTCTTAGATAGGCTTTTCTAAAGGAAAACAACTCAAAGTGGGTTAATAGTCTTACTTTAATCAATCAAATGTATATCATTTACCTAGTTCAGGGGAAAAAGTCAGCACCCTGAACTTCAGAGAATGCAAACAGAATACAAGCAGAAGTTACAAGCAGACAAAGAAACAGATCTGCAGATGGGCTTCCAACCATCTGACCATTACATCCATGCCTAGTCAGTTACCAGAGAGGGAAGCACCAACATCTGGGTATTTCAAAGCCAGTGGGGCTCAACAGCTTCCCAGAGTCTCATCTGGCCAAATCACACAACTCTTTCCAAAGTGAGCCTCAAAGCAAAAACTCACATCAGGGTATATATAACCTTCTCCTGGATCAGAGAATGTCACAACCCTCTTGACCCACTGCCCAATCACAAAGTAATAAGGCATGGGCATTCCTGAAGAATAAGCCTCCCACCACAG
>CM053583.1:216870026-216882140 GCA_028627135.1 Pseudochirops cupreus
GTTCCAGGATTGGTTTAGAGTCCTATTTTATGGGTATTTTGGGGTGGCTATGTGAGAGCTGTGATATGTTGCTGCTGCTACGCCGCCATCTTGGCTCCCGTACACACAAGTATTTATGTATGTATGTATGTATGCATAGATCTGTATTGTTTACACACTTACATACATGCATATATGTGTATCTTTATATGTGTATGTATTCATATATACATACATGTTTTGTGTGCATACACACACACACACATATACATATAGGCTGAGAATACAGGGTCAGCTGAATGTAAAGGGAGAAAATTAAGGAGTGAGAGAGGCATGTACTGGGAGAAGGCAATAGGGAGAGTTAGAATGGGGTAGATTATCTCACATAAAAGAGGCATGAAAAATATTTTACAATGGAGAGGAAGAGGGGGTAGGTAAGAAGGAATGAGTGAACCTTACTCTTGTCAGATTTGTCTCAAGGAGGAAATAACATACACAATCAAATGGGTATGAAAATTATCTTACACTATAGGAAAGTAGGAGAGAAAGGGATAAGAGCTTGAGGAATAACAGAAGGGAGGGCAAATGGGAGCAGGGGGCAATAAGAAGCAAACACTTTTGAGGAAGAACAGGGTCAAAGGAGAGAACAGTATAAATGGGGGGAAGGATAGGATCAAGGTAAATATAGTTAATCTTTCTTTCTTTCACAACATAACTGTTATGGAAGTGCCTTGCATCACTACATGTATAACCTATATTGAATTGCTTGTCTTCTCAATAAGAGTGGGTGGTTGGGGGGAGATAAAGAGAATGGAATTCAAAGTTTTAAAACTAATGGTAAAATTGTTTTTACATGCAAGTGGGGAATAAGATATGCAGGCAACAGGGTATAGAAATGTATCTTGAACACAGGAAAACGGAAGAAAAAGGGATGAGATGGGGTGGGGGTGGAGGTGATAGAACAGAGGGCAGATTGGGGGAATGGGTAATCACAATGTATGTTAACTTGGGATAGGGAGGAGAGATGGGGAGAAATATCGGAACTCAAAATCTTGTGGAAGTAAATGTTGACAACTAAAAATAATTTAATAAACAAAAAGCCTGAAAAAAGAGGAAAATTTTTGACAAGACAAACACCATGTTACTCAGTATCATAGTCAAGATATTCAACAAGGTGATGGAGCTATACTGAGAAACTCTGGTATTTAAGGAACACACATAAGGGGCAGATTAAATGAAAAACTGTACCATACCTAATTGTGTAGAGATTAAACAAGTTCTATATTTATAAAATATACTCTGAGGTAGGTGGAAGACCTATAGAGATAATTTGCCACAGCAACTCCTTAATCTTAGTGGTTCCTTCTAAGACGACCTCCTTCCCATTTATCCTATGTATATCTTCTTTGGGGAGAGTTTTTTGTGTGTTTTCTTCTATTTTTTTATCTGTCCTAGTATCCCCAGGGCTTCTTGTATTACCTGGAATACAGTAAATGTTTAATAAATGCTAATTAACTGACTGAATAACTGCAAGTGCTTTTCTTCTTGAATTACCTTCCAATTTACCCTGTACCTATCTTGTATGTACATTATTACATGTTCTCTCCTTCATTAGAATGTCAGCTCCTTGAGGAGAGAGATTCTTTTTTCACCTTTCTTTACATCCCTTGCACTTTGCACAATTTTTGGCCCACCATAAGTTCTTAACAAAGGATGGGTGACTGACAGATTCATTGACAATTAGCTCAACAGACTCTTAAGGAAAAAGATGATCTGGTAGTGATATCAAAGCTCTCTAATTCAAATGATGATTCAACAAAGTGATATTTCAAGTGCAGATGATGTATTAAAACTCAAAGACATGACACCAAAATGAGGAGAAATTCATTTCAGATGGGGAAAAGAACTGAATCCAGAGGTAACGCATATCCTGACCAAAACTTCAGTTATAATGATTCTTACCGAATATGTGCATCTCATAGAATAGGACCTTTCAGTTGGCTCAGGACCAGGAATGCAGTTCAATTTTTCTGAGAAGCAGACATGTATACAGGTATATAAGTCAGGAAGTCACAAAAACTATATTTATCCAACCTGTGATGAAACTAATATGACGGAACAGGCAAAACTGGATGAGTTGCACAGGTCGCCAAAAGGCAATCTAAAAGTTTACTTACCTCGCGTGTGTTTCACAGGTAATTTATGTGTTTATTATTACACATTAGTTGTTGCATCTTCCAAGTATGTTTACATTTTATTAGCTTGTTGTTGATGTTTACTTTGTTCTCTGTGTGTGACATAACGATATGCTACAACTTCATGCTCTGGTCAGTTATAAATCAATGTGCCGTTTATGTGCAGAAACGTTAATCCTTACGTATGCTGTTTGTTATTATTGTTTTTGCTTTGGTGCTGAAGTCATTTGCTTGTACACAATTGACATGCATATTCTGTTTTGAAAGCTGAATATGTTGAATCCTACATGTGTTGTAAACTTGTGGTCACCGAAGTTGTTTATTAGGTTATGTTTTACACTGCCCTAGGTCTCTTGCAGGTACAATTAATGTATATACACTGTGAACAGTATCCTGAAGTGATTATGGGGGACAATGTGCTAATCATCCTTTTTCTGTTAAATACAATTGCTTGGTTTTTTTTTTATATGTTTCAATATGTATTTACAGATGTCAAGTATAGCCTCAGGATTTTTTTTCAAGGGACTGCAAATTTTCTGGTCCCAGGGATGAAGAAACGATTGTTTATTTCAAGCACCAGTGAGATTATCCAACATCTAGAAACTCTGGAAACTGGACAGAGACTCTGAAATTTTCATCTAGAATGCTTTTTGGGTCTCACTGATCTTGGAAGAACGACAAGTTACAGTCCCACACATTTGAAAAGATGGTATTTGACTTTGAAAGTGGTAGATAATGGCAGACATTGGACCCAGGATATAGCACAGATGTCTATGTTGATCTTTTGTTTTGTTTTGGTTTTGTTCCATGGGTTGAACTGCAGCCATCAGTCTTGTTTGTCCTCAACAAAACTAAAAATTGGAAAACAGTCATGAAAAGTAGAAATGACTATTTTTCTCCATGCATGCATCTGATATATAGGAGTAAAATATGCTGGTGAGACAGCCTTGAGGATTCCTCCACCTTCTCTACTTTACCTTCTGAGATATTTTTGTTGGAAGTGGGGATTCATTTCATTTTTGTCAGCTTTATCTATCTCTGCCTTCACTTACCCCAGCCCCAAGAGAGTGTGGCAAAAGTAGCCATGCTGTTTCCACTTCCCCAGATTTATTGAGGGGAGCAGTCAGCCCCTTTAAGACTATTATTGCTTTAAACTGTATATGTTTACAGGGTTTTTTTTGTTATTCACATAACATTATATTAAAATGTGGAAAACTATTAGAACCTGGATCAATTCTACCTATTGAATGTTAGTAATAGATGAAGGGAAGCAAAGTTAAATTATTGAGATTTTATAACTCCAATTTAGGTTTGCCAACATAAGCTGCCTGGAGTTCATGCCACAAATTTAACTGATATTAGTGTATTAAAAGTGAAAGAGTGAAATGGAGTTATATTCAGGGTTAATCTCTTGAAATATTAAATGATAATAAGCTCCAGACAGCAAATGGACAAAGCACTGGCCACTCTTACTTAACCCTTTCAAGTCCCTGGCAACAACCATTTTAAAAAAATTTTCCTTGGAGTTTAGAGGGGAGAATTCAAAAGAAAGCCATGCCTCCCCAAAGTGAGAGGGGATGTGTTACTCCCCACTCCCCTCCCTATCCCCCAAATCCCGGGGATAGTTCAGACTGTCTTGTTCACTAGCACCACCTGGTGGGAACTTGAGTTAACTGAATCCTTCTCAGTACTGTGTCTGTGATCATGATTTTTCGCTGACCTGCACAACTTGGCAGTTAAAGTAGGGGCCAAAATTAAAACGAGCTAAATTTCTTCTGGCCTCAGATGGGTTAGACTAGAGACAGACTGATGATGCTTGGTTGCCACAGGTCATGTGACAAACAAGGGAATGCATAGTATCAACCTTACATTTTTTTGCCCACTGCCCAAAATCCTTTGGCAGGCGCAAGCTGCCTGCGGGCCATATATTGTGCAAGACTGATGTACAGCTTTCATCTGTGTAGTGACCATACCACTTTGTGAAGAAATATTCTGTGACTCTTTGTTTTGAGGGACCTTTTCAGGTTCTAGCTTCCCACCCTTACAACTCTTCCAATTTGGTTTTCAGTCTGTAAACAGTAAGAAGGGGAGAAAGGATAAAATATTTTGAGGCCCCAAGTTGCTTGATGGAGATGTTACCATGAGTTCCTCCATTTCTCAGGTCATATTATCCCTTCTTAACTGCTTCCCTGAACTATGAGAATGATGCTGTGATTTAAGATTTGCTCAAATGACCTTGATAGAATATATTCTTACAACTCAGAGGAGAAAGGAGCAGGAACTCACTCCCTGAGATTTCTCACATAGTTACCTGACATGAAATGTCAGACCAAATTGAGGGAAGACCTTGTCTTTCCTTTAGCTCTCTAAGTTGCTCACATACGGCCTCATTAGCTCCACTGACAACTGGATGTACACCAGCCTCTAACCCTCCCCCTAATCCAGGGTGAATGAAACGATCAAAAGAAAGGGAAGAAAAATCAGTATTAGAAAAAATGGGAACAATGTGAAGAGAAAAAGCAAAAGCTTGATTAATACCCTGTAGTGGCGTATTTCTCATTCTGTCCATTTTTCCTTTTTTTTTTTTTTAGTTTCTTTTACCCTTTAATACTAATCATAACTGTGCCTGTTAGGTTGACAGAATCACATTTCGTATAAAAATGCAGTATAAAATAAATCATGCAAATTTATTTTTAGGTAAGTTGGACACATGGAAGTTTCTTAAAAACACACACACATACACAGATATACAAACATACAACCAATTTCATATAATAATCATGTAAGAATGATTCAGGGTTTTTTTTGTCTTTACAGAATGAGACTATTTCAATTAAAAGGATATAAATAAATGGAAAAGTATGAATATGAATCCTTAGAGATATAAGACAGACATGGATAGAAAAAGAGTTTGCTTGAAAATTGAGAAAAGATAGAGAGATGATAAGCCAGAAAGGGCTGACTCTGGCTAATTTGTCATACATTCTACCCTACTTCCTACTCTGGTTCCAAACTCTTTTTTTTTTTTTGTCTTTCTTTGTTTTGGACCCTGAGTGTTCAACCTCTCATAGCTTCAAACTGTTTTCAGCAAGACAAAAGCAAGTTAGCTCTGTCTTGGGGTTTTCCATTGCCTTAACTTGTATTCTGCCATGGGATCTCCATATTTCCAGAAGCAATAAGAACGGTAAGAGGAAAAAGAGCATTCATTCAACGCCCTTAGTTCTCAGAAGCTAATATTCTGGCTTTCATAAATTATACATCGTCAATTGTGAAGATACTGTTTCTTGAATTTTAAGTTTCAGGGACATCTGAAGGGCTCTAATTCAAACTAATTAGAATACTTTCCCAGGTTATCTGTATATGAATTATTAGACTAAAGTTCATATAGCAATTTTGAAAATACTCTTAAAATCCAGATTTTCTTAACAAACAAATAGGTCCATAAGTAGTATAACTGACTTAAGACTTAATCATATTGCTCATTTAAAAATTATCTGTCTCAGGAAAACAAGAAAAAATATTATGACAATTATATAAAGGGTCAAGGGAATATCGATGCCTTGCCCATATCCATGGTAAAATAACAACTGAAAAATCAGTCTTTAGTGGTATTACAGTAGACTTGAAGCTGTAGTTACTAGTAAAAGTTTAACAGTCAGTTTATTTAATCTGCATTGTTAACAGTTATTCCATTGCTGTCTTAAGTACAAATGATTAACAAAACAGTACAGCAAGACTTATCTGTAGCTTCATGATGTGGAAATGCTCACATTGAAAATTTAACAGTCAGGTTCCTGAGACCAGCACGAGCTAGTTCTATCAATCCCCGGTATTCCGGCCCTGTTTTTCTGACATAAAGATTGATTCTCACCATTTTGTCCCTCACTAGAACAGATATTACTATGGGAGTTGCTATCAAATATTCGTTCTCTCCCTTCCCTGTCTTGTGAGTTGGTATCTTGTAACCAGTACCAGCTTTGGGATTAGTGGTAGACTGAGATGAGTACCATACTCTTACCCCAGATGTCCCAAAGGGTGTTCCTATTTAGAAGGTTTCTGATACCTAACCTCTAATAAGATAAGTGCTATTCTAGTGTCTTGTGTACTTACCTAGGAGTCATATGATTTTCCCATGTTTTCCCAGTCAGATTTCGTTTGGATGGATCTACTAGCACAAAAGTCTTGCTCAATAGAAAATAAGTTAGCCCTGCTCTCCCCACTTCCCATCTCCAGCCAGGCTAATTATGGTTTATTTTCTCAAAAGACAGAAAATACAGACTTTCCCAGATTCGAATTTCTTTTTAAAAAAATCAACTAGAATGGACCCAACAAACATACAATAAAGTATACATCATCGGAAATAACGTGGCAAAAATTAAATCATTTTTCCAGCAAAATTGGAAGGAGAAAAGTATGTTACATATGTTATATTATTGGTAAGAGGGACAAACATATTCTTTCATTTCTCCATCCAAGCATAAATGTGAAAAGAAGTTAAATGAGATCGATTCAAAATGTCTTTGAGTTAAATCATGAAGAATAAAGACAGAACAAATACTCAGGGAAGCAACTGGGATAAAGAGGTTATAAACACTTACACATCATAGTACCCCTGTGGGAACATGTTTGATGGGGGTCCCTTTTATTCCTTCCCACATCAGAATAGGAGCAGATATTTTGTTTCCTATTGGTTATGATGACTCTTTTAATTGGCTGCTTAGGGAGAATTCCATGGATATAATAAAGTGACATTTTCTGGCCCCTTAGGAATCTTCAAAATTAAGAGTCCAATTGGTATTGAACAGGCTGTACCCCGGGGAGATCAAATAAAAATAACTAATGAGGAACACTATAGCAACTTTCCTAATTAAGTCTGAATGATTAACTTCTAAATCAATTACAATTATTTTCATAAAGGCATCTTTGTCTCTTTCTAAAACAAACAAAAAAATACCTGCCTGCCTCAGTTTCCTCATCTGTAAAATGGAGTTAATAATGCCACTTAACTCCTGAGATTGTTGTGTTATCACATAAGATAATATGTATAACTAAGGATGGTGCCTGGCATATAGTAAGCACAAAGAAATAATCAATGAGTACACACTTACTAAATACCTACTATGTGTAGGCACTGTGACAGGCACTGGGCATATAAAAAGAAGCAAAAGACAGGCCCTGACTAAGTGCTTACTTCCTTCTTTCCTTAACTCCATTTTACAGATGAGGAAACTGAGGAAGGCACTGGTTAAGTGGTTTTCTTAAGGGCATACATTAAGTGTCTGAGGGCAAAATTGAACTCTAGTCTTTCTGAATTCAGGCCCAGTTCTCTATCCACTACATCATGTAACTATCTCTAAGAAAATAATTTTAATTGGCTGAGAAGGCATCATCACCCTTTGCTCTTTAGAGCACAGACGGTTTTTGTTTGTTTGTTTTGTCTAGGTATCCCTGGTGATAGCACAGTGCCTTGTATGTTATAGAAGTTTAATAAATGCTTCTTGTATTGACTTGCACTCTTATAATCTGCAAATCAAATTATGCCAATTTTTACTTTGAAAGCAAGATTTACCTCAATAAAGCAATACTAACATATTTGGATAGATTTATAAAAATTATTAACATGGCCAAAGAGCAAGAGGCACTAAAAAGCATCTCCCTCTAACTCTTTAACAAGTCTCCAAAGTGTGACTGCCTTTCAGATGTGATTTCAAGATTACCCAAGATAAAAAGGCTGTGTTATCTGCCTCTTCCCATCAATGATGTCTGAGATTCAGTTCTTTGGTTTAGGCTCCTATAAAAATACCAAACCACGGAAAAAATAACATATATACTGTACACTTGTATGAACAGATTTTGATGAGGTTATGGAAAATGAAGTCATGCAGTCTTAGGATTGTGAGAAAACAAAAAGTGCACCAGGACAGAAGAAAAATCAAAAAGAAGGGGGAATTGGGAGAGGCAAGTACAAACTTGAAGTATTTCACAGGACCAGAATGTCCATATTTGGAAAAGTAACAGAAAAAAGAAATTTGTGTCTTCTAGAAATGTAGAAGAACTTTGTCATAAATGGAGGTTTTATTGATGTAATTAAGAGGATGGGCCTCACTAAAAAAAGCATTCCTAGGTCACTTACACAGAAAACTGAAATTATGTGAAATACTTGGTTCCTCCTAATAGTTTTGTTAAAGGACAAAAGATGACTTAATGATAGGGAAGGAATAATGTTGAAATCAACAAAGGGATGTCCTGAACAGAGAATGTGTGTCCACTGAGGATAATGCATAATTTTAATTGAGCACAGCTTCATTGTCTTGTTCATGGTATTAATCTATGGTCTGAAGTTTCTAGGGAGGACCCCATTATCTCATGGCCAGTCTAATTAGGAAGTCATGTCTGTAGTTTTAGCCTAAGACCCCTCTAACCAAACTTCAAGGATGGTTTCAATATTATCTAAAAGAAAAACTAATTCAATTTCCTTGGGGAAGCGGGAAGAGATGGTAGGATATTGCTCCCCTCTCCCACATAAGAAGTAGTTACTCTCTTTTTTTTAAAGGTCCAGACCTGTGATTTCATGATTATGGGGAACCCTCATGAACTAATCCCTTGACCAAGCACCAATGCATATAATCTACTTACCTGTAACTTATAGAGACACTTATCTGAGACACTGTGAAATTGAATACGACTAATGTCACATAATTAGCAAGTCAGAAACAACTTAAACACTGATATTTCTAACTTGAAGGTTAGATCTCTGTCTAATATACCTTTTGGCACTAGTCCTACACATATGAATTCATTATAACTAATTCAACATTTTTAGCTTTAAGTATTGGAACTCACCATATTTCTGGAGACAGAATGGTCTGAAAACTCTGTGTCCTAAAAGAAAGGTTTACAAAATGTTGGCAGTTTGGCTTCAGGATAACTTTCAAAACCATAACCAGCTGTATTTTAGGGAATTTCCCCCCTTGGCACAGCTGCAGCAAATTGTTTATGAGTGATTGGATTTCTGGGAAAAAAGTCCCTCCAGGCCAATGCAACAATAAGATCCCAAGCTTTATTCTTCAATTACATGTATCCATAGTATTTGCTTATAGTAAAAATGTGTGTTCAACTTACACAAGTGAAGTTCACACATCTGTATGGCGAGACTTGGAATGTTCTATAAAGCAGAGTATTAAAATTCCATGTTTACTAACAATGTAAGCTAGAACATGACTGAAAACCTGATTTTATTTTCAAAATTTATGTGGCATCAATTTAATATCAAATGTTGCTTTCTTTTTTATTTCTCCATTCTAAGTCAATGTGCATGGGCTCATCTAGGGAGTGACAATCAATACAAAAAGAGAGTAAAGGTCTGGGTAGATTCCCTATGGTCTAAGCCACTGGACAGTTTCCAGAACAGCAGGTCCCTATTGGATTAGGTTTCTCACTTGGGAAGCATGCAAAAAATATCTAACTTATACCATTAGACAATCTGGTAAATTCCTAATTATATTGAGGAAGTACTATAGTCTTGTAATTGTCTCCATTTCCAATAATTTATGAACAGTTATGTGACATTAACCAAGATGACCCCTAATGGCATCTTCAAAGGCCATGGAGAAAATGTGATTACTGTCCCATGATCATGCTACATGACTGCTGAGCTAAAAAGTATCCAAGAGCTTTGCAAATGCCAGAACAGTTGGTATTCCCCTAAGGAGTGAATCTATGACACATATTCTGAAGTTTTAATGTCCTTCAGCAAGTTTAGAAATGGCTCAAAGTAGGTTTTGATTCACTTTGATTAAACTGTAAACTTGCCTAAATACAGGAGTTGCAATCCGTGACTAGGTTCCTCCCTCTGACTAGTTTACAATCTTTTACACATAACAAGCACTCCATAAATATATGTGGATAATATCAAAGCTTCCTAATGCTTTGAAAGAATCATGAAGATTTTTTGAGTTGAAAGGCGATCTAGTCCAACCTGGGCTTAACCAAGAATCCCCACTAGAATGCTTTCCCTAAAAAGATATAAACATTCCACCTTTAAGCTTTGTCTTTCTCCTGCTCAATATTCACAATTACCTCCTCCATTTTCAGACCTTTTAGAACAGAGTTTGTCAGTGACTTTCTTTAGACTTTCTATATGGGAACACAATATTCTAGTTATATTCACAATATTCTAATATTTTTAGCTGGACAGAGAACAATGTTCTAGAAAATGTTCCTTGAATAACACAACTTAAGCACATTAGCATGCAAACTAAATCCTCACCTTCATGAAAATGGTTGAGTTACAAAATCTATTTTTACATTCATGGTCTAGAATTTTGAATTTCTTTCTTATTAGCTTGACAAAAATGAATAAACAAAAGGATGTTTTCATAGAAAAGAGAAGATTCATTTATGAAATTTTGAATCTCTGTTGCATACAACTAATTTTTAAGGTGTATTTCAAATTTAATGTAGAAGTACTAAATCTTTCCTACTTATCAAAAACTCATTGAAATTTTTGTTCTCTTCTGAATATTTTATACTAAATTACTAAAATAATTTTTATTAATATTTTTGTATGAGCCAGAATTCCCTCTAGCATCCTTTCCCTTGCCCCTAACAAAAAACCGTTTGTAATAGTAATGAAATTTGAAGCTCCTTTGGTATTGCTAAGCTGAGAGGTACTTAGCACTTAGTTTCAAATTAAGGCCCTGTTAAAGAAACAGAAGGTGTGATCCCCTGTTGCTGATGCAACAGGAAGGGGCTGAAGAGAGAATACCTGTTGCTGACATAACAGGAAGGAGCTGAGTAGGGAGGAGCAATACTATATATAAGGAAAGACCCTGGCTGGGAAAGTCAGAATTTCCTGGGGTAAACATCATGGAAGTAGCAGCTGCTCTGCCAGAGAGAGAGAGAGAGAGAGAGAGAGAGAGAGAGAGAATTTCCCTCAGCAGCATCCAGAGGCTATGCTGCTACTGCTGGACTGAGAATTGAGAAGAGAAATGAGAATTGACAACTGAGACAGAATTGCTTGGAGAAAGCCATGTGGAGGCTAGATAAAATGATTCTGATTTTTTTGAATGGAGTTTATGCTGCTGAGTCCAAGGGCAAGGCAGAACTGCTGAGAAGCTGCTGGGAAGCTGCTGAGAAGCTGCTGAGTCTAAGGGTCAGCCAGACCTGCAAAAGACTCAGGAAGCATGACTGTGATGTTGGTACTTTGTCTGTTTGTGGCTTTATTAAGCCTTGACTTCCCAGGAACAGAAACTATGAAGGATTTAAGGTAGACTGAACACTGTGAGCTTCAGCGTGGAACAGGAACTGCATGAAGGGCTGGACAAGGAAGTGGGAGCTGTCTGCCTTTGAACCCAGGTGACAGTTTGGTGAATCCAGGTAGGATCTGGGACCATGGAAGAGGATCCAGGGAATCTGAAAGCCTACCCCAAGTCAAGCTAAAAACACCTCTCCATGAATACTGAGCAGTGACTGACCCTGATGTGAGGTTTTGCTTTGGGTCTCCCTTTGGGAAGAGTTATGATTTGGCCAGATGAGACTCTGGGCAGCCATTGAGCCCCCCCAGCTTTGAAAACCCAGATGTTGGTGCTTCCCTATCTGGTAAATAACTAGGTATGGATGTGATGGTCAGAGAGCTGGAAGCCCTGTCTGCTGAATTGTGTAATTTATTTCTGATTGTACTTTGTGATTGAATTGAGGACTCTGTGATTGACTAAATGAATGTACTACCCTGGGGGAGGGGAGGAGTACTTTGACTTTTGTATTTTGTGACCCTAAAGGAGGCAAGTCTCCTGAAGGATGATTGAATGATTGAGTTGATTGAGTTACTAAGTGATTGACTGACTAAATGATTGTACTTTGTTCAAAACTATGTGACTACTGTGGTGAAAACTGTGTGGTCATTTTCTGTGATAAGTTGTTGAGTTGTTACACAGTAAAT
>CM053583.1:216882240-216910314 GCA_028627135.1 Pseudochirops cupreus
ATTGACTGACTAAATGATTGTACTTTGTTCAAAACTATGTGACTACTGTGGTGAAAACTGTGTGGTCATTTTCTGTGATAAGTTGTTGAGTTGTTACACAGTAAATGCTGTATTTTTATTTTCTGTGATAAGTTGTAATATTGTGAAAACTGTACCTTGATTTTCTGTGAATGTTTTGCTTTTGTTTATTATTGAATAAATAGTGTGTTTGCTATACTATGTAATCAGAACTTTGAAAGCTGTTCACGATAGCCATCCTCTGGAATGCTGCTCATGCTTGGCTTTACATTATAGAGAAGTAAGCAGGATTACAAAGTATAGTGCCTCTATTTGTTCTAGGATCCATGGCCATTTGGATTGAGATAGTAAGGTCAAGGAACTTGGAGGGCTGGAATGTAATAGTAATGAAATTTGAAGTTCCTTTTGTATTCCTAAGGTAGAGGAAAAATTGGGAAGAGAAATGAGAACGATGCAAGAAAATCATGAAAACAGAGTCAACAGCTTGCTAAAGGACACCCAAAAAATACTGAAAAAAATAACACCTTAAAAAAAAATAGACTAACTCAAATGGCAAAAGAGGTCCAAAAAGCCAATAAAGAAAAGAATGCCTTAAAAGAAGAATTTGCAAATGGAAAAGGAAGTTCAAAAGTTCACTGAAGGAAATAATTCTTTCAAAATTAGATTGGAGCAAATAGAAGCTAATGACTTTGAGAAATCAAGATATTTTAAAATAGATCCAAAAGAATGAAAAAATAGAAAGAAGTGTGAAATATCTCACTGGAAAAACCACTGGCTAGGAAAATAAATCCAGGAGAGATAATTTTAAAATTATTATATTACCTGAAAAACCAAGATATAAAAAAAGAGCCTAAACATTATCTTTGAAGAAATTATCAAGGAAAACTGCCCTTATTGTAGAACCAGAAGACAAAATAGAAATTTGAGGGGGTGGAGCCAACATGGTAGAGACTTCCTCACAGCTCCAACTTTCACCTCCTCCAATACATGTAAAAAATGACTCTAAACAAATTTTAGAGCTACAAAAGCCACAAAGTGGCAAGAGAGAAACAAATCTCCCACTGAAGGCAGGCCAGCAGGCTGGCAGGAAAGAGCTATCGCACCAAGCTGGGAGCCGAGCCCAGCCCCATGTGAGGCATGGTTTTGGCCCCAGGGCAGCCCTGACCAGCAGCGGCCTGAGCAAACTTCAGGAGAGTGAAGAACCAGCAGCTTTAGAAGTTTCCAGACTTCTCAACCAATAAACACGAAGATAAAGTAAAAGGTCAGTGTGGAACTCTGTTGGAACAGGGGTGAATGGAAGGGTGCCGTCTGGCTTCTGCTGCTGGGGCAAGGAGTGGAGGAGGTACAGCGGCTATGCTGCATGGCTGCCTCAGGAGCTCCTGGCCTGCAGATGGTAGAGGGACCAAGCAAACATTCAGAGGGTAATTGCTTTTGCTTTGACCTGTGTGGATCTGGATCATGGTCTTGGGTGGAGGTCCTGGGGTGTGTGGCCAGGTGCCAGAGCATGTGAGGGCTGCAGAGAGGGAGCCCTCCTCATTGCTCCAGCAGCTGTGAAAAACTCAGAGATTTGGGACAAAGCTCTCTCTATTCTGAAAGTAGAGTTCTATTGTGGCAAGGAGTTCAAAAGCCAAGTAATTAACTGGAAACATGAGCAAGCAGAGGAAATGCGATCCTACCATAGATTCCTTTTTGGGGGACAAAATGGATAAAAGCATGGAATGGGAAGAAGATAGCAAAGTCAGAACTTCTACATCAAAAGCTTCCAAGAAAAATATGAATTGGTTCCAGGCCATGGAGGAGCTCAAGAAGGATTTTGAAAACCAAGTAAGAGAAGTAGAGGAAAATTGGGAAGAGAAATGAGAATGATACAAGAAAATCAAGAAAAGTGAGTCAATGGCCTGACTGAAGAAAATAAGACCTTAAAAAATAAATTAACTCAAATGGCAAAAGAGTCCTAAAAAGCCAAGGGGGGAGAAGAATGTCTTAAAAAGCTAAATTTGCCAAATGGAAAAGAAATTTCAAAAATTGACTGAAGAGAATAATTACTTCAAATTTAGACTGGAGCAAATGGAAGCTTATGCCTTTATGAGAAATCAAAACACTATAAAGTAGATCCAAACAAATAAAAGAATAGAAGGCAATATGAAATATCTCAATGGAAAAACCATGAACCTGGAAGATAGATCCAGGACAGATCATTTAAAAATTATTGGACTACCTGAAAGCCATGATAAAAAAAAAGCCTACACACCATCTTTCAAGAAATTATTAAGCAAAATCTCCCTGACATTCTACAACCAGAAGGCAAAATAGAAATTGAAAGAATTCACTGAAAGTCTCTTGAAAAAGATCCCAAAAAGAAAACTCCTAGGAATATTATAGCCAGATTCCAGTATTCCCAGGTCAAGGAAAAAATACTGCAAGCAGTCAGTAAGAAACAATTTGAGTATTGTGGACATACAATCAGGATAACATAAGACCTATCAGCTTCTACACTGAGGGATCACAGGGGTTGAAATACGATATTCTGGAGGTCAAAGGAATGTAAAGGCAAGCACAAGAAGCTTTTTCAGAAGAATTCTACTGTGAACAGCTTTTAAAGTTCTGATTACATAGTATAGTGAATACTCTGTCTGTTCCATAACAAATCAAAGCAAAACATTCACAGAAATCAAGGTACAGCATTCACAATATTACAACTTATCACAGATAATTAAAATACAGCATTCACAACAATTTATCACAGAAAATGTCCACATAGTTTCCACTACAGTGGTCACAAACTTTATGACAAAGAACAATCATTTAGTAACTCAATAATTCAATCATCTTAATCATTCAGTCATCCTTAGGGAGGTTTGCTGCCTTAAGGGACACAAAGTACAATAGTCAAAATTCTCCACTCATGGGGCATATTAAGTTACAAATCAGTTACTTATTAAGTCATCAATCACTAAGTACAATCATTTAGTCAATCAAATTAATCATTCATTATTCAATCATCAGAAAATACACCAACCCTTCACCCCTAGGTCACTAGTAAATTTACAATTTCTCAGTCAGTACACATTATCCAAGTAAAGTCTTCTTTCAGCTTGACTTGGGGTGGTTTCTCTGATTCCCTGGCTCCCCTTCCATTGTCCCAGATCCTACCTGGATTTACCAAACTGTCACCTTGGTTCAAAGGCAGACAAGTCCCAGGTCCTTGTCCAGCTCTATGTGCAGGCTGTGTTCCATGCTGAAGCTCACAGCGTCCAGTCCACTCAAATCCTTCATGGTCTTTCCTTCCTGGAAGTCAAGGCTCCACAAAGCCACAAACAAGTTCACACAAAATGCCAGCATCATATTCATGCTTTCTCAGTGCCCTGGTACCTCTGGCTATCCCTAGGACTCAGCAGAAGTCTCAACTGTCTCCCAGAATCAAAATCACTTCATCTAGGTTTTCAAAATCAAAATCATTCTCTTCAGCCTAGGGGTAGGGGGTCGGGAGAGGCTTTCCTCTTCAGCCTCCCCAGTGGCAGCAGCTTCTGCCTCCACAGAGTTTGCTCCAAGAAGATCTGTCTTAGTTACCAAGTCTCATAATTTTTCCTCAATTTTCAGTTCAGCAGTAGCAGCCCAGCCTCCAGATGTTGCTGAGAGAAATTCTCTCTTTCTCCAGTGCATCAGCTTCTGCCTCCAGGTTCTTGTCCCAAGAAATTCTGCCTCTCCCTCTCTGGGGCTTTTCCTTATATGCACACAGCATTAGCTTCCTGTTTCAGCCAACCCCTTCCCATATTATGTCAGCAACAGGGATTCATACCTTCTTGATTAATTACTAAGTGCTAAGGACCTGTTACCTTTGCCAATGCAAAGGGATCTTCAAATTCAAATTACATTACCATTACTAGGAGCTGGGATTAAAACCAAGAATCACCTACCCAGCAAAACTGAGTATAATATTTGGGTGGAAAATATGGTCATCCAATGAAATAGAGGATTTTCAAGCATTCCTGATGAAAAAAAAAACAGAGCTAAAGAGAAAATTTGACTTTTAAATACAAGAAGCAATAGAAGCATGAGAAGGTAAACAGGAAAAAGAAATCATAAGGAACTTATTAAAGTTGAACTATTTACGTTCCTACATGGAAAAATGATAATTGTAGCTCATAAGAGTTTTATCAGTATGAGGAGAGTTGAAGGGAATATATGTGTGTCTATGTATGTATGTATATATGCATGTATGTATGTATGTGTATACATACACACATATTTATGTATGTATAGGAGGGTATAGGTGTATATAAATATATATGTGAGGCTGTGCAAATGAATGTACGTGTATACATAGACCGAGGGCACAGGACAAGTTGAATATGAAGGGATGATATCTAAAAAATAAAATTAAGAGGTGAGAGGAATATATTGGGAGAAGGAGAAAGGGAGAGATCAATTAGGGTAAATTATCTCACACAAAAGAGGCAAGGGAAAACTGTTACAAGGGAGGAGAAGAGCAGAAAGGAAAAAGGGAATGGGACAACCTTACTCTCATTGAACTTGGCTTAAAGAGGGAAGAACATACACATTGAATTGGGTATCTTACCCACAGGAAAATAGAGGGGTAGAGGATAAGAGAGGGAATGATAAAAGGGAGGACAGATTGGGGGAGAGGGTAGTTAGAAACAAACTCTTTTGATAAAGGACAGGGTCAAAGGAGAAAATAGAATAAGTGAGGGGCAGAATAGGATGGAGGGAAATATAGTTAGTCTTACACAATATACCTACAATGGAAATGTTTTATGTAACTACTCATGTACAACCTTTATTGAATTACTTATTTTCCCATTGGGAGTGGGTGAGGATGGAAGAAGGGAAAAAAAATCTGGAACTCAAAGTTTTAAAAACAAATGTGTATATATATTTTTTTCATTGTTTGCTTTTTACATGCAACTGAGAAAGAAGATATATAGGCACTTGGGTATAGAAATCCTTCTTGCATTACTAGAAAGGTTTGGGGGGAGGGATGGGGAAGGATATAAGAGAGAACAGATTGGGGAAAGGGGTAGTCAGTTGGCTAGCTATTTTGGGGTGGGTGGTAGGGGAAAGATGGGGAGAAAAATTTGTAACTCAAAATCTTGTGGAAATGAATGTTGAAAATTAAAAATAAATAAATGGGGGGGGGGAAGAAATTTGAATAATTCACCCATCGCCTCTTGAAAAAGATCCCAAAAAGAAAGCTCCTAGGAATATTATAGCCAAATTCCATATTTTCTAGGTCTAGGAGAAAATATTACAAGCAATCAGGAAGAAGAAATTGAGTATTATGGAAGCACAATCAAGATAGCACAAGATATAGCAGCTTCTACATTAAGACATTGAAGGATTTGTAATTCAATATTCCTGAGATCCAAGTAGCTAGGAATAAAACCAAGAATTACCTACCTGGCAAAAATGAGTATAATAATTCAGGAGAAAATATGGGTATTCAATGAAATGGAGGACTTTCAAGCATTCTTGATGAAAAACCAGAGCTGAACAGAAAATTAGACTTTCAAATACAGGAAGCAAAAGAAGCATGAAAAGATAAACAGGAAAGAGAACTCATAATCAACTTATTAATGCTGAACTTTTAACATTCCTACATGGAAAGGCAATACTTTTAACTCATCAGACTTTTTTTTTCTGTGTGAGGATATCTGAAGGGAATATATATATGTGTGTGAGTGAGTGTGTGTAGATGTGTATATGTGTGTATGTATGTTTCTATGTATATGTATGTTTATGTACATATATGTGTATCTATTTATAGATGGGTGTGTGCATATTTGCATCTGTATGTGTGTGTGTGTGTGTGTGTGTGTGTATACATAGACACAGGGCACAGGGTGAGTTGAATATGAAGGGACAATATCTAGAAAATCAAATTAAGATGTGAGAGAGAAATATATTGAAGAAGAAAGAGAGATTTAGAATAAGGTAAATTATGTCACATAAAAGAGACAAGAGAAAGCTATTACAATGAAGGGGAAGAACAGGGAGGTGAAAGGGAATGAGTCAACTTTACTTTCATTGAATTTGTCTTAAGGAAGGAATAACATACACACCCAATGGGGTATCTTACCCTACAGGGAAGTAGGGGAGAAGGGGATGAGAGGAGGGGATGATAGTAGAGAGGCCAGATCAGGGGAGGGGGGAGTCAGAAACAAGCACTTTTGAAAAGGGACAAAGTCAAAGGAAAAAATATAATAAATGGAAGGTGGGATAGAATAGAGAGAAATAAAATGAGTCTTTCACAACATGACTACTATGGAAATGTTTTGCAGAACTTTACATGTATAACTTATTCTGATTAGTTGTCTTCCTAGTAAGGGTGGATGAGAAGGGAATTAGGGAGAGAATCTGGAACTCAAAATTTTAAAAACAAAGGTTAAAAAATTGTTGTTGCATGCAACCAAGAAATAAGATATGAAGGTACTGGGTTATAGAAATCCATCTTGCCCTGTAAGAAACTAAAGGGTAAGGTGGTAAGCAAAGGTATGGGGGTGGGATATAATAGAGAGCAGACTAGGTAAGGTGTAATCAGTATGTATGCCATCTGGAGTGAGGTGTAGGGAGGAGTTGGAAAGAAAAATTTGAACTCAAAATATTGTGGAAATGAATGCTGAAAAATAAAAATTAATAAATTCTGGAAAAGAGAAAGCATTCCTTCAATGAAGGATAGTCAATGAAAATGCTCAGAGTTGGGAGACTGAGTTTCTTGTGTACAAGGTACAAAAAGGAGGATCATATAACGGCATTAAATAGTACATGGGGGAGAGGGGATTCTGGGAGATGGAAGGTAGTTCAGAAAATTTGAAGTGCTTATGATTTTCTTCAACAAAAGAGATGAAAATAACAGCTCAGGACAAATATTGAGCACTAATGAATGAATGAATGAATAAATAAATATATAGATGAATGGATGGATGGATGGATGGATGAATGAACGAATTAATGAATGAATAAATAAGCAAATGAATGAATGAAGAGATAGATGAATGAATGAATGAATGAATGAATGAAAATAAGAGTAGGGACAGAGCAAGGGTCCTCCTGGGATAATCACAGAAGAACTGAAATAAAATTCCAAGATTAGATTTTGTCCCTGTGAAGAGTAAACAACTCCAGGCTAGGTTCTAAATCCACTTAAAGAACCTGAGGTAAATCCAGGGATTAGCTGAGTTAAGAGTCTGCCTTAGCCTCAGGCACAGGCACTTTTACTCCTGAGACAATGAGGGGAACTGAGTGTCTAAGCCTCAGAAGATCAAGGAAACCTCTGCTAACAAGGAACTCCAGACATAACTCTGCTGCAGAGTGAGGTGGGGAAGGAACCAGCACAGGCCTGTATATGCAGAAGCAGTGGGGGGGGGGAGGGAAGTGGGGGGGGGGGAGAAGGGGGAGACACTACTGACTGTGAATACTTATAAGAGGATGGGATCTTGATATTGGTTCCAAACCAGAGGGGAAAACAGAAGGAGAACCCAAAGTCAGAGGCAGCCCCTCCCTCCCCCATAGCCCAGGACTAGAGGTGTTTCAAAACAACTAAGCTACTGAAAAAACAACAAAAAAATGTACAGAGAAAGAAGAATACAAGCATAGAGTGTTACTATGAGAATAGAGAAGCCTGGGTTTCATTCTCAGAGAAAGATACTGAAGCAAAGAAACCTTCTTCTACCCTAAAGAATAATGTGAAATGATTACCTGCTCAAAAAGAGCATGAAATAACTTTTTAAAAACTTTAAAAATCAAATGAGACAGATTGAGGAAGAAATTTTAAAAATCCAAGAAAAAATGAGATTATGAAAAGAAAGTCAATCAATTAGAAAAGGGGATCCAGAATTTTAAGGAAGAAAACAATTCATTGAAAATCAGAATTGGACAAAAGGAAGCCTTGAAGAACAGAGTAAAAAGCAAAAAGCGCACATTATAGAACAAAAAAATAAACTAACAAAGAAGCCAAGAAGAGATGAACTTCTCTCAACACAATGCATAGTGTTTATTATATAGGCTTTCTTGACATGGAAATTTATTGCTATTTATTGTGAATCCTCTCTTATATTCTACTGTGCACATGGAATGCATTTTTCCCCCTTTTCTTATTCTGTATTTGTTTCAATATTTCAGTTTATAATATTTCTTTTTCTTTTAGTATTGTCTATTTAAGTATAATTTTAAAAAGAATAAGAAAAAAGCATACATGGAGGTGAGAATATTGACATGTAAGGAAACAAAGGAGAGTTCCAGGTTATAAAAGGTTTTAAATGACAAATAGGTTTTTATATTTGATTCTAGAAATGATAAGGCACCACCAGAGTATTCTTGTTATTGTTGTTTGTCCTTCATTTTCAAAGATTACCTATGGCATCACAGGGTGATGTACTAACTTGCCTGTGAACTGTATCTAAGTAAGGAAAAGTTGCTCATGGTCATCAACCTCTGTTTTCCAGAGTTATTGAAGTCCAATGTCAAGACAAAAGTCAAAACAACTGTAAATGGCCTAAAATTCAGTAAGCAGCCTTGGGGTCTTTTGTGTATGACCAAGCTCTAAATATTCCAATCATTTGTTCCAGTCACTTTCACAGTCATTGACAAAAAATTTTCTCATATGCCTATTCTACCAGAAAAAGTGTTCATATGCTTGAGGCAGATAATCCCCTAACTCACCAAAGAGTTTGAGACCTGTCAGTTATTTTGCACTTGGTTTATTCTGTTTGCTGTAAGACAGTTTTACTGAGGTGTGGCTACTGTACATGCTACTGCTCTTTGGAGCTACAGGTGATAGCTGAGTGATGGGTAAACACCAAAGGTGGATGAACAGCTCTGAAAAAGTTTCAGCAAACCCTCACACCAGAGGAGCTAGTATTTCCTGAACAACCCCTACACCCCCCAGAGTGTATTAAATAAAAGGATGAGGGGACAGAGCCAAGATGGCAAAAAGCAGGGACTTCCTTGAGCTCTCCCGCAAACCCCTTCAAATACCTGTATCGATGATTCTAAACAAATTCTAGAGCTACAGAACTGACAAAATAATAGAGTGAAGCCAATCTCTAGCCCAAGACAACCTGGAAGTCTGAGAGGAAGGGTATATTCCTCCTGGCTGGGAGTGAAACTCAGTCTGGCATGGGTTGTGCCAGCACAGACAGCATCAGGGGATTGAATCACTAAATCTGTGGCAGTTTCCAGGCTTCTCAACCCACAAACACCAAAGAGGGCATAGAAGGTCAGTGGGAAAACTCTGTAGGACGTTGGTGAAAGAGAAGCACCATCCAGCTGGGGTCCCACTCCAGCCTATCAGGCCCCCCCTCCCCCTCCAGCCTATGGGGCTTTGAAGCTGGTAGTGGCAGTGGCAGCAATAGTAGCAGCAGCCACTGCTTTTGGAGCTCTAGGACCATGGACAGAGGGGTTTGAGAGCTGATAAAAAAACCTTGAAACCGGGAGCAGTACACCCAACCCCACCCCCACCCTACCCCCACTGGAAGCAGAGCCCTACCCTGACACAAAGCTAGAAAGTCAAGAATTGGGCTGGGAAGATGAGCAAATAGCATTAAAAAAAATCAGATTATAGAATCTTACCTTGGTGACAAAGAAGATCAAAACATACAACCAGAAGACAACAAAGTCAAAGGTCCTGCATCAAAAGTCTCAAGGAAAAATATGAATTGGTCACAGGCCATGGAAGAGCTCAAAAAGGGTTTTGAAAATCAAGTAAAAGAAGTAGAGGAAAAGATGGGAAGAGAAATAAGAGTAATGCAAGAAAATAATGAAAAACAAGGCAACAGCTTATGAAAGGAGATCCCAAAAAATACTGAAGAAAATGCAACCTTAAGAAATAGACTAACCCAAATGGCAAAAAAGGTCCAAAAAGCCAATAAGGAGAAGAATGCTTTAAAAAGAAGAGTTGGTCAAATGGAAGAGGAAGTCCAAAATCTCACTGAAGAAAATACTTCCATAAAAAGTAGAATGGAACAAATGGAAACTAATGACTTTATGAAAAACAAGCTATTATAAAGTAGAACAAAAAGAATGAAAAAATAGAAGACAAGGTGTAACATCTCATTGGAAACACCACTGACCTGGAAAATAGATCCAGGAGAGATAATTTAAAAACTATTGGACTATCTGAAAGCCATGATCAAAAAAAGAGCCTAGACATTGCTTTTCAAGAAATTGTCAAGAAAATTGCTCTGATATTTTAGAACCAGAGGGTAAAACAGTTTAGTGCCAATACTATATTAACTGCACCTATGGCAGCTATGAATATGCCGGTATAATTCTGAATTGCAAAATATGGCACACTCTTCACATGGAAAACAGAACCAATACAACCCTTCTATACAACCAGACTGTTGTACAACGTGAAAGTATTTGCAGATCCTATACATGATTGCACACCACCATGGGGGGGAGGGGAAAGGGAGGGGAGAAAATCTGAAACTCAGGGGATTGTGGAACTGAATCTTGTAAGCTAAAAGTAAATAAACAAGTCATTGAAAAAAAGAAAAATATTTGGGAGGAAGCCTTAAATCATTAATAAATGTACAAGTTTAAAAAATAGAAAAAAAAAAAGAAAACAGAACCAAAACATTTATTCAAACAACAGAAAGCCAAATCCCATTACCAAAAAGAAAAATCCATCATAGCAACAAAGAAATATACTCACAATGACAATGCACAGAGCACTGACACCCCCAAACCTTCCCCTTACTAGGGCCTTCTAACAAACAAACACTTGCTGTCTGCTTCCTCTCTGTCCCTCAGCTCTAACTGCTCTGAGCAACGTCCACCTTCCTGCTCCACCCGCTCATCAAACTCCTTCTAACACAGACTCAAACTCATATGATTTAGTCTCTCATATGACTCAAGCAGGTTTCATGGGCCTCTTAATAGAGGGGAAGGATCTTCCCATTCAGCAAAACATACATTACTATTACATTTGACCCCAAGATCTTTCATATCCATTACATAGGGTAATGGGAGTTTAGCGGTAACTGGTGTCAACAGAATTTTACAACAATATAACAAGGATAACACAAAATAAGCACATAAAACAATATCTAATAATGGGGCTTGAGGATAAGCACCCCATCATTACCCCCTCGAATGAATGTAGCTCAAAATCTGGAGATAAGGGACAAAGGTCTCTTCTTCCATAGCTACCTTCCGTTGGAATTGGATGTAGAGCTGTCCCTTCCCCAAGAGGTCCCATTTGAGAAGTCAGTTCTTTAGCTGGCATCCAGAGGTTGGTTGCTGCCAAGTCCAGGTATGACACATCACAGTGGTGGACAGGGGGGTGACATCCAAAACAAGTTTAACAGACAAAAAGCCAAAGAGAAACAAGGAGACAATAACCAGAAGCAGGGTAGATATAGAGTCACCTGTGCTTCTGGAGTCTCTGAATCCAATATAATAGCCTTATTCATTCTTGTTTACTGTTTTATAATTTATAGTTTTGGGGTCATCATTCTGGCTAGGAATATAATTTCTTAAATCTGAGCTGGGACCTGGCCAATTTCCTGTTCTCCCTACAGGTGTGATGAACTTGAGTACAATGTTTCAGGAGGATCTGTAAGTGCAGTTCTTACTTCCCTGCTTAGTCTAAGATTAAGTCCTTTTCTTGGTACATTTTGTATAGTATTAGTTGGAATATTATCAATTCTTCCAAAATCTAATCCCGCTCTCAATAGAGGAGTAAACACATCTTGTCTTGTTAATCTCTTCTGAATTTGAATCCACTGTTTTTTTTGCTTTTCTCTTATGTGGAAACTTATATTTTCCCCACTTCCCCAAGTCATTTGTGAAATCTTATTCAGCAGCTCCAAAAGAGGATGCCCTATTTCCCCAATTAGTAGAGTCAGAATTAGGTGCTTATAAGTGGGGGGAACAGTCTTTATTATTATATTTCTATCAGAAACTGTTAAGGAATATTATGATAAGCATCAGCATCTCTGACCATGAACACAGTTTTCATTACCTCTTTATTTAACTTCTTCATATAGTTCCTAAATGAATACCAGGGTCTATCTCCACTGGGGCACATAGAGTCAATAGGATACTGCCTGTTACATCTGTCTGCAGCAAAAGCCAACAGATTAATTGTATTGTTGCCTTCTTGCATATGGTAATCCCTAAAAGCTTTATGTACAAAAGGATTATGACTAATACCTATAAATTTCAAGCAATCCATGCTATCTACCCATACTCTTCTGGCCCCTTCATTACTGATGCTCACCATCCAAGACACTAACACTTCTCTCATCCTTTGGGTGAATTGACTTAATATATCAGTGACCTGCTGCTGAGTAAAATCCTCAATTACTTCCCTAAACACTGTATGGCCTCCCTGGTTTTCCTGCTTTCATTGTAGTATGAGGTGAACATCTGTACTTGAAAAAGCCTCTTCATCTAACTTTGTTTCATTTTCCTCTCACATTCTCCTGGCAATCATCAGGGCCCAAACAAGGCCCAGCCTGTGTATAAAGGCTGCATGTGCATTCCTTTTGTTATTTTTTTTTTACTTCCTCTTAGCTAAATGAACAGTACCTTGTTCTTCTACTACCTGAGACTCCCTCAGCTTGCTCTTCTAAAGGAGAGCCCAAATGTAGCAGATTCCCATGAAAATCAGCCAACTCCCTTTCCATCTGAGCTTTATCTTCCAGTAGCTTGTCTCTGCTTTTACATATAATGCAATAACTTGCTACCAAGGCCTAGCCTCTCCTGCATATCCCTGCTAATTCTTTACCAGGTTCTATTGGTGTTCCTAGCAAACATCTTTCCAAACCTCTAGGTTCTCCCTTTGGTAGCCTCGATTTCCAATTTTCACAGAGCCTTGTGCTTTTAGTTCATTCTTTTACAAGGGAGGAATAAGTAAATCCTTCCATCTTGGGATATTCATTTATTTCTCTAAAGCCATTCTGTCTCCAAATAGAGGTCTGATATTTTGCTATCTGGTAGTTATGAATATACTGGCATAATTCTGAATCACTAAATATAGCACACTCTCCACACGGAAGACAGAACCAAAACATTTATTCAAACACCAGAAAGCCAAATTCCAACACCAGAAAGCCAAATCCATCACAGCAACAACAACAAAAATATCTATGCAATAATACTGCAGGGGGCACCACCATCCCCAAGCCTTCCCTCTGCTATGGCCTTCCCACAAATGAACCCTCACAGCTCACTGCCTGCTTCCTTTCTCTCCCTCAACTCTAATTGCTTAGACCAACTTCCTCTGGGCTCTGTTCTACACTTCCAGCTCCACCCCTTCCTGTTCTACCACCTCTGCAATTTCCTCCCAACACAGACTCATGTGATTCAAACTCATGTGATTTAGACTTCCATGTAACTATTACATGGGTCTATCAATGAACAGGAAAGACTTCCTATTAAACAAAAAATATATTACAATTATGCATAGAAATTGAAAGAATCCACCAATCGCCTCTTGAAAGAGATCCAAAAGGAAAACTTGTAGGAATTTTGATGCCAAATTCCAGAGTTCCCAGATCAAGGAGAAAATGTTGCAAGCAGCCAGAAAGAAAATTCAAGTATTATAGAAATACAATCAGGATAACACAAGAACTAGAAGCTTCTACATTAAGGGATTAAAGGACTTGGAATATGATATTCTGGAGGTCAGAGGAGCTAGGATTAAAACCAAGAATCAGCTATCCAACAAAATTGAGCATAATACTTCAGGGGGGAAATGGACATTCAATGAAATAGACAACTTTCAAACATTCTTGATGAAAACACCAGAGCAGAACAGAAAATCTGACTTTCAAATATAAGAATCAAGTGAAGCATGAAAAAATAAACAGGAAAGAAAAATCATGAGGTATTTATTAAAGTTAAAATGTTTACATTCATACATGGAAAGATGATATTTGTAACTCATGAGACCTTTCTCAATATTAGGGTAATTGGAGGAAATAGATAAATAGATAGATGGCACAGGGTGAGCCAAATATTAAGGGATGATATCTAAAACACAAAATTAAGGGATGAAAGAGAAGTATATTGGGAGAATGAGAAAAGGAGAGATAGAATGGTGGAAATTATCTCACATAAAAGAGGCAAGAAAATAGTTCCACCATAGAGGGGAAGAGGGGAGAGTTGAAAGGGAATGAGTGAACCTTACTTTTGTTGGATTTGGTTAAAGGAGGGAATAACATACACACTCAATTGTGGATCTTACCCTACAGGAAAGTAAGGAAGAAGGGCATAAGGGGGAGGGGGATGATAGAAGGGAAGGCATGTTTGAGGAGGGGTACTCAGAAGCAAACACTTTTGAAAAGTGCCAAGGTCAAAGGAGAAAGTAGAGTAAGCAGGGAGTGGGATAGGATGGACAGATATGTAGTTAGTCTTTCACAATATGGCCATCATGGAAGTGTTTTGCATTATTACCCATGTATAACCTATAGTTAATTGCTTGCATTTTCAATGATGGTGGGTGGGTATGGAAGAAGGAAGAGAATTTGTAACTAAAAATTTTAAAAACAAATGTTAAAACTTGTTTTTTACATGCAACTGGGAAATAAGGTATACATGCAATGGGGCAGATAAACCTATCTTGTCCTACAAGAAAATAAGGGGGTAAGGGATAAGAAAGGGGCATGATAGAAAGGAGGGCAGACTAGGGGAAGGAGTGATCAGGATGCATACCATCTCAGGACAGGGAGGAGTGGAGAGATGGGGAGAACATTGAAACACAAAATCTTGTGGAAATGAATTTTGTAAACTAAAAATAAATAAAAATTTTTAAATGAGAATGACATGGTTAGACCTGCACTTTAAGAAGATAGATTTGAGGACTAATTGGAGAAGGGACTTGAGTGGGCTTCCTTGACTGACTCTAATATTTATTAAGTAGACTTTAAATGTGTTCCCATCATACATGATGCTTGCTTTGGATTTGAGATGGATTCTTTTTATGATATTTTTGAGGTTTTATCATTGTGAACAGCAAACACCTTTGGTATAGGGTCTGGGTTAACAACAAGGGGAAAGCCACTTAAAAATCAAGTGACAAGCCCTGGGGATAGCTGGATTGGGAAGCCATCTAGGTCCTATCCACAGGGATTTTTATCCCTGGAATGGTGAGTGGAACTGGGGTTCTGAGACTGGGAAGATCAAGGGAACCTCTGCTAACAAGGAACACTAGACCTAGCTGTGTTGTGGAGAGAGTTGGGGGTGAGAAGGAACATACTCTATGCTGTACAGAAGCAGTGGGGTGGTGACACTGCTGACTGTGGGCACTTAAAGAGGGCTGGAGCTTTGGTTTTGCTTCCAGGGTAGAGGGAAGAGGTGAAGATCTGAGGCAAGAGGCACCATCCCCCATATCTCAGACTTAGAGGTGACTACAAGAACTAAGCTCCTACACTTTTTTTTTAAAATGTGCACAGGCAAAGGAGAAAGAATCCAACCATAGATAGTTACTATGGGAAAAGAAAAGATGGGGATTAATTTTCAGAAGAGGATGCTGAAGCAAAGAAATCCTCTTCTATCCTAAAGAATAACATCAAATAGTCACCTGCCCAAAAAGAATTCATACAAGTATTTTTAAAAGACTTGAAAAATCAAATGAAAGAAATAGAGAAAAAATTTTTTAAAAAGACAATCCAAGGAAAATAAGATTATGAAAAGAAAGTCAACCACTTAGAAAAGGAGATCCAAAATCTTAGCAAAGAAAACTACAACCTAAAAATCAGAATTGGGAAAAGCAAAGTTTGCAAAGTTATAAGAGATCAAGAAATAATTAACCAAAATATGAAGAAAAAAAAGAGAAAGTGAAACATAAAAAAAAAACAACCGATCTGTAGAACAATTCAAAAAGAGGAAAAGATAACAATAATTGAACTACCTGAGAGTTTGATAAAAAAAAAACAATTAAAAGAATCGTAATACAATAATGCAAGTAATAATTAAAGAAAACTGTCCTGAAGCATTAGAACCAAGAGAGTAAAGTAGACGTAGAAAAAAATTCACCGATCACCACCTGAAAGAGATCCTTTGAGGAAAACCCATAGGAAAGTTATAGTCAAATTCCAGAACCCCTAGCTCAAGGACTCCCAGCTTGAAGCAACAAGGAAAATATTTTAAATATGGTGCAACCACAATTAGAATCACGCAAGGCCTAACAGTAATGACATTAAGAGACTACAAGTCTTGGAACACTATTGAAGAGTGAAAGAACTGGGACTTCTGTCAAAAATATCATATCCAGCAAAGTGAAGCATAAGCCTGAATTTAAAAAAATGGACATTTGATCAACTCTCAGACTTTCAAGACTTTGTTAAAAAAAAAACAAAACTGAACCTAAAAGAAGATTTGATACAAGGGATTCAATAAGGATAGATCATTTACTTTTCATATATATAAAATTTATATATATGTCTAGGATTGCTATTAGTCATTGAGTAGTTTGTAAGAAAGATTGGGAGAAGAACTGAGTGTGATATGATTTTAAAAAGTAAAAACATTTAGGAACAGCTAAAAAGAATAATTATACAAATGAAGTACAAGAGGTGCAAGATATGGAGAAATTGGATGAGGGAGGAAGACAGTTCTGGTAACCTGCTTTCGTTGGGAATGGGTTTAAAAGAGAACAATATGTGTATGTCTTGAGGAGTACAAAAGTCTTCTATATTCAGAAGAAAAAAAATAGTGAGGGAATAGGGAGGGGGTAACAGGCTGGGAAGGGTTCTCTAGAGGGGAGAGGAAGGAATAGTTAAAGTGGGGTATAGAAGGGTGCTTAGATCAATGGGAATGGGAGGGATCTCTAGAGGGGAGGGTGAGGGAATAGGTTATAGGGCACTAAAGAACAGTGTTCAGATTTATGGGAACAGAAAGATAGGGGAGGGATTTGGGGAGAAGTGTAGGCTAAGAATAGGAGGGGAAGGTAGAAGGTAGGAGTAAAGTAGAGGAGTCAGGAGGGATAAGAAACAAGACATATGGGCAAACATAGAAACAAAGATCAGGAGTAGAGTTTGTAAGGGAAAGTATATGTCTATATGTGTATGTATATACGTATATGTGTATGTATATATCTGTATTTATATAGAAATATATCTGAGCTTAATCATAGTCTTTTGGGGAGGGGGGAGGAAGAGCAAAAAAAGAACAGAGTAAAAAGTGCACAGCAGAGAACAAAAGAAAACTAACAAGGAAGCATCACATCCTGTGTCTCTAAAATTGCCTTGCAAATTATATACACATAATAAACAAAATTAAGTTGTATATAATATATGGGGATCAGGAAGCCATTAACTTATTCTTAACCTTTTAATTTGTTTAATCTCTGAAAGATATGTCATAGCTCATTGTCAATATAATTTTACCTATAATTATTCTTTTTTTTTTCATCTATTTTCCTTAGGCTTCCAAATAAAATTATTCAAGAACTTCCCTAGATTCGTTGAACCATATGACTACTTATTCTGGTGATTTACTTAGATACCAATAAGAAATCTAGAAAATATTTCTTAAAAACAAATAAGTCATCGAAATGAAACAAATCTAAGGGACATAGGCAGTGTTTTCTTCACTATTTCTGATTTAAGTCAAATGTTTCAGAAAATAAAAGCAGATTTTGAAAGTGAACAGTTGTTTAAGACGATAGATTAGGCTGGAATTTGGATTCGGAGACAACTTCTTAAAATATAGAAACTATGGACTACTGGCCACAGGACCTAACAAAGGCTTTCAGAATATGTTTTCCTTAAAAATAGAAATTTAATTAAAAAAAAGACTTTAACCTGAAAAAGGAAGGGGTAATTTGAATAAATATCTTGCCTATACCCATCAAGTAAAAAAAAAAAAAGAATAGCTACTGCATAGGAAAAATATAATGGTGGATACTCAGAAATTCGTAGGAGACAAAATCCAGAATTTAGCACATAATAAAACCTATGGCCTTAGATATCAATGTGCAAATGCACAAAATATTAGCAACGTGCAAAATGAACTAAAGATTCTAATCCAAAGTTCTCTTTCTTGCATTTGGTGCAATGAGATACATATTTGGAATAAGATACATACCTAAACAAAAGGAGTAAGAAAGAGAAAAGAGGTCTTGTACAGTAAGAAGATCTCATGTAAAGCAAATTGTAAACTGTGAAGGAATCATGGTGGAGTGAATTTGACTGAAGAGTGATAGAGCCAGAAATGAATATAATATTTTCATTAGACTGTAGTAAAGATTACCTAAACAATTTGGGAAACAAATTATGAGCCAGACATAATGGTGATAATGGTGTGAGATTTCAGTTATTGAACCATCTTCTTGAAGTTTCTTTCTCCTGTCCAAAAAAGAGGCATTAATAATTTCTGGATTTTGCCTTAATTTTACTTTTATTCTTTAGAAGATGAAGGAAATGCTTTGAATGTGGTGCTTGCCAAAAAAAAAAAAAAGAAGAGAGGGAGCAGATTCCTGCTGTGAAAATCATGAAAACTAGAAAGGAAGTAAACAATGCATCTCAGAATTTGTGGTAAAGTATCAGAAAACCATGCAGAGTTTAACAAGCAAACTTTACCTTAGGAAAGTATACAGTAATCCAAATGGTTCAGAGACAGGTTCAGAGACAGTAAAATGCCATGGATTACTTACTGTGTGAGTCTAACAAATGAAATGACTTTTGGTACTGGAGAGGGAGTGGATTAAGTTACTTCCCCACTAAGGTACCCATTTAATCTGGACCCACAAACATAGCGACCATCTTCAATCCTGGAGTAGCCTCATTAGAGCAATTTCTTTTCCCGTACTCTGCCTCATTACATCCTCAGTCTTGGGATCCAGTGGAAAAAGTACTTTAACTTTAGGTTTTACTATGGTGTATGTGAACAGAGAGAGAGAGAGAGAGAGAGAGAGAGAGAGAGAGAGAGAGAGAGAAAGGGAGACGGAGAGAGACAGAGAGAGAGAGAGAGAGAGCGAAAGAGAGGAGAGTGAAAGAGAGAGAGAGAGAGAGAGAGAGAGAGAGAGAAAGACAGAGAGAGAGAGAGAGAGAGAGAGATGTGTGTGTGTGTGTGTGTGTGTGTGTGTGTGTGTTTCTCCAAGAAAAGCATGAGGATCCTAGTTTGAATATAAATTAGATGTGGGAAAAGTATATTTTTACTCCAGACAAAATATATGTTAAACAAACAAACAAAAAGAGATCTCATGATTGTAAATTGAAAGAAACTGCCAAAGTAGTAAGTATTGCTACAGTAGAAGACGGAGATTTTGATATCACAACAGGAAGCATTTACAGAACTATAAACATTTCTTGCATTCACCTCATCTTTTTGTTGTCTAAATAATTCATTCCAAGCCAATGTCTTTTGAAAACCTAGCCCCTAAGTGGGGCTCCTTTCCCTGTAAGAATCCTCTATCATGCAGAAAACCCCTCTGTCACCATGTAGCTCTGACCAACAGAACAAGTCACCAGACCTCTTGAATTCACAAAGTTGTCTACAAATACAAAAATATTCATCTTGAGTTCTGTGTTTGGACCCGTACAGTCAGACAGGAAAAGTACAGAATCAGAACTTGAGATCTAGAGAGGACCTTAGTGGTCATTTAGGCCAACTTCTACATAAAGAAAATCTCCCCCCCTAAAATATAGTGGACAAGTGCTCATATAACTCATACTTGAAAATCTCTAAGGAGCTCCATCACCTCTAAAAGCAACCCTTTCTACTTCTGGACAAATCTCATTGGTAGGCTTTTATTTTTTCTTGACATCAAGCTAAAGTTTTGAAATTTGAAATTTCCACCCATTTTTTTCTGTTCCTGCCATTTGAGGGGAAAAGAAAAAATCCAATTCTCCTCCACATGATCTAGATCATCTAGGTCAAGACTTGTGCTCTAGCTACCACCTGCAAGCAATTGTCATATCTGCTAGCACTGGAGAGGGTGCCAGGGGCTTGTAATATTGTCCACTCTACATAGATTTGAAAGAGAGAGATAGAGACAGACAGAGAGAGAAAGAGAGGCAGAGAGACAGAGAGGGAGAGAGATAGACAGAGATGCAGTGAGCGAGAGAGTTCACAGTTCAAGGCAAGAAGTGAAGTTAATTCTTTCAAGCGGATAGTAAACCAGTGCTGGGTGGGTGAGTGGGGGAATGGTTTGCCACATTCCTTTGTATCTCCAATTTTGAAAAAGTTTTTAAAACTACTGGGAAGGTCCAAGCATTGTCATTTCATGTCTTCTTCCCAGTGCTTGGCACTGGATAATCTCAACAAAATCTAAGTGTCACCCTTCTTGATGGCCTCCTAAATGCCTTATAAAACCTGCACAGTAAATATAGCCTAGTTCATACAGGAATAGTGCTAGGAACAGGTCAGCAACTTTTCTCTAATTTATTGATTTTGTGAAGGGTCTAGATAACTGAGAGATTAAATGATTTGCCCAGGGTCACTCAAACACTGTGTGTCATATATAAGAATGGAACCCGTGTCTCTCTGCTTTCAAGGCCAGCTTTATCATCTGAACCAATTGAACATTTTCAGATGAAATACAAACCACCCTAATTTCTGCTCAACCTAGAAAATTCATTTATGGATTTATTTATTCATTTGAATCAACTGAAGCTCACTTTGTCATATAAATAAATTTGTTTGTATTTCATCTTAAAAACATTTGTACGCTCAATTTTAGGATGAAGCATTATTTAAAGTTTATTTTTAAAGCTTATTTAAAGCTTAAAGTGATATTTAAAGATGATTTCGATATTTAAAGTAGATATTTAAAGCTTAAAGTGACCTCAGAGACCAACCTTTTCACTTTCGGAATGAAAAACTGAGTAGAAAGTTAAATGATTGCCAAGATAATCCAAAGTAAGCATCAGAGACAGTATTTGATCCAATATCCTCAGACTCCAAAATAAGTGTTCTTTTCACTCAACCATCTTGGCTCCTTAGAATCAGATTTTCTTTTATATCCAAAATATATAAATATAAGGATGAAGAATAATTACATTATTCTATGGGAAAGAATATTGTCCAAATATCACATTTTACTAGGAATGAAGAGAATTTCAGCCCTTAAGAATCAGTGCTCTGCTTTAGGTACTGAAGTTGAGCTATTTGAACATTTCTCTACTTACAACAATTTATTGTGAATAAGAGTCTTTTCCCTGTGTTATTCAGTTTTCATTTTTTTTTTTTTTAGCCTTAAGCTTTCTGGATGCTATATTTTTATTCAATCTTCTTCAGGCATGTGTACCCATACATACATACATACATACATATAATTTAAGAAAAATACCATTGCTTTTTAATAATAAAGCCTTTCAAAGCAATTTATACAAATGAAATTATGTTTCAGGATAGAATATCCAGTTTCAGAACCAAATAAAAAGTTAATTAGTTTTGCGGTTTAGATTGAAAGAATCTAGTCAGGTAGGGGTAAAGAAAAATGGCAAAGATGTGATCTTTAAACTGGGTAACACTTTTTAAAAATCAGAATTGTGAGCTCATTAAGAGCTGTGTATTCATGTGGACAATGTAGTAACTTTGGTTAAATTGATCTCATTTTATCAGTATCTGTCATGGGCTGCTCAGTGTCCATCACTAAGCAGGATTGGAGATGTGAATAAGAAATGACCAGATGGTGTGGGTAGTTCAAGGAAGAACCATGAACTCAATTTAATCATGATTTGAACAAGACTTTTAAAGATCCAAAAGACAAAGATTCAATTTATTTATCATTCTAAATTATGCCATTCTATTTCATTCTTTATACACTCCTAATGTTCAAGTTTCTCTACTTCTTCCTTAAAAAGCAAAGAAACAAAACAAAGCAAAACACTTATGAATTTTTCCATAGGCCCCTTTAATATATTTCTATTGTTTTAATAATTGAATCATTTCCATATGGATTGTTTTTGTTGTTTTATTAAACATTATGCATTATGCTATTGTAGTTCCTATCCTCAAGAAACTCACACTTGATATGAAAAACTTCAATTAGAAATCTCAAAGATATGCCTAGCCTGAGGGAAAAAAAAATGTTATGATGCTTCATTAAATCAGTCAATTAACCTTGAGCAACTACTCTGTGTCAGGCACTCTAGCAAGGTCTAAGGATACAAAAGAAGACAAAAGACAATCTCTGCCCTCAGAGACTTCACAACATACTCAGTACTCACAATCTAACTCTCCCCCAAACATATTTATTTTTTCACTCAATGAATCAATCCTCAAACATTCATTTGGTTTTTATTATATGCCCGACAATGTGCTAAGTGTTGTGGACAGACAAAATTAAACTGTCCTTTCCCTGAAGAAGCTTATATTATATCTATTCCCTGATTCTATATTAATATAATGTCCATCCAGAAATTTTCATAGGGGTATTATTTTCATGTTCTCCTTTCTAAGTACTTTAGATTATTTGTCCTCAAATGTATCAGGCATTCAAAACTTTGGAAATTACGCATTATAAAAACATTCTATTTTCAATTCTTGAAACTTTAGAATTTAATGAATGTATGACTGCTTAGATCTCTTCCCAGGTAAGAAAGGAAGCTGTCAAATAAAATCCAATCCAGCTTAATACAGACATCTATAACATCCCAGTGGAAAGCTCAGCTCACTGAACATTTACATTGTTTCTTGGCATGTGACAGAACCCATTCCTGAACGGTAGAGACTCTAACTTTCAGTGAAATGGATCTGCTGTGGTTTTCCTACATGGAAGCACAGTCAGAAGAGATAAAATTTCAGTAGCTCTGATCACACAGTGCCCTGAAGTGATAGATTGAATCAAATAAAAATAATGGTCTAAAAGCTTCTACTGCGATACAGGAAGAAACATCTTGACCATGTGATTACACACCACTGCCAAATCATGCTTTTCAGTCAAAGCCACTTTATGGCTCATACATAGCAGTCCAAAATGTGAAGATCATTGATTCTACAGTTCTGCAACCCTGGGATCATAGTATTTAACTTTCCGTTTTTAGTGTTGAGTAATTAATACAGAAACTATACTAACAGAGCCATGTAAGCTGTGTTCATGTACTCATTCAACAAATTTTGATGAGTGCCAGGGAAGATACACAGATAGTTTTGACAAGACAGTGTTTCTGCCACTCCCTTAAATAAAGCATGCATCAATTTATCTAAGTAACCAATGATGAGGCTACTCTTCTTCAAATGGTAAGAGGACTAGAAACAGTCAGACTACCAGTGCACATGCTTGAGCTTAAAGTTTAGTAGAGGGGCAAGACAAAAATAGATAATGATAATTATTTTAGATCATTTGAACCCCAATAAAGGCCAAAGCATGAACTAATCAACCAGACATGCTTCAATCTAAAAATGCCCTTTCCTGTGTCAGCTACTTTAAGACCAGATAAGACTGACAAGGAGTTTTCTTCCTATTTGTGATCATAAAGGACAGGATGCCTGCAACCACAACAGTAGGACTTCTCATATCTTGGTATCCTATAGGCATATGCTATACAGGGAAACCCTGATACCCTGGGATCATGATTGATACTACTTTGTCAATTGTATTGTCAATTTGTATTTTGACTTATTCTACTAAAAAACTTACTCTAAGGGACACAGATATCACGGGATTGTCCTAAAGCATAAAAAAGCTTGTCATTCTTTTGTCAGACAGTCAGAACTTATGTTTTGGCTCCTTACAAGCATATATCTGCTAACTTTGAGGGAATAAACAATATGAATTTATGTATCACCTAACATGTTTGCTTCTTTTAACCAAACTTTCAGGTTGACAAAAATTATAAAACATAATCTTACATTTGAATTGCATCAGAGTTGCGAAGAAGTGTTGTAAGAGGTCTGAGAAAGAATGTCTTTATTTACCTAGATGTTTCAAAAAAAATTCATAAAAGTAGAACATTTAATGAGTAGGAATTTAATAGGTGAAGAGAAGAAGGAAGGCATTTTGAAATAACAATATGAGTCAAAGTATGGAAGGAAGAAATTTTGGAGCAAGGTAAGGAGACATAGAGTAGAATAATTGACTGGAGCATAGGGTGCATGAAGAGGAACTACATAAGATGTCCAAGAAAGAAGGATGATGAAAGAAATTAGAGGATACAGAAAAAGAGGAGTTTGAACTTTAGTCTACAGACAACAGAGAATCAATGGAATTTTTTGAGCATGCAAATGACACGAACACATCCGTGTCAATGAATTAATCAACAAGCATTTATTAAACACCTACTACATGCCAGGAAAGGTGTTAAGGACTGGGATATTTTTTAAAAGGGCAAAAGACAGTCCTTGCCTTCCAAAACAAAACTCACAATCTAATAAAAGATGCAATATGCAAACAAATATATATAAGCAAGTTACATAAAAGGTGAACAGAAAGATATAGAAAGACTATAGTTTAAATGGAGACTGAAGCAAAACACGCTATCGTTCTCTTTCATGTCTGGTTTTGCTTTTTTTTCCCAGTGATCACTCATTGGTTACAACCTTTCTATACAACCAAACTATTGCACAATGTGAAAGTATTTGCAGATCCTATACATGACTGCACGCCACCATGGGGGGGGGGGGGGACGGGAGGGGAGAAAATCTGAAACTCAAGTGGTTGTGAAACTGAACCTTGTAAACTAAAAGTAAATAAACAAGTCATTCAAAAAAATGGGATTTTGGTTGGGACTTAAAGGAAGCCAGAGAGGTAAGCAGTTGAAGTGGAGAAGGAAGAGTATTCCAGGAAGGGGCAGTGGCCAGAGAAAATGCCTGGAACTAAGAAATAGACAGTCTAGTTTGTGGAATAGTCAGAAGGTCATGAAGAGTATGTGTAAGGGAGGAAAGTCTATGGTTGGAGAGTTAGGAGGGAGCTTGGTTATGAAGGGCTTTGAATTCCAAACAAATCAGTTTGTATCTGGGGCAATAGGAACCTACTAGCATTTACTGAGTAGGGGAGTGACATGGTGACACATGCATTTTAAGGAAATCACTTCAGTGGATGAACAGAGAATGGATTCTAGCTGGGAGACACCGGAGGCAAGCTAACCTACCCACCGACAGACTATTATAATAATCCAAGCATGAGGTGATGAGAGCCTGACTATAGCGGTTACAGAGGAGAGAAGGGAACATATTTGAGAGGTTTTGCAAAGATGAAAATGGCAAGTCTTAGCAAAAGATGATAGAATGGTAGCAAGAAGTCCAAGATAATTCCTAGGTTGAAAGCCTGAGAGACTATTTGGTCATTGCCCTCTATAGTAATGGGGAAGGTTGAAGAAAAGGAGGACTTAGGGGGAAAGATAATGATTCCATTTTGGACATGGTTCAAGATGTCTACTGGATATCCACTTTGAGATGTTTTAAAGGCAATTGTAATGTGAGATTAGAAGTCAGTAGAGAGATCTATGCAGGAAAGGTGGATTTATGAATCATCAGCATAGAGATGGTAATTAAACACACAGGAGTTTATGAGATCAAGTGGAGAAAGAAGACAAGAAATCCAAAGATAGAGCCTTGAGGGAAACATATAATTAAAGGGCATGATACAGAAGAGCACCCAGCAAGGAGACACAGAGTAACTATTAGATGGGTAGGAGAAGTACCTGGAGACAGTACCATTTCAAAAACGTAGAAAGAAGGAAGGAGTAGAGAGTGATCAAAAATGCAAAAGACTTGAGAGACACGAGGGAGAAGGATTGCAAAAGGCCAAAGGATTTGGCAACTTTGAAGTGAGCTATTTCATTGGAATGATGAGATTAGCAGCCAGATTGTAGGGGTTATGAAGATACTGAAAAGAGAGAAAGTGGAAGTTATTTAATATAAACGTACTTTCCTAGGAGTTTAGCTACAAAAGACAGAAGAGATATAGCATGATAGCAGGAATAGAAAAATGAAGTGGAGTTTTTTGTTTTTGTTCAGGATGGGACAGATGTGTGAATGTAGGCAGTAAGACTAGAAAGGGTTAAAGATTAGTAAAAGACTTGAGAAAACTGATGGGGCAATTTGGAGGGGAAGAAAAGATAGAATGAGATTATTTGAACAAGATGAATGGTTAGCCTTGGTAAAGAGTAAAGCACTTCAACCAGAATGAAGGAGGAAACTGTCAGAGGGAATCTGAAAGATAGAAGGGTGAAGAATGAGCTCAAGAGGTTAATGGCCTGGATTTGTTTCTGCAAAAAATGAGACAGGGTTCTCAGCAGAAAGTAGAGGAAAGGGGAGCCATGAGAGTTTTAAGAAGTGAAAAGGCCGGGAATAGCCACTTTAGGGAGTGGAATAGTCACTTGATAAGGGAAGTATTGTAGGATTGCCTAGTAGTAATGAGGTATAGGCTCTGGGAATCCCCTTGAACTTTGAATCTTCCCATTTGATGAGGCATTTGCCTGAGGCCATAAGCTTTTCTTCCTGGCTAGGCCCAAATCTTCTTTACTGGCCTAGCTCCTCTTTGTTTACCTAGCCCCCACCCTTGATCCTCCCAAAATATCTGCATACTCTTAAACTAGTTTAGCCCTCCATTGTCTCATCTCTAGGTAGCCTCCAGCTACTTCCCACCCTTAATCTCTCATCACTGGAGTCTGACCTCATTTGACTCCTCCTGAAGATCCTCCCCAAACTCCTCCTCTAGACAACCCCTAGATTCTGTCCACAACCTTCTGTATATAAGACCCCATCTTGTCTCCATGAGAGAGATAAGGACAAGAGAATTTTCTAGCACACAATAACTCTGTGTCAGATGATTCTGGGTTGCTTGTCCAATGCACCCTTCACAGATACTGAGGCTCCTTAAGAGTCTACCCATTAAGGCGAATCTTTAATAAACTGCTTTACTTTGGCTGAGAGAAGACTTGAATCAAATTCATTAGGCAGCACCCAGTGTGTTGGTATTTTGGGGTCTCAAGCACCCCGAACACTAAACCTCTACATTTTATTGTTCCCTGACCTCATCAGCATCACCAAGGGCCCATTGAGATTTTGTAGCATATTTTTTTTAATGGATCCAGTCAAAACAGTTGTACAATTTTCTCCATCTGTGCTCAGCAACATGTGTATGAAAGATTATTTTGTCGACAGTATGAAGGTTGATATGGAAGAAGAATAGAGAGAAGATGAGAACATCATCTAAGAGACTTTTTTAACAACCTAAGTGGGTGAAAAGATATTAGGATGGTGATGATAAGGGGCAAGACAGAGACAGACAGACAGACAGAGAAGGTGATACATTCAAGGGCTGCTCTGCAAGTGGCATCAACATGAATTGGTAAATGATTAGAAATGGTTTGAGGAAGAGAGCAGAATGAAAAGTGACCCCAAAATATTTGAAACAGAGGAGAAAATGTGAAATGTATTATCAAAGGCATAAATAGGAAAAACCTTAAGAAGAGAAGGTTTGGCAGGGGTAGGGAACCTGTGACCTGGAGGCTACATGTGACCTTCTTAAGTCCTTGGGTCTGACCCTCTGACTGAGTCAAAGTTTTAGAAAAGAAGTACTTTTATTAAGGCCCTTTGATTGAATCCAAACTTCAGGGAACAAACCCCCTTAATAAAAGGCTTTGTTTTGTAAAAGTGGGACTCAGTTAAAAGGTTACACCTAAGGGCTTAGAAGGGTGTATGTGACCTTGAGATTGCAGGTTCCCCATCCATAGGCTAGAGGAAGAAACAAACAAGTTCTTCACTCCTGGGTTGGGCATTAGTTGGATGATATAGCTGTGGCAGTTGGTAAAATGGACAAAACACTAGAAGAGAAGTCATCGGATAAAAGTTTGAGTACCAGCTCTGTAGATCACAGCACTTTGGTCAAATCACATAATCTTGCCTCAGTTACTTTATTTGCAAAATGAAGGGACAAGAATTGGTTATTGCTATTCTCCCTCCTGGCTCTAATATTATAAAGATACTGGCTATTTAACATTCGCTACCAGCACCCCAACCTGTAGCCTCAGTGGATTTTTCAATTATCTTCTAAGTTCAGATTTTCTGATGGAATGTCTAAAACTGCAACTTTCCCCTAAGTGACTTAGACTCTAAGAGGTTCACAATATAGTTTGCTATGCCTGAGCCAAATCTTCTGGGTCTTCCCTACTGAGGCTTCCATAAAATTAATCT
>CM053583.1:216910814-216940683 GCA_028627135.1 Pseudochirops cupreus
TCTTGTCAATAGCAATGATCATTTTCAAAATGCGTTCCTTTTATAATTTTGCCACGAGCTCCTACTGTAATTCATAATCTATTCATTAGAAATTTTAAAAGAATTAAAATAAAATTATACACAACTCCGAGAGGAATGGAACTTGACAACGATGCCGTCTGGAGTTATGCCTTAAGGCATAAGACAGGAAGAGGGCACTAAAGGACATCATCTTCCAATCCCTCCCAATGATTAGATTAATTTTATGGAAGCCTCAGTAGGGAAGACCCAGAAGATTTGGCTCAGGCATAGCAAACTATATTGTGAACCTCTTAGAGTCTAAGTCACTTAGGGGAAAGTTGCAGTTTTAGATATTCCATCAGAAAACCTGAACTTAGAAGATTACTGAAAAATCCACTGAGGCTACAGGTTGGGGTGCTGGTAGCGAATGTTAAATAGCCAGTATCTTTATACCTTGGAAATTAGCAAACACTACGTATCAGGGACTGATTTATTCCTTTCTTGATCACCGGGACTTAAAAATGTGATTGAGAAAATGTTAACAACATAGATTAAACTTAAAAGTTTTTCCTGTATGCATTTTTTTCTTCCTTTCTGGGGAGCTGATCGTTAAAAACTTACCAGCACATTGCTGTGCTTCCCTCCGTAGCTCAATCAATCACCCAGGTGAAAGAACAGGATACCATTTTCTTTGAGTTCCATCAAAAATATCTACTGGAAAACTGAAAAATTGACTGTGCTTGCTACCTGAATTTAAACTGTCTGCTCTCATGGTATAGATCTCCTCACTTTCCAAAAAGCTATCACTTTTTTTCTTTTATTGCTGCCTCAAGACGTAACTGTGAAAGTGTTGTGTGAAGGCTTTATTATAACCACCTTTACATGATCATCTAATTTTAATGTTTTGGAAAAGTCGTAGTCCAAAGTTCCTGGACCTTAAATCTGACTCTGAGAGGTTCCGGTAATATTCAGCAATTATTAAGAATATTCTTCTCTTTTTTATGTCAGTTATACTTTATTTTTAAAGATACTGTATAATTTATTTATTTATTTATTTGTGTTTTTGCTTTTTGGAGGGCAATTGGGGTTAAGGGACTTGCCCAAAGTCACACGGCTAGTAAGTGTGTCAAGTGTCTGAGGCTGGATTTGAACTCAGGTCCTCCTGACTGTAGGCCAGTGCTCTACTCACTGTGCCACCTAGCCTCCCCTGTATAATTTATTTTTTACATTAATTTAAGAAATTTTTAGTTTCAAAATCCCTCCCTGAGCTCTTCTTACACCCATTGAAAATTAATCCTATTGTACCTGTGAAGTCATGAAACCCATATTTACATATTTGCTATGTTACAAAAAAAATGGCAAGAAAAATAAAGTGAAAAAGTATGCTTCAATCTGCAGAGTACATCAGTCCTCTCTCTCTGTCTCTCTCTCTGTCTCTCTCTGTCTCCCTCTGTCACTCCCTCCCTCTCTCCCTCTCTCTCTCTTTCTCATTCTTTGGAATTGCCTTGAATCACTGTATTGCTCAGAGTAACTGAGTCTGTCAAAGTTGATTTCTGCTCTTAGTACGCATAACGTCCTCCTGATTTCCCCCTTCTTTGTAAAAAGTCTTCCTTGTACACCTCTTTTATGTGAGATAATTTCTTCATTCTTCTTCTTTCCCCGCTTCTCCCAATTGAACACTCTTTCTTAGCCTTTCATTTTTCTTTTGAGATCATTCCAATATGATCGATGGACACTCATACCCTCTAAGTAGATTCCTTCTAACCACTTTAATAATGATGATGTATCATTTTCCCACTGAGAAATATTAACAGTTTAATCTAATTAAGTTCTCATCCTTTCTCACTCCTTTACCTCTCTTGAGGCTTTTGTTTGAATTAAATCTTTATTATTATTATTACTATTATTTAGCTGTTCTTTTTTAAATCAAGAATGAAAGAAGTCCTTTTGTTTGATCCTGATTGTGGTTCAACACTATTTGAGCTATTCCTTTTCGGCTGCTTGCAGTATTTTCCCTTGGCATGGAAGCTCTGGAATTTGACTATAATATTCCTGGAGTTTTTGCTTTGGGATATGATGTAAGAAGTAATTGGTGTATTCTTTCACTTTCTATTTTCTCCTTTGATTTTGAGATACCTGAATAGTTTTTCTTTAAAATTTCTTGAAAAATTATATTTATGCTCTTTCTTTGGCCACAGCTTTCAAATAGTCTGATCTTTCATGAATTATCTCTCCTCAACTTATTTTCTAGGTCAGTTATTTTTCCTATGAAACATTTCATGTTTTTTTCTTTTTTCAATCTTTTGATTTTGTTTTTATTTTTTCTTAATGTTTCATGGTATCATTAGCTTCCACTTGACCAATTCCAATTTTTGAGGAATTATTTTCTTTAGCGTGGTTTTACAACAACTTCTTTTCATTTTATTTTTATTTTATTTTACATTCTTTTTAAAATAGTTATTTTCTTCAGTGTTTTTTTGCCAAATTTACCAAACAGTTTAATCTCCTTTCATCATTTTCTTGCATTATCCTCATTTTTTTCTTCGGATTTTTCACTACTAAATCTAGTGATTTAATATATAATTAATAATTAATCTAAATACTGGCTAAATCATTCACAGCTGATCATCCCACAATATTCTTGTTCCTTTGTACATTTCACATTGCATCAGTCCATACTTATCTTTCTGAAAGAATCCTGATAATTTTATTTCTTATGGTACAACAGTGTTCTACCATAATCATATACCATAACTTGGTCCATCATTTCCCAATTAATGGGGATCCTCTTGATTTCTAATCATTTGCCCCCAGAAAAGAGCTACTATGGATATTTTTGTATATGTAGCTCCTTTTCCTTTTTTATCTCTTTGGGATACAGACCTAGTAGTGGTATTGCTAGGCCAAAGGATATGCATGGTTTTATAGCCTTATGAGCATAGTTCCAAATTGCTCTACAGAATTGTTGAATCAGTTAACAACTCCATCAACAATGCATTGATGTCTCATTTTTTTTTCCCACATCTCTTTCAACATTTGTCATTTACCTTTAATATTCTATTAACCACTCTAATAGGTATGAGGTAGTACCTCAGGATTGTGTTAACTTGCATTTCTCTAATGAATGGTGAGTTAAAGCACTTTTTCATGACTATAGGTCAGCAGTTCTCAACCTGTGGGTTACGTTCAATTTGTAACATGAAAATACATCCTGCATATCTGATATTTACATTACGATTCATAACAGTAGCAAAATCACAGTTATGAAGTAGCAACGAAAAAATTTTATGCTTGGGGGTCACCACAACATGAGGAGCTGTATTAAAGGGTCGCGGCATTAGGAAGGTTGAGAACCACTGCTATAGATAGCTTTGTTTACTTCACCCAAGAACTTATCATATCTTTTGATAATTTATTAATTAAGAAATATCTATTTTTATAAATCTGACTCAGGTCTCTATATGTTTGAGAAATAAGGCCTCTTTCAGAAAAAAGTGCTTCAAAATATTTTTCAGTTACTGTTGCTCATTGTATTTTCCTATACCCCACATTTATTCCATTCTTCCTCTCCTTTCACCCTATCCCTTCTCAAAGTGTTTTGCTTCTGACTACCAGCTCCCCCAATCTGCTCTCCCTTCTGTCACCACCCCTTTTCTGATCTCTTTCCCTGCCTACTTTCCAGTAGGGTTAGACAGATTTCTATATCTAATTGAGTATGTATGTTATTCCCTCTTTGAGTCAATTTTGATGAGAGTTCACTCACTCGCCATCCTCTCTCCTCCCTTTCTTGCCACTTTACTGTGAGATAATTTGCATCATTTTACCTCTCTCTTCCTCCTTCTTTCAGGACATTCCTCTCTCATCCCTTAAATTTCTTTTTAGATATTTACCTTCATATTCAACTCACATCTGTGCCCTCTGTCTATATAAACTCCTTCCAACAACCTTAATAATAATAAAGGACTTTTTTAGGATGCTTAAATTTATTTATTTTTGATATTATTTTTTAAAATTTTGAATTCCAAATTTTCTCCTCCTCCCATTGAAAAAGCAAGCAATATGTTATCAATTACATATGTGGTCATGCAAAACATATTTTCATAGTAGTCATGTTGCAAAAACAATAATAGAAGCAAGAAATATAAAGATAGTGGAAAAAGTATGCTTCGATCTGCAGTCAGAATTCATCGTTCCTCTCTCTCTCTCTCTCTCTCTCTCTCTCTCTCTCTCTCTCTCTCTCTTTCTCTCTCTCTCTCTCTCTCTCTCTCTCTCTCTCTCCCTGTCTCTCTCTCTCTCTGTTTCTCTCTCTCTCGGGATGGATAGCATTTTTCATCACGGGTCCTTTGCAATTGCCTTGCATCACTGTCTTGATCAAACTAGCTAAGTCTTTGACAGCTGATCATCATTACAATATTGCTATTGCTGTGAACAACATTCTCCTAGTTCTGCTTAGATCAATTTTCCTCAGTTTATAAAAGTTTTTCCAAGTAAAACCTGCCTCTCTTAATGCATCCTAAGATCACATTAATTTTTACTTGTCTTATTTCCCATTTGACTCATATTGAGTTAGCATTACACTGAAGGTTCCAGTTTCCTGCCCCCTCCCCCCCACCCAGAAATAACTATCTATTACATTCTCATCTTATTTTTTAAACCAACAATATTTCCTTTAATTTATTTATTTATTTATTTATTTTTAGTGTTCAACATTCATTTCCACAAGATTTTAAGTTCCAAATGTTCTCCTCATCTCTCCCCTAGACCCCCCCACCCCAAGATGTCACACATTCTGATTATGCCTTCCCCCAGTCTGCCCTCCTTTCTCTCACCCCACCCCCTCTCTCTTAGCCCTTTCCTCCTTACTTTCTTGTATGACACGATAGATTTCTATATCCCATTACTTATATATCTTATTTCTCAGTTACATGTAAAACAATTTACAACATTTATTTTTAAAACTTTGAGTTCCAAATTCTCTCCTTTCTTTCCTCACCATCCCTGCTCATTGAGAAGGCAAGAAATTCAATATAGTTTATGCATGTGTAGTTATGCAAAAAAGTTCCATAATAGCCATGTTGTGATAGACAAACTATATTTTTCTCCATGCTATCCTGCTCCCCCATTTATTCCAGTCTCTCATTTGATCCTGTTCCTTTTCAAAGGTGTTTGCTTCTAATTACCACCTCCCCAAAATCTGCCCTCTCTTCTATTATCCCCCTTCTTATTCTCTTCTGCCTTACTTTCCTGTAGGGTAAGACACCCAAGTGAGTGAGTATGTTATTCCCTCCTTAAGCCAAATCCAATGGGTGTAAGGCTCACTCATTCCCTCTCACTTCTCCCCTCTTCACCTCCATCATAAAAGCCTTTTCTTGCCTCTTTTATGTGAGATAAGTTACTCCATTCTAGCTTTCCTTTTCTCCTCCCAATATATCCTCTCTCTTCCCTTAATTTTATTTTTTACATGTCATCCCTTCATATTCAACTCATATAGTGCCATCTATGTATCTATCTATGTATCTATCTATCTACCTATTTATTTGTCTGTCGGACTATTTATCTATTTCCTACAACTACCTTAATACCAAGAAATATCTCATGAGTTACAACTATAATCTTTCCATGTAGGTATGTAAACAGTTCAACTTTAATAAGTCCGTTATGATTTCTCTTTCTTGTTTACTTTTTCAGGCTTTTCTTGATTCTTATACTTGAAAGTCAAATTTTCTATTCAGCTCTGATTTTTTCATTAAGAATGCTTGAAAGGTTTCTATTTCTTTGAATGTCCATTTTTTCCCCCTAGGGTATTATATTCAGTTTTGCTGGGTAGGTGATTCTTGTTTGTAATCCTAGCTCTTTTCACCTCCAGAACACCATATTCCAAGCTCTCCAATTCCTTATTGTAGAAACTTCTAAATCTTGTGTTATTTTGATTATGTTTCCACAACACTGAAATGACAGTAAGCAATATTTTCTCCTTGACCTGGGAACTCTGAAATTTGGTTACAATATTCCTAGGAATTTTCCTTTTAGCATCTCTTTTAAGAGGCAATTAATTGATTCTTTCTATTTTACTCATGGTTCTAGAATATCAGGGCAGTTTTCCTTGATTATTTCTTGAAAGATAATATCTAGGCTCTTTTTTTATCATGACTTTAAGGTAGCCCAATAAATTTTTAATTCTCCCTTCTTGATCTATCTTCCAAGTCAGTGGTTTTTCTGAGATATTTCACTTTGTCTTCTATTTTTTCATTCTTTTGGTTCTGTTTTATAATTTCTTGATTTCTCATAAAGTCATTAGCTTCCATTTGCCCCATTCTAATTTTTAAGGAATTATTTTTTTCAGTGAGCTTTTGGAACTCATTTTCTATTTGGGCAATTCTGCTTTTTAAAGCATTCTTCTCCCCACTGGCTTTTTGGACCTCTTTTGCCATTTAGGTTAGTCTATTTTTAAGGTGTTATTTTCTTCAGCATTTTGGGGGGTCTACTTTATCTAACAGTTGACCTGTTTTTCATTATTTTCTTGCATCACTCTCATTTTTCTTCCTTATTTTTCCTCTACTTCTTTCTTGATTTTCAAAATCCTTTTTCAAGGTCTTCCATGGCTTGAGGCCATTTTTTTCATAGGCTTTGAAGGTAGGAACTTTGACTTTGTTATCTTCTGAGTGTATGTTTTGATCTTCCTTGTTAACCATAGTCAAGAGTTTTGTTTTGTTTTATTTTTCCATTATTTGTTCATTTCCCCTGCCTATTACTTGACTCTTAACTATTTGATGAAGTAGGACTCTGTTTTAGCATGAAGGGTGTACTGTCTCAAGCTTCAGGGATTTTGGAGAGTTGTTTTCAGAGATAAAATTTTTCAGTTCTTCCAATGTGGTATGAGCTGAGGAGAAGTGTTTACTCTTGGCCTATGCTCTGGTTTGTGAGTCACAATAGGCATTCTTTATCTATCCTGAAACTGTGAAGAGGTTCTCCCTCCCTTGGGGCCACAAGCTCTGCTATGTCAACACTTCTTCTTGCCCTAGAACTGTGGCCTGGATCCAAGTATGGGCAAAACAACAGAGTCCTACCTCAGTGCTAGCAAAAAGACTCCTGTAATCTCCTTCTAATCAGTTCTTTGACCTCCATACCATCTGCAGGATGAGAGTCAAAATTTTACAAAATAAATGTTGAAAACTATCTTTGCATTTAATTGGAGAAAATGCTATAATGGGGGAAAAAAACCTATATATATTGTTTCCCCTTAAGGATTATTCTCAGTTTTGCTGGACAAATTATTTCTTACTGCAATCTTAGCTCCTTTGCTTTCTAGAATGTCATATACTAAGCCTTCTATTTCTTTTTTGTTGTAGCTGTTAAATCTTGTGTGATTCTCGCTGTGGTTCCATTGTATTTGAATTGTTTCTTTCTGGCTGCTTTCAGTGTTTTCTCCTTGACCTGAGGTATCTGGAATTTAGCTGTGATATTCCTGGGAGTTTTTATTTGGGGATCTCTTTCAGAGGGTGATCAGTTGATTATTTTAATTTTGATTTTTCCCTCTGACTGTAAAACATTTATGCAGTTTTCCTTTATAATTTCTTGAAATATGATTGCTAGCATATTTTTGTAGTAACTTTAAGGTAGTCCAAATTTCTTTAATTTTCTCTCTAGACCTATTTTCCAGGTTTATTGTTTGCTTATTTTGATGGGATATTTTACATTGTATTTTGTTTTTGGTTTTTGTTTGTTTATTTCCTATTATTTTGACTTTATTGTTTCTTTCTCATGGAGTCAGGATATTAAACTTGATGAATTCTAATTTTTAAGGAGTTATTTTCTTTAATGTGGTTTTGTGTTTCTTTTACCATTTGGTCAATTCTGATTTTTTTCTTCACTACATTTTGTATCTCTTTTTTCAAATCTGTTAATTCTTTCATTTTTAAAAATGTCACACTTCTACCTTTTGTTGATTATGACTCCATAGAATTCATTCTGATGATATATTTTAAAAGTGTTTTGATAGGAATGTTGGGATGATTTGAGTACTGTGCCCCCTTTACTCTATAGCAGTGGTTCTCAACCTTCCTAATGCTGCAACCTTTAATACTCGTATGTGGGCATATCTGCATGTGGGCAGACCTGCCTGGAGCCAGATAGAGGAGTGGTGTCTTGGTTCCTAAGACCATCAGAAATATGTGTTTTCTGATGGTCTTAGGCGACCCCTGTGAAAGGGTCTTTCGACCCCCAAAAGGGTCACGACCCACAGGTTGAGAACTGCTGCTCTATAAACCTTGGCTCCACTCCTTAATTTTTATATTTTAAAATGCAAGGACAATTAGGCTAAATTCATAGCAAAAACAAAAAAGAGATAACCTTAACAAAGCAGTGACATTTCTACCTTTCCTTTCCCTTAAAAAAAAAAGCCCTCAAATTACATAGAGGAAGGCTCCCAGAATCAGGGATTAATTCTCTACTAGGTACATGAAGGGAAAAATTAACAAAGCAAAACAAACAAATAAAAACCAGCCAGATTTTTTAAAAATCCACATAACCTGAAAGATTCATTCTACACTGGTATTGTTCAATATATTCAAGATATAATAGAATCATTGAAATAGGGAACTATCTAAAGTTGGTCTTAAACTTTGCACATTATCCAAGTCTATTTTTTTCTGTTCTCTTTCCTATTTAACTTCTCTCTTTAGGGCACTGGCCCCCTCATAAGTATTTCTACTACAAAATACAGAAAGTAAAAAAAATAAAATTCAAATCTGCCAAGTTTGCCAAATTCTTTCTCATACAGTTTATTGGAAAACCAAGTTAAAACAAATGGTTGACCTGGCATTTTTAGATAATATGCAGGTTTATTTTATTCATATATTCTATTACTTTATCCATCTCCAATTTGATTTAACATTCCTAATCCAAGCAATTTCATTCAATAAATTTTTAATAGATCCTGGAGAAGATATAAAATTTAGATTAAGTTAAAATACCTAGACCCTGATGGAACTTATAATTTAGATGGGATAATGTCTGTACTGACTTTTTTTTTCTATATATTAAAGCCTAGATTATGTAATATATCACTAAATGTTATTTGATTACAAAATAATAAGAGATACAAAGAACCAGGAAAAAGGAAAATTGTCTCTGAAATGGAAGGAACTACATGCATAGAATTACAGTAAAAGAAGCAACTACGAAGTGAAGCTTTCTTCTTTCTTTTATTGAGAGCAGATTCTCAACCAGGCATGGACCATCCCCCAAGAGGCTTGTATACACTATATGTGGTAATGTGACACTGTTGTTACTTTGCTATCCCATGAGTATCATCACTTAGCAGCTCAGAACATAATGAGATTAGTAAATGTTGAGAAAAAGAATCTAGCAGAGGCCAAGAAAATGGAAAGTAAAGACGCATAGACAAGGATAGCAAAAACATAAGATCAGGCACCAGGGTGTTAGGAATTAAAGGGGCTGTTTAACCTCTCCAAGCAAAGTAATTGCTGTTAAAGTAATAGGTAGGTACAATTGCCAAAAATGCTATTACACGGAAAAGCAAAGTACTTAGGCAACCCTAAGGAGCCAAATGAAAATAGAAAATAAAGTCTTGTCTCCATATAAATCTGGCATAGCAGTTTAACATAGTAATAATAATAGCTTATATTTATATGGTATTCCATTATTCCAGAGCACTTTCTTTACAACAATGCTATGTAATATCCTTATTTCACGGAATAAAAAAGAGGCCCAGTTTCACGGGGTAAGTGTAGATACCAGAACACAAAGCCAGATTACTCTGAATCTAGCATTCTTAATTGCTCACCATCAAGATCAAATATAGCAAATCTCTTTCCTCAAAGTTCTAATAATTCATATTCTCTTTCTCCTCCCCCACTCCTCACCTCCTATGTTTAAGATAGATAGGTAGATGGGCAGATAAAACTTTTATTACATACTTATTATGTGCCAAGAATCGTGCAAAACTTGGGAGTACAAATGCAGGTTTCAAGAAAAGCACTCTGACCTTCAAATGCTTACATTCTTGTTTTCCCACTTAATAGTATTTTTTAAATTACATGTAAAGAAATTTTGTAGCATTCACTTTTATAAAATTTTGAGTTCCAAATTTTTTTCTTCCTCCCTCAATCCCCTCCCCTCCCCTAGACACCAAGTGATCTGATATAGGCTATACAAGTATAATTGTATTAAATACATTTCCATATTAATCATGTTGTAAAAGAAGAATCAGAACAAAAAGTAAAAACCACAAGAAAGAAAAAAAGTGAAAATAGTATACTTTGATCTGCATTCAGACTCCATAGTTCTTTCTCTGGATGTGGTTAATTTTCCATCACAAGCTTTTTGTAATTTGTCTTATTGCTGAGAGGAGCTCAATTATTTTTATATCCTTTCCAACAGTTTTTGATGAAGAAGAGAAGAACCTTGTGTTTGTGAAGAGTAGCCTGATTTTTGAGGGGGAAGGGAGGAGTGAGACAATGTGGTGTAATTCAAAGACAATTGTCCTTGGACCTGGGACAAGTTTCATCTCTAATATACTGACTATGTGACCCGAAGGCAAGTTGCTTTATTTTTTAGGATTCTAGACAATTATTTAAGTAACTCTGTGAGTTGCAAAGTAGGTACTGACCTGCATTGGTGGAGAAAATGTCCTTGTCCAGAAGTTTTATATATCAGGACAATCACAAGCCCCATCTCTATCCAGTCCCTATCTTTAACGTGTGTCTTACACTCTTTAAAAGAACAGAGCTTGCAATTTATAACACACTCCACACATTTGTGATACATTTTTACTTCTAGAAACAAAAGAATTCAAGACAGGACTCTGTATCCACAAACTGTATCTATATTCAGTGTTGCACAATCAGACATAAAACATTCAAAACAAATCTAATTGTGATGAGGGAAATTTCCTTCCTGAATTAGTGAAAAATCAGCTTATGAAGGAAGTGTAATACGCCACTAAATATTTTTATTCCCATTTTTTCCTGAATTAGGTTACCATATTTTCTAAGGGTAAAATGTAGAAAACTGTGACAGGACATAGAGGGAAAATGTTGTATTTTCATGTACACATGTTTATATAGTACTTTATTTTGGTCATGTGCATTTTTCTGTGAATATATAAAAATATGTGTATATATTTAATATATATACATACATACATATACAACACATTCATACACACATAATTATCAATCAAGTATTCCAGAGAAACAATAAGATTAAAATTATGAATATACCAGGAAGTAGCACAGGAGGTTTCTGAATCTATCCCCCTGCCAAAACAAAACAAAACAAAACAAAACAAAACAAACAAACAAAAAAAAAACACCTGATATTTTAAATTTAGCCTGTACCTGGTTCCTCCTCCTTTTTTTTTTTTTAGAAATTCCCATTGATGATGTAAATTCAAATAGAGTTTATGGGTGGCTCCAGTGTTTCTCCTTCTCAAGGCTCAATCATTTTGTAGCATGCGCTGCCAAGAACCTTGCTATGTTCTGTGTTTTTGACAGATATTTCATAGTCAACATTGTATTTGAAGTGTATTTCTTCTTATTCCCCTTGAAAAGAAGTTCTGAGAATAAAGACATATTTTTTTCATTTGATCACAGGGCTGTCTTTGGATCCTTTACTCTTTGCAAAATTCCTATACTCAAATTTGGCCCATGATGACAACTATTCGCATCAAAAGTTACTAGCTTAGAAATGGCAATGAAAAGAAATGTTCAGGAGAAGTGAGTCACCGTCTTATCCAGGTTACACTCAGAAGTTTTGGTTGTTGCTACAGGGTCTGGGATAGTACACTTAGCAAAATCTCTACAGAGGAATAGGGCCCAAGTTGATATCAAATTGGATGCATGACTGGGTAGAAATAAAATCAGCAAGTGATGGAGACAAAAAACTTGAGAGAGAATTCTGACAAAAATTGTAATGGTAATAAAATGTGAAGATCCCTTTGTATTGCTAAGTTTGCAAGTACGTAGCACCTAGTTTCAAACTGAGCCTCTGTTAAAGAAACAGAAGGCATGAACCCCTGTTGCAGATATAACAGGAAGGGGCAGAATAGGAAAACCCTGTGGCTGATGTGACAGGAAGGGGCTGAATAGGGAGAAGCAATACTGTATATAAGGAAAATCCCCATATGGCAAAGTCAGAATTTCCTGGGAAACTTGTGCTAGTGGAGCTTCTTGGAGGGCCAGCTGGAGCTGCTGAGGAGCTGCTGAGTCTGAGGACCAGCTGGAGCTGCAGAAGACTGAGGAAGTATGACTGTGCTGCTGGTATTTTGTCTGTTTGTGGTTTTGTTAAGCCTTGACTTCCCAGGAACAGAGACTGTGAAGGATTTAAAGTGGACTAGACACTGTGAGCTTCAGCATGGAACAGGAACAGCAGGGAGAGCTGGACACGGAACTGGGAGCTGTCTGCCTTTGAACATAGGTGACAGTTTGGTGAACCCAGGTAAAAGCTGAGGCCATGGAAGGGGATCAAGGGAACCTGAGAGCCTACCCCAAATCAAGCTGAAAGAAGACTTTACTTGGATACTGTGTACTGACTGATAAGATTGTCATTTACTTGTGACCACAGGTTGCACAGCCTGTGTATTTTCTGATGATTGAATAGTGAATGATGACTGAATAGTGAATGATTTGTAACTTAGTGCGCCCCATGAATGGAGAACTTTGATTTTTGTATTTTGTGACCCTTAAGGAGGCAAGCCTTTTTTCAAAACTATGTGACCATTGTGGTGAAAACAATGTTCCCATTTTAGTGATAAGTTGTTGTGAATGCTATATTTTGATTTTCTGTGAATGTTTTGCTCTGATTTGTTATTGAATAAATAGAGAGCTCACTATACTATCTAATTATAAACTTGAAAGCTGTTCACAGCATCATTCTTCTGGAAAGCTGCTCTTGCATGCCTTTACAAAAATATTAAGTATTTGTCAGTATAAAAAGAAGAGAAGAAAGAAAAAAAAACTTTATTTTAAAAAAATGTAACACTGAATACCCTTGAATGATTATGATTTAGTCTTAACTTAAAATTCATTTGCAGTAGGATTTACTCTCTAGCTTAGAGGTATTTAAAGTGTGGTAGAGTAACCCCTACAAGTCTCCAAGGCCTTTTCAGGGGGTTCATGACACAAAAATTATTTATATCGTAATACTTAGACTTTAATTTATAATATGGTAAATATCAATAAATAATGTCCCACATAAACAAAAGATATTCAGAAGATTCTTAGTGATTTTTAAGAGTGTAAAGGAGTCCAGAGACCCAAAAGTTTGAAAATCACTACTCTGCATCTTTACACTCAGTAAAAAGTGTTAGAAGTATGAGGAGACAGAGGGTGCAGCCAAGATGGCAGAGTAAAAGCAGAAACTTGCTTGAGCTCCCATTCCAACCACCTCCAATACCTGTAAAAACTGACTCTAAACAAATCTTACTAGCACAGAACCCACAAAGTGACAGAAAAAAACAAATCTCCCACTGAAGGTAGCCTGGCAGATTGACAGGAAGGGTCTATCACACTGGGCTGGGAGCCAAACACAGTCCTACATAGGCCATGCAGGCCAAGACTTGCAGCACAGACCAGCCAAAGCAGACTTCAGGAGAGTGAATCACTGGCAGCTACTGTAGTTTCCAGACTTCTTAACCCATAAACACCAAAAAGAAAGTAAAACGTTAGTTGGGGAAATCTGTTAGAACTGGGTGAATGGCGGAGGTAATGAGCCACCTGCAGCTTCTCCTGCAGCAGCCACCTTCTGAGATCCACACACATGCAGCTTTCAAGAGGACTGCTTCTGTGAACAGCTGCAAGGTTCTGATTTTATAGTATAGTGAACTCTATTTATTCAGCAGTAAATTAAAGCAAAATATTGACAGAAATCAAAGTACAGCATTCATAATGTTGTGACATAACAACTTATCTCTAAAATGGCCACATAGTTTTCACCAAAGTGGCCACATAGTTTTAAACAAAGTACAATCATTTAGGAACTCAATCACTTAGTAATTCAATCATTCAGTAAGTTCTTAATCCAATCATCCTTAAGGAGGCTTATCTCCTTAAGGGACACAAAGTACAAAGGTCAAAGTTCTCCACCTGTATGTCACAGTAAATCATAATCTTCTCAGTTAGCATCAGGTACCCACAAGAAGAGATCTTTTCTTCTTGACTTGAGTCTGGCTCTCAGCTTCCACGGTTCCTCTTCCATGGTCCCAGCTTCTGCCCAAATCTACAGAACTGTCACCTGGGTTGAAAGACAGGCAGCTCCCAGTTCCTTGTCCAGCTCCTTGTCCAGTTCTTCATCCAGTTCCTTGTCCAGTTCCCATTCCATATTGAAACTCACAATGTCCATCTCAAGTCCTTGAAAGTTTCTGTTTCTGTGAAGACAAAGTTTAGCAGAGCCAAAATAGCATTCATAAACATTGCCAACACAATCATCTATTCACTAGCGGCCAGTGAAATCAACACAGACCCTCAAGCAAGGTCCAAGAGGTCAATGCAAATCATCAACATAGAAATCAACACAGACCCATAAACAAGGTCTGAGAATTCAACACAAATCATCAATACATTTCTATGACCTCCAAAATCCTCCTCCAGGACTTCTGTAAACAGACAACCAGAAAATCCTTTTTCAGGGTTTCCAGTAAGGTCCCAGGGCTTCTGTACAAAGTATCACAAACAAACATCAATACAGACAGAACAGACAAACGTAGATTGACAGGATACCACAAGTTTCCTCCTTCTCCACCACAAGAACTCCCTTCTCACTTCTGCTCTCTCTAGCCTGGGCCTCTCCTTTTATAAGATCATTATCTCCTCTCCTTCCTGTTGCATCAGAAACAGCTTCAGGAGTTGTGGGATTCACAAGTTCTGGATCTTAATACTTGATACAATCATGAATTGAAACAAGGTGTTAACTACTTCTGTGTTAATTAAATAGCTGAAAAAGGTGTTAACTACTTCTTTGCTTGTCATTACAGATTCTGGCCCACAAATTGTGAGGGGACCAAGTGATTGACCAGGGGGCAATTGTTGGAAACTGTTTGCTGGCACTGAGGCAGGATTCTCTTGCTTTGCCCTGCTTGGATCTTGGTCATAGACTTAGCTTGTGGTCCTGGGGTGAGGAGTGCTAGTGTGGCAGAGCTTGTTGAGGTTGTGGAGAGGCAGTCCTCCTCATAGTTCTGAGGCAGCTGGCAAGAAGAAGCTCTGACAATAGCTGCACAAGAAATTTGTCTATGTCCCAGAAATTTGGGACATAGAACCCTCTACTCTGTAAGCAGAGTTCTACCATGACAAAGAGCACAAAAGTCAAGTAACTGGCCAGCAAGATGTGCAAACAGAGGAAGCAAAATTAAACTTTAGAATCGTTTTTTGGTGACAAAGACTATCAAAACATACAACCAGAAGAAGACAGCAGAGTCACAACTCCATCAAAAGCCTTCAAGAAAAATATGAACCAGTTTGCAGGCCATGGAAGAGCTTAAGAAGAGAAGATGAGAATGATGCAAGAAAATTATGAAAGTGAGTTAACAGACTAATAAAGTAGACTCAAAAAGAATACTGAAGAAAATAACAGCTTAAAAATAGACTAACTCAAATGGCAAAAGAGGCCCTAAAAGCCAATTAGGAGAAGAATGCCTTAAAAAAAAGCAATATTGATCATATGGAAAAGGAATTTCAAAAGTTCAGTGAAGAAAATAATTCCTTTAAAATTAGATTGGAACAAATAGAAGTTAAGGACTTTATGAGAAATCAAGATACTATAAAACAGATCCAAATGATTTAAAAAATAAAAGGCAATGTGAAATATTTCATTGGAAAAACCACTGATCTGGAAAATAGAGATAATTTTTAAAATATTGGACTACCTGAAAGCCGAGACAAAAAAAAAGAAATAGACATCATCTTTCAAGAACTTATCAAGCAAAACTGCCCTAATATTCTAGAACTAGAGTGCAAAATAGAAATTTAAAGACTTCACTGTTTCACTCTTGAAAAAGTTCCCAAAAAGAAAATTCCTGCAGTGAGGGCGGCTACCATGGGAGGGGACCGAGGCAGTGGCAGCAGGAGGCTTCCCAGTGGGGCTCAAGATGGTCCCTGGGGTTGAGGGCCAGGCCTGCACCAGCGGCCGGGTGCCTGAGGTGGTCTTCATCATCAAGGGCACAGCCAACCTGGGACCCTACTTTCAGGGACTGTGGAAGCACTACCTGCTGACAGCCATGGAATACTTCAATGGGGGCCCCCATGCAGAGACTGACATTGGAGGAAACTATGGGGGCACCCACTACAGCCTGGTCTTGTTCAACAGCGTGGACTGCGCGGCCGAGTCCTACATCCGGTGCCACCTGCCCACCAGCAGTGCCGAAGAGTTCATGCGGAGCAGCGAAAGATGCAGCCTCATCGCCGAGGGGCTGAGCGCGACCCTGCAACATTTCAACGACTTCCACAAGATGCAGGAGTGGATCGGCCAGATACACAAGGTCAGCCTGTTCATCTGTAACTTGTCCCATACCTGGTGCTCAGGTGGTGAACACCATGTACTCGGGTTACACCACGGAGAGCCTCAGGCAGAAGATCTGGGAGTGAGGCATCGGCCTCTCCATCGTGCCCGTACAGCAGCCCCCCCCCCCCCCCCAAGCCCCTTGCCAGCACTGTGGCTCCTGTTCGAGAAGGCGGAACCCTGGGCCATGCTGGAGATGTAGCCCACGGACGTGAGCCAGGACCCACAGCATCTGGTGCTGGTGTGAGGCCTCGTGTGGCCTGTTGGTGGAGGTTCTGGCCCAGGCCCTCTCCAGCCCAAGCAGCCTGTGGCACTGCCTCTGGCACCGCCCCCTGGGACCTCTCTCTCAGCAGCACCCCCAACTCTAGCCACTAACTCCCATCTCCCAGCTCTACCAGGTGTCCAGTAACCTCAGTGCTGCCCAGGTGGCTGCTCAGAATGGGTCCCCTCCTGGAGGAGCAGCAACAGTCCCGCCAAAGCCTGCCCCATGTCAGCCAGCTGCAGCTGCAGCCCCCAGGCAGGGTAGGAATAGGGATGATTGGAACAGGTGGACAGCCTCAGCCTCCCCCAGGCATTGGCCAGCTCCCTCCAGGGGGAACCCTCCGAGAGCAAACTCTCCTGGAGCTGCCTCACCAGGGCCTGTCCTGCTGCCCCAGAACCTGGGTGCCAAAGCCCAGTTGTCAGTCTCCTGCTGAACCCACCACCCCCACTGTTCCCCCAGGCCTCCCTCCACCACCTGTGGCCTCCAGGAGCCCCAACCCTGTTGCCTCCCCCACACCAGGGCTTCAACCAGCCACCCTTGGATCCTACCTTGTTGCACCTCCAACCTGCTCAGCCTTGGCCCAGACAGCTTTCCCAATGGGCCTCTCTGCCAGGTCAGATGCTCTTGAGGGAGGCCCCAGGCGTCCAGTCCCCCAGACAGGTTTGCAACCCTCCAGTGTCATGGAGGAGAACATCCTAATGCATCTCATTTGAGATCGGCCCTCAACCCTATAAAGTTTCCTCATTCCCCAGCAAAAAGAAAGAGAGAGAGAGAAAGACAGAGAAAGAAAGAAAGAAAGAAAGAAAGAAAGAAAGAAAGAAAGAAAGAAAGAAAGAAAGAAAGTCATATGGGGAAAAAAATTCCTAGGAATATTATAAGCAAATTTCAGAGTTCCCAGGTCAAGGAGAAAATATTACCAGCAGTCAGGAAGAAACAATTTGAGTATTGTGGAAACACAATCAGAATATCACAAGATCTAGCAGTTTCTACATTAAGGGATCACAGGGCTTGGAAGTCAAAGGAGCTAGGATTAAAACCAAGAATCACCTGCCTAGCAAAACTGAGTATAATACTTCAGGGGAAAATATGTCCATATTTTCAATGAAATAGAGGACTTTCAAGCATTCTTGATGAAATGACCAGAACTGAACAAAAAATTTGACTTTCAAATTCAAGAAGCAAGAGAAGCATGAAAAGGTAAACAGGAAAGAGAAATGACAAGGAACTTAATAAAGTTGAACTTTTTTACTTTGCTACGTGGAAAGATGATATTTGTAACTCATGAGGCTTTCCTCAGAATGAGGATAGTTGAAGGGAGTATGTATGTATGTGATATATGTATGTATGTATGCTTGTATGTATGTATATTTGTATGTGTGTATGTATATTTGTATGTATAGTTGGGTGTAGTGTGTATATATATATGTGTGTGTGTGCACATGTGTACATGTATACATAGATAGAGGGCACCAAATGAGTTGAATATGAAGGAATGTTATCTAATAAATAAAATTAAGAGGTGAGAGAGGAATATATTGGGAAAAGGTGGAGGGGAAAGATAAAATAGAGTAAATTATCTCACATAAAAGAGACAAAAGAAAGTTGTTACAATGGAGAGGAAGAGCAGGAAGGTAGAAGGGAATAAGTCAACCTTGCCCTCACTGGATTTTGCTTAAGAAGGGAATAACATATACACTCAATTGGGATTCTTATCCTATAGGAAAGTAGAGTGGAAAGGGATAGGAAGAGGGATGATAAAAGGGAGAATATATTGGGGTACAGAGTAGTTAGAAGCAGACACTTTTGAAAAGGGACAGGGTCAAAGGAGAAAATAGAATAAATGATGGGCAGGATAGGAAGAAAGGAAATATAATTAGGCTTTCACAACATGACCATTATGGAAATGTTTTGTGTAATTACACATCTATAACCTTTGTTGAATTGCTTCTCTTCCTAGTGGAGGTGAGTGAGAAGGGAAGAAAGGAGAGAATCTGTAACTCAATGTTTTAAAAACAAATGTTAAAAATTATTTTTACATGCAACTGGGAAATAAGACATATGGGCAATGGGGTATAGAAATCCATCTTGCCTTACAGGAAAGTAAGGGTGTGATTGAGGAGGATATAAGAGAGAGCAGATTGGGGGAAGGAGTATTTAGTAAGCTTGCCATCTTGGGGTGGAGGGTAGGTGAAAGATGGGAGAAAATTTGTAACAAAAAATAAACAATAAAAAAAATGAAAATAAGAAATTGGAACTCAAAAATTTTGTTAGAATGAATGTTAAAAAATTATCTTTACATGTAATTTAGAAAAAATAAAATACTATTTAAAAAAGAAGCATGATAAGAGGAGTTTAAAGAGTTTTAGAACACACTCATGCACATGCATACATTTGTGTCTAAAGGTAGCCATTTCTAGGGTGGGGTGATGGCTAGGGAAGAAAAAAAGAAATTTACATAATAATATTTTCGATATATTTGAAAGGAATTCCTAGTAGTGCATATTAAATTTGTGTTTCATTTGTAATATATTTTTTACTGTACTATGTTTTGAAAATTCTTTTTTTTCAAAGCACTCACAGTTTAATGGGATATAAAACAAGTAAACAATTAGGTACAAATAAGCTATACGCAAAATAAATTAGACATTTTACATTGGATCTTAGGCCTGTACTGTCTCCCTCAAAGTTCAGATCTTCTAGAAAACCAAGTTAAATACTTGATCTCTTCCTCTTGTTGGTGGCCATCTTCTCTGATGAAGAAACTCGCCTTGTCACCAGTCAGATTCATTTGATGGACCCAGAACCTCCAAGCTGCTTGAGCTCACAATTCCTCCTTCAATCCTGGACACATCCACCTCAAGACTATTGTTTAGTCACCTTCTCAGACAAGGAAACACAAAACCAAAAGGGCAGAGAAGTTGCAGGCACAGGCCTTTCAAGTTCAGTTCCCCTCTTGCCAAAAGAGAGTACTAAGTAACCATGATGTCAAAGTGGAGAAGGACCCGTTTAACCTCCATTTGATGCTGGAAGGCTCAGCGTTATATCATGTCACCTGAACGTTCAATAGAAAAGAAATCCAACTCAATGTTAGGTGTCCTTTTAGCTGATGCAGCACCTTGGCCTCCTGACATGAGTGGGGGGGTGGGGAAGACCAAGGGGTACCACTCAGAGGTTTGGGCATGAAAATTCTTGTTTTATTTCATAAATTGAAAATAATTTTTTTAATGAAGTCAACATCTTTCATTCTCATTTATGATTTTATGGCATACTTGTCTTACCAATAACAAATTTTTCTGATCTCCCTCCTTTCATGTTCATTGAACTCTAACTGTTCTAAATTTGGAACCCTCCAGCACAATGTAATGCCAAGCAAAAGCAACTTCCAAGGTTCGGATTACCAGCATAGTAAACCCCATTTATTTAGCAAACATTCACAGAACAGGGAAAGTCAAAATACAGTGTAACTTGTTCCTTTACCAAGTAAGTTCTCAATTCAATCCAGGTACTACTCCACCCCTAGACAGTACATTCATTTAGTCAGTCAAAAGTCTCTTCTCAAATGGAGATTAGTCTACAACCATAAACAACTCAGGCTCCACAATACTGGATACTGCTCTCCCAAAGTCCTTCTGGCCTTCTCTAGGCTTGGGCCTGTCTCCAATTCACGGCTCCTCCCAGTCCAGCCCTCTCTTTTCACGTCAACAAGTCCATCCCACAAGTGGGATTCACAAGCTCTGGGTTTTAACACTCAGCCCAAAACCAAGCCAATACAGGGGGATCTCCAAATTCTATTACCATTACACACAAATAAGGACCCACAATTCCCTAGTAATCCTGCCAGTTCCAATGTCACTATGCTTTTCTTAAACAATGGTGTTCAAAAGGAAAACCTCAAGAGAAAAATGGACCACCTTCCCTTTTCCAACCAAAGGACATGAAACTTGAATCAATAAGTCTCTTCAAATGCAAACCAAAAGAAAACCAGTTAACACTGTAAAATGCATACATACATAGATACATACACACATTTTATTTTTGCTATCAGTCTATCCTAACTTCCCCATAGCCTCTCTGCTTTATTACCTTTAATCAAATTCTAGACAATATTAGAAATACCTAATAACTTTGGCATTTGGTTAGTTTTCATAAAGTGTATTACATAAGAGTTTAAAAAAGGAATCTATTAAAGTTTAAAGATTATTATTTGAGTTTAAAACAAGCCCATGCAGACACAAACCAGTGATGTAATATGAATTTTATTTTGTTTTCCTAGTCCTTGTACTAAATCAAATGTTATTTAAATGTCATGGTTTCAACGACCACTTGGATCTTTTAATTGCAAGCACATAAACTGGCTTCAAAGTAGGCTTTCGAGAGACCAAATGTATTTTCTATTACAAAAAAGAATAAGCTTCAGGATAATCAGATTCCAAAAGACTTAGTAATGCAGATAGTCAGTGAGCTATAGATAGACCCAGTGGAAACATGTTCCTTAAACAATTAATTCAAAAATATTTTTCAAATTATACCTATGATTATACTACCACCATTTCACAATGAGGATGTTCATTTTCTAAGTGAAACTCTATAGAAAAATGCTATATTTTTATCAAATATTTTTTCGTGATTGGATTGTTTTTATGGGAAAAATAGCAAAGTTAAAGAGTTTTATTTTTTCCCCTGTATGCTGGGAAAAGTGTCAATAGCCAGGTACTCAATTTCCTAAAGTTACTACTAGACAACTCAATTTATAATACAGTGAGATGTGTAGGTCTAGATTTTTTTTTAGAGCCTATAGAAACTTATTGAGAATGAAAAATTGTGTTTTGAGAAAAACTTAGAGAGACTAAGGAGAAAAAATAATGAGTAATAGCACTAGGAATACTGAGGAGATATATAGTTTGTTCTGTCTCTAAAGTCATCATCTTTGTGATTGAAACAATAACTTTACTCAGGGTGAGTAATGGATTAAGCTGATCCTGTAGCAAAAAAAGGGCATTAATGGAAACCTTAAAGTCATCCTACAGGATGGCCCCTAAAACATTACATGTCTAGGTCTCAGGAGGAGAGAGAATGGATGGGTTTCAGTCTTCATCACTGGAGGAAGTATTCACATAGAAGAATCCACTGAGTAATCAAAACCAATACTGGAATTGAAATCAAATGATACATCAGAACAAACAGTAAGAAAAGGGACAGGATCAGACTTAACTTTTGTTTTTCAGATGACATTTCACAGAAGTATTACTAGTTCGCAATACAGCATAGCAGTTTATGTTGGTGGGGACTGATCATTCTTTTTTTTTTTTAAGGGACCTCTGATTAGTCATAGTTGTTCTCATAAGTCTACTTTCTGGCATGAAACTATGTCAGATGTCCTGATGGATGTCTATTGAAAATTCAGCAACTTCAAAAGAAAGCAAATTAAAAGCATGAAACTTTTTATGATAATTGGAAATTGGGGCTCCTTATGGAATGCCCCTTAGTTAAATAAAGTTGGTGAGGTGAATAGTAGTAGAGTTCAATTGCGTATGAGGAAATAGACCAGCATGCACATAACAAGTGAAAACAGTTCCAACTCAATGAATTTATAACCACCAAATTGGCCTCATAAGGTTTTCTTGTGAAGGTCAAAAGAGTTAATGGCGATGCAGATGTTTTTAAGATATTTACGTATACAAACAAAGCCAATGTAACCAAGATTAAGAGGGAAGTGAGAAGCTGGGAATTTTTACAACCAGTGTAAATGATAAAGGCCTCATTTCTAAAATATACAGGGAATTAAGTAAAATCTATAAGAATACAAGTCATTCCACAATTGATGAATGGGCAAAGGATATGAACAAGCAATTTTTGGAGTCAGAAATTGAAGATATCTTATAAGCATATGAAAAAATGCTCTAAATCACTATTGAGTTGAGAAATGCAAATCAAAACAACTTTGAGGTACCACATTTCTCCAGCCAGACTGGCTAAGATGACAAAACAGGAAAATGACAAATGCTGGAGAGGATGTGGAAAAATTGGAACACGTGCATTTTTGGTGGAGTTGTGAACTGATACAACCATTCTGGAGAGCAATCTGGAACTATGCCCAAAGGATATAAATAATTGAATACCCTTGGACCCAGTAATAACACTTCTGGAGTTGTAACCCAAAGAGATCATAGAAGTGAGAGGAAGACCCATATGTACAAACATATTTATTGCAGCTCTCTTTGTGGTGGCAAAAAACTGGCAATTAAGGGAATGCCCATCAATTGGGGAACGGCTAAACAAGTTGTGGTATATGAATGTAATGGAATACTATTGTGCTATAAGAAATGGGGAGGAGACAGTCTTCATATTCACCTGGAGAGGCTTCTGCAAACTGATACTAAGTGAGAAGAGCAGAACCAGGAAAAATTTGTAGACAATCACGGACACATTGTATATGTGACGACCAACTTTGATAAACTAGACTCTTCTTAGCAATGCACAGTTATAAGACAACTCTGCAAGTCTCAGGATGGAAGGAGATGTCTACATTCAGAGAAAGATCTAGAAAGAACAGAGTTTAAATGGAGACTGAAGCAATCTGCATGCTAGAGTTCTTTTCCATGTTTGGTTCTTTCTTTTTTCCCGTTGTTCACTCCATTGGTTACAATCCTTTTATACGACCAGACTAATGTCCAATGTGAAAGTATTTGCAGATCCTATACTTGACTGTATGCTGCCATGGCGGGGGTAGAGGGGAGATGAGGGAGGGGAGAAAATTTGAAACTCAAGGGACTATGGAACTGAATCTTGTAAACTAAAAGTAAATAAATAAATAATTTTTTTAAAAAGGTATTTATGCATTTTCTGTTATCATCATCATCACTATCACCACCATCAGCATCACCACTATTAATAAAAAATAGATAATAATTGTACTAAAAGACATATGTGTATGCATATAGATGTCTAAGTGCCAATGTATGTGTGTGTGTTTATATGTGTGTGTATAAAATTTAGTTCATCAAGGAAGATTTGAATCTTTTTAGCAGATGAACTAAAAGTAACAATGTTCCATCATTCCTAAAACATGTGCTCTATCAACTCCTCACCTTAATATGATCAAATTATATATTCCATGTGAACCACAGTTTCCTCATCTACAAAAAGTGGAACTCTAGTAATATGATTGTTGTCATTTAAAGGCTGCTCATGTGTGATATCTTTATGATTACACAGCACTTAAGGCACAACATACATGTAATTCAATGAGAGTATTCCTAAAGTTGCAGAGTATAGATTTATTTATGCTGAATACTTTGAAAGTACCCAAATAGCATTTAATAACCTTTTAGTAAGGGCAGCAAAAAATCTCACGAAAACTAGAAAAACAGATTCTCATCATTGGAAGAATGGCAACAAATTATTGTGTATGTATGTAACAGAATATATTATGTCACTATATTATGTTACTAATATTAAAAATCCAGGCAAACTTCACAAGATTGTATAAACTGATAAAGTGAGTAGAAGTTAGATATTAATTTACACAATTACACCATAATATAAAGGCAAATACAGCTATTTTTCAGTGAAATGTTGGTGACATGTTCCTCTCCTCTCACAAGAAAGGTAGTGAACTCTTTAGGTTCTAAATGAGACATATGGTACATACATTATAAGTTGTATTCATTTGTTTTGCTCAATTGTACTTTGTTGTGAAAAGGGATTTTATTGGAGGAAGAGGAGGATTCTCTAAGCGTGACTGAGGCAAAACCAAGGGTATGCATAAAATATTGATCTGATTTCAGAGAAAGGAACAAAGAACAATATTTAATTTTAAGTCCCAGCTTTAATATTTAGTGCCTGAGTGACTTTATGCAAGTTACTGGTACTCCTTTCGTCCCCATTTCCTCATCTATAAAAAAGACAATTGAATTTTTTGATCCCTATGAGCCCTCTCAGCTCTAAATTCTATGACCCTATGAACAAAGTATAGTGACGCTACAAGAGCTAAAGCAAGGCCATTCTATTACTTATTGCCGAATGGGAGGATAAATAGGATGAGGTCAAAGAAAAGTCTAGTTAGTGGTGTCATTTTTTAAAAAATTTTATTAATACTGTGTATGAACCAGTGCTCCAGTATGAGAGCTACTGGTGCAGTTACTAGAAATAGACCTTTAAAAATAAAAATGAAACAATTTATAAAGAATTTTAAAATAGCGGTATTATACACACACTGAGACTGGCCACTACAGCATTTCTCTATCATTTTTAATTTGTCTCATTACTGACCAAATGGTATTGGAATTTGTCATCCTGGAATTTTTAGATATTTTAGATATTCATCAGAAAGTATACAAGAGCCTGGATAGACATAGACATTTAGTCTATGGGATGAAAGCCCAGGGTATATGATGTGCCACTGCCACAGGCTCTGCACTTCTGTCTCACCCATCTCCAACGGCCTCTGTCCTACACTGAGAGATTTGGGAATTTCCCCCGCCGCTATGGTCAGGTACAATGTATTCTCGGAAGAGCTCACAAAGGATTTTAAAAAGATAAATTGACCGATTCTTTTTAAAATACAATGGACAAAATGGGGGAAAAAATAACTGATAAGAACAAATCTTTAAAAAGTAGCATTTGCAAAATGGATAGGGAGGTACTAGAGAAAATAACTCCTTGAAGAGTAAAATTGGTCAAATGGAAAAGAAGGTACAGAAGTTAACTGCAGAAAACAATTCCTTAAAAGTTAGAACTGGGCAAATAGAAGCTAAAGACTCTATGAGGCATCAAGAATCAGGCAAACAAAATCAGAGAAATAAAAAAGAAGAAAATGTAAAATATCTAATTGGAAAAACAACTGAACTAGAAAATAGATCCAAGAGAGAGAATTTAAGAATTATTGGTCTAGAGATGAAAAAAAAAACAACACATGGACAGAATCTTCCAAGAAATCATCAGGGTAAACTATCCCAAGGTCCTAGAACCAGAGGGTAAAACAGCCATCGCAAGAATCAACTAAATACTTCCTGAAAGAGATCTCAGACTGAAAACGTCAAGGAACGTTGCAGCCAAATTCCAGAATTATCATGTCAGCAGCTAGGAAGAAACAATGAAAATACTGTGGAACTGACGCCAGTCTCACACAGGACCCTGAGGCTTCTACATTAAAGCATGGGAAGGGACTGGAATATGATATTCCATAAGACAAAGGAGCTTGTGACGAGGTGCTTCTGAATATTTTGGGGTGATCTTAAAACTAACATTGTTGTAACTTCAATCTGTAAAAATCTCATTTGTGTTAACAGTTTGTAACATCAGCCTGTTGTAAAAGCCACAAAGCATTAACTCTGTCCCTTCCCTGCCCCCAGCCTAGAGGTATTTCCTCTGAAACCATTGACTCCATAGCTGTGATAATGAATTCTTTTAAAAGCATTTCCTCCTTTTGTTCTAGTAAACAAGACTCATCCAGTTGCAAACTGGATGGGTACTTCTCATTTATATTTGACCTCAAATCTGACCGCTGGTTGACTTTTATGACATTTCAAGGCAAAAGTATTAGTCACTCCTTGGCTCTTCCCAGGCCCCTCCCTAACTCCACCTCTATACACCTCGTTAGCCTAATGAACCCATGACTGACAGTTTTGTGTCTTTAAAAACTGCCTCTCTAGTCCCAGGTTTTTTCAGGCTTTTTCCTATCGCACCTCCTGCCCGCCGCAGAGCGTTACACTTAAACTCTATAACCCTGTACTCTGCAGGCTTTCTAACTCTGCCTTAAATCCCTGTCAGCTTGCAGGTCTCCTTATCCCACCCCTAGCCTCAGTCTAACAATAAACTTTTATAACTCTGCCAAGGACAGCTGAGTCCAGTAATTGTTTTCAGATGACGAACCTAGAAAGGATTTCAATAGAAATCCCCCCTACTTATACCTCTTCACTTGGACTACAACTAAAGAACAGCTACCCAACACAACTGAATGTAGTCTTTTAGGCAAGGAGATGGCTATTCAATGAAATAAGGGACTTCCAGACCTTCCTGATGAAAAGATTGGAGCTCAGTGGAAAATTTCATCTTCAAATACAAGAGAGGAATAAAAAGGTAAACAAGGAAAAAAGAGAAAAAAATATATTATTCAATAAGGGCAAGTTGTTTATATCCCCAATGAGGGATGATGATACTTATTAATCTTGAGAATGGTAGACTTACTATGACATTTAAAATGGTTATACACAGACAGAGAGCAGCGGTATGAATTAATTGATGTGATGATAAACAACCTCATTAAGGGGTGCAAAGGGATTGTAATGGAAGAAGCAGATAGGTGGAGGCAGGAAAGGATAAATTACATTATAGTAAAAGGAAAGAAGGAAGGGAGGAGGATATTGTTTGAGATTTGCTCTCATCAGATTTGGTTCAAAGAGGAAATGACAGGCTCTGTTAAGGATAGAAATCTAACTTGTTCTAAAGGCAGTAGGAGGGCAAATAGGAAAGAAAATGGGGGGGATAGTTACAAGGGAGGGAAGAAGTAGTAAGGGATAAGGGTAAGAAAAGGGAGAGGCTGTTAGGGAGGGAAAATTGAGAGATGTGGTGGTCAAAAGCAAAATTCTTTTGAGGAGGATGAAGGAGAAGGGAGAAATAAAAGCATAAATGGGGAAGGGAGAATAAGATGGAGAGAAAGACAAAGACAGGAATCCTAACTATGTATTTCAATGGAATGAACTCTACCATAAAATGGAGCAGAGAGTAGAATGGATTAAAAACCAAAATCCTACAATATGTTGTTTGCAAGAAACACATTTGAAGCAAGGAGATACACACAGGGTAAAGGTAAAAAGCTGGAGTAGAATATATTATGCTTCAATTAAAGTAAAAAAAAAAAAAGCAGGGGTAGCAATCCTAATCTCAGACAAAGCTAAAGCAAAAATAGATCTAAACAAAAGAGTTAAGGAAGGGAACTGCATCCTGCTAAAAGTTGCCATGCTAATGGAAATTTGAAGATCTTCCCTTCCCCTTAATAAGCCTAAGGGAATTTGAGGACCTTCTTTGATTTGAAAATATCCTCTGATCCTTAATAGACTGAATGTGATCACATAGCTCCTGTGGTTGTAGGAGTTTTTTGAAGGATGGAGAAGTGCCCACAGGAGAAACTTTCTTAGGGGAGGCTTGTTTGTCAGGAAGGCCCACACTTTGGAACTTTGTAATTAAGGAGTGGGACATGATGGTTGTGATCTTCTCTGACACTGGAGAAGTCTATATATACCTCTGAGGTGAGGTTTTGCTTTGCAACTCACTTGTGGGAAAAGTTGTGGCTATATGAGATTTTGAGCAGCCATTAAGCCCCCTGGCTTTGAAATTCCAAATGCTGGTGATTCTCTCTCTTGTAACTAATACAGTATGGATGTAATGGTTAGCCAGCTAGAAGCTCTGTCTGTTGGTTTGTTGAATAGTGTAATTTTCTCTCTCTACATTTTTTCTCTTTTTGTAACTTCTGTTTGTATTCTCTGAAGTTCAGGGTGCTGACTTTTTCCTTTGAACTAGGTCAATGATATATGTTTGATTAAAGTAAGATTGTTAACCCTTTTTGAATTTCTATCCTTTAGAAAAGCAGATCAAAATACCTGTGCTAGCAGCCACCATGGGTTTGCTAGGGTGCTTGCTGCTACTAAAGGGATGATAGACAATGAAGTAATATCATTACTAAACATATATGCACCAAGTGGTATAGCATCTATATTCATAGAGGAGATGTTAAGGGAGTTAGAGGAAGAAATAGATATAAAACTATCCTAGTGGGGGACCTCAACCTCCCCCTCTCTGAACTTGATAAATCTAACCTCAAAATAAACAAAAAAGAAGCTAAGGAGGTGAATAGAATTTTAGGAAAGGTTGATATGATAGACCTTTGCAGAAAACTGAAAAGGGATAAAAAGGAATATATCTTTTTCTATGCAATACATGGCACTTACACAAAAATTGACCACGTACTAGGGCACTGTAACCTCACAATCCAGTGCAGAAAAGCAGAAATATTAAATGAATCCTTTTCAGATCATGATGCAGTTAAATTTTTTTGTAATAAAGGGTCATGATAAACTAAAAATTATTTGGAAACTAAATAATCAAATCCTAAAGAATGAATGGGTCAAACAACAGATTGTAGAAACAATAAGTAATTTTATTCAAAAGAATGATCATAATGAGACAACATACCAAAACCTATAGGATGCTGTGAATGTGGTTTTTAGGGGAAGTTTTATATCTCTGAATGCTTACATGAATAAAACAGAGAAAAAGGAGATCCATGAATTGGGCATGCAACTGAAAAAACTAAAAAAAATAACAAACTGAAAATCCTTAATTAAATACCAAATTAGAAATACTGGAAACCAAAAGAGAAATTAATAAAATTGAAATGAAGAAAATTATTGAACTAAGAAATAGAACTAAATGCTGGTTTTATGAAAAAAAATTGATAAATCTTTAGTCAATTTTATTTTTTAAAAAAAGGAAGGAGAAAAACAAATTACCAGTATCAAAAGTTAAAAGGGTGAATTTATGTCCAAAAAAGAGGAAATTAAAACAATAATTAAAAAGCATTTATGTATGCCCATAAATTTGGCAATCTTAGTTAAATGGCTGAGTACTTAAAAAAATACAAATTGCCCAGATTAGCAGAAGAAAAAACAAAATACTTAAATAACCCCATCTCAGAAATAAAGAAATTGAACACGCCATCAATAAACTCCCTAGGGAAAAATCTCCAGGGCCAGATGAATTTACAAGGGAATTCTAGCAAATATTTAAAGAATAATTAATTCAAGGGGGCAGAGCCAAGATGGCGGCGTAGAAGCAGCAACATATCGCAGCTCTCACATAGCCACCCCAAAATACCCATAAAATAGGACTCTAAACCAATCCTGGAACTCCAAAACGCACACAAAGATACTTCCCACTAAAGTCAGCTCGGCTATGAGGAACCATATCAGCACTGCAAACCGAAACCAGCCTGGCCTGAAGCTGTGGCTATGCCCCGGGGGCAGCCGGACGGGAAGAGCTGAGAAGCTTCAGGTGAGCAGATTAGCGGCAGCTGTGAATGGGATTTGTGAAAGGGGG
>CM053583.1:216941183-216964978 GCA_028627135.1 Pseudochirops cupreus
GCCCCTAGGCTCTTTGATAGGATTAAGTGACTCTGAGAACCTTCCCTGATTTGAAAATATACTCTGCCCCCTAATAGGCTGAATGTGGTCACATAGAGCCCGTGGTGGGAGGCTTGCTCTTCAGGAATGCCCACGCCTTATTACTTTGTGATTGGGCAGTGGGTCAAGAGGGCTGTGACATTCTCTGATCCAGGAGAAGGCTATATATACCCTGATGTGAGGTTTTGCTTTGGGACTCACTTTGGACAGAGTTATGTGATTTGGCCAGATCAGATTCTGGGCAGTCGTTGAGCCCTCGGCTTTGAAAACCCAGATATTGGTGCTTCCCTGTCTGGTAACTAACTAGGTATGGATGTGATGGTCAGACGACTGGAAGCCCGTCTGTGGATATGTTTCTTTGTCTGCTTGTAACTTATGTTTGTATTCTGTTTGTATTCTCTGAAGTTCAGGGTGCTGACTTTTCCCCCTGAACTAGGTAAATGATATACGTTTGATTGATTAAAGTAAGATTGTTAAGCCCCTTTGAGTTGCTTTCCTTTAGAAAAGGAGATCTAAGAACTTGTGCTAGCAGCCACCCTGGGTATGCTAGGGTGCTTGCTATTACACCTCTATTGTCTGCACTTGGGGGTAATTTTGGTCCTACCCTCAGTCGTATGTGGTGTATAATCTAGTTGGGCCACTAGGCTCTGTCACAGAGATTTATGGGTATAACTATTGTGAAGACTTCAGCTTTTTCCATAATCCCATAAAACATAGCATTTGGTTGTTTACGTTATCCTTTGGGCATCCCAACAGCTACTTACATCTGCTTCCTAGTTACTATGACAGGACCCTTCCTTATATCAGCAATGGTATTCCTTGCTCTTTATCCACATTCTGCACCTTATCTTACCCTTTTTCTACTTCACCAAGACCAGAGATAGCCTGTCATACCTCATACACAATGCCCAACCCCTACCAGTGGACCAACCAACAAAGGAAGCCAGGATATACCAGACTTACAGGAGCAGTTTGCAAGATTTTCCCCTTCATTCCTGAAATGAACATGATCATCTGGTCTTTCAAACTGATGTGCACACATGGCTTGCCTCATCCCTAGCTCTCGTAATGTCTGTGGTAGTTTTTCTATTGGCTCCCATCTCTCTGGATTTTCCAGGAGTTCCTCTTTATTGCATCATTCATCTCAACATCCCACTACAATACATTCTATCAGGGAGAATGTGTCATTTGGGTAGGGTGGGTTGTTTTATACTTGTTGTCTCTATTTTACCACCTGCTAGAAATATACCATTCTCTCACCCCACAATACTACACTGATGGTAACTTCTTCAAATTGAAAAGACTACAAGCCAAGACCAAAGTGGAGGCAGTGTTGGTGCATGATTTCCTGTTTGCAGATGATCATGCACTCAACGCAGCCTCTGAAGCTGGGATGCAACAAAGTATGGATCATTTCCCTGCTGCTTGTGCTAATTTTGACCTAACAATTAACACTAAGAAAACACAGCTACTCCACCACACCAGTCATTAGTGAAACCATTGGTTATAGCAAATGGAGAAGTGTTTAATGCTATGGATAAGTTCACTTGCTTTGGCAGCATACTTTCTAGGAATGTGCACATTGATAATGAGGTTGACTCATGCATTGCCAGAGCAAGCTCATTATTTTGGAGGCTCCGAAGGAAAGTAAGGAAGAAAAGATGTATTAGACTGACTATCAAAGTGAAGGTCTGTTGACCCTGTTGTTTTGTGCCTGTGAAACCGGGACTGGCACAGGACCACTCAGTAGGGCATGCCTTCATCAGAGGAGGGGCTGTGCTCTATGAACAAAGCAGAATTGAAATTGCTCAAAAGAAATGCAAGATACACAAATTTAGAGAACCCACCCCAGATGTTCACATGGACTATTTGTGTTTGACCTATGGTAGAGCATTCTGAGTTCATATTGTTTTCATTATCCACAGTTGGACACATTGTGAAATGATTCGAATGCAGTGACATCATGGTGGTCCTCTTCAAGAACAAAGAACAACAACAATTTGGATATGGTAAGAGACAGAGAGAAGTCAAAGATGAAACAAAGGTTGCCAGTCAGTCTAGGGGACTGGGAGGATAGTGGTACCTTCATTAGTTATGGGAAAGTTAGGAGAGGTTTTTGGGGAAAGATAATGAATTTAGTTTTGCATATATTGGGATTAAGATGTCTATAGGACTTACAGTTCTATATGTCTAATAGGCAGTTGGAGGTTTGATGCTAGAGGTCAGCAAAGAGGTTAGGACTGGAAAAGTAGATTGGAGAATCACTAGTATAAAGATGATAATTTAATCTATGGGAATTGATGAAATCGCCAAGTGAAACAGCATAGAGGGAATAGAAAAGACGGCTCAAGACAGAATTCCATGTGACACTGATTATTAGGAGCCATGGTCTTGATGAAGGTCCTGGAAGGACTGAAAAGGAGCAGCAAAATATCCAGGAAGAGAACCAGCAGAGAATGGTGTCCCCAAAACATAAAGATATGATGGTATCAAGAAAGAAGTGGTCAACATTGTCAAAGAAAGGTCAAGAGAGATGAAGATTTTTTTAAATTGCTATTATTTCTGGCAGTTAAGAGAACATTAGTAAGTTTGAAGAGAGGTGCTTCAGTGGGATGATGAGATATAAGGCTAGACTCTGAATAATTAAGAGACTGAGAGGAAAGTATGTAGAAGCACTAAGGAGACATCCTCTTCAAGGAGTGTATCCACAAAAGGGAGAAGAGATGTGGGACTAAAGCTAGCAGAGATAGATAAATCAAGTGATGAGTATTCTTTGAGAATGAGGGAAACAGGAATTTTCCTGGACAAAAGGAAAACAACCAACAGAAAGAGAGGTTAAAAGAGTGGGGTTGACAGAGGGGCAATCTACTGATGAAGATGAAATGGAAATGGGATCACTTGTGAAAGTAGAAGGGTTTACCTTGGCAAAGAGAAGGACCACCTCATTATATGAGAAAGGGGTAAAAGAGCAAATAGTGGCAGAAGACATCTGGGTAGATAGAAGAAGAAGAAAAGGGGAGAAGAGAGAACTTAGAGGCAGCTAGGTGGCACAATATATAGAGTAACAGGCCTGGAGTCAGAAAGATCTGAGTTCAAAATTGACTTCAGACATTTACTTGCTGTGTGACTCTGAGAAAATCATTTAATCTCTGTTTCCCTCCGTTTCATCATCTTTAAAATGAGTATAATAATAACATCTATCTTCCAGGGTTATGAGGACAGATAAGATTTAAAAAAATATATAAAGTACCTAGCATGTTGGCTGGCATGTAGTAAGTGCTATAGAAATGTTATTAATTATTATCTTGGTGAGCTTCCTTTTAAAATTAAATATAAAGCAAGAGGGATGGAAAATTTTAAGTGCGTGGGATAAAAACTTAATCAAGGGGGTATAAAATGACTATTTTGCTGCAGTGAGATAAAGTTTTGTTACAAAAATATTTTAGTGGACCCAGTCAGTACAATTTTATGATTGTCTCAAATTTCATTCAGCAGCATGCACACAAAAGCAAAGTCAATGGATGGTAGGAGTTAGCCAAGGCTGAGACTGGGTAGGGCAAGATTTATGATACTCCAAGGAAGTGAAGGACTCAAGAGAAGAGGAAAGCACAGAGTTGATCTATGCCAATCTACTCCCTTCTGACTCTACTCATTATCTCTATCTCTTCCCAAATCAAAATACTGCTCACTGATGCCCATTCTATTACTTGCATTGTTTCCCCTATTACAATGGTTCTCAACCTTCCTAATGCCATGACCCTTTTAATAGGTGGGTGTGTCTGCATGTGGGCAGACCCACCTGGAGACAGATAGAGAAGCAGTGTCTCAGTTCCTAAGACCATCGGAAATATGTGTTTTCCAATGGTCTTAGGTGACCCCCAAAGAGATTGTGACCCACAGGTTGAGAACCACTGCCCTATTAGAATAGAAGCACCCAAGTAACTTGTTAGGACTTTTCCCCTCAGCAATTTGCATTGTATTTTTAATCTGCTATAATGCTCCATTGCCTATAGAACATAAGTTTCTTGAGTGTAAGGACTGATCCATGTTCCTTTTGTCTTTGTTTCCACCATATAGTGTTTGTATATAATAGGTGCTTAATTCATTCTTGCTAACTTGAATTGAATTGAAGTAGCAAAACTGGTAATGAAATCTAGGTCTTCTCACTCTAGGGTCACAGCTCTTTTCACTCCACCATGCTTGGTACAAATATTTTCTCTATCTTTTCTCCCATAAAGATATGGCCTATCTTAATAAATGGCTTATAAAACAGAAAAACAAAGTGTTCCTAGAGACCATAAAAGCTATTATTTTCAGAAATCCTCCCTTCCTTCAAGGTCCATCTAAGTTGCCATAAAATTTTCCCTATCCACTTAAATTTATGTGGTCTATACCTCACTGAACTCTGAGGGTATTTTTGGTGAAATATCTCTCCAATCTATTCTAATTTGTAGTACAAGTATTTACATCCATCAAATATTTCAAGGTCCTTGAATACACGTGTCACATTTTATTCATTTTTATACCATGATCACAACTCCAAAGCACCACACTCAGAATGTGGTATGTGTTTTAGTGAAATTTGTTCATTTGAATTGAATTCTGGGTAATGAAAAAATTCTAATTGCCATGACCTGATAGGTCGTATGTTATTTCAGCATAATTTAGAAACTGATTCATAGTTTTAAAGTATTTGTCTCACAATAACTTTTGAAAAAATTAGTATTATAATTATAATTTTCATTTTTCACAAGGAATTTGAGGCTCACAGAGGTGAAGTGAGTTGCTTATGTCACAAATGTCAGGGTTAGGACATGACCTCTGATCTTTTTTGTCTCCTTTATCACACAACAGCTGTTTTACTTCCTTCATTGGAAGGACAAAACATATTCATATGCTAGTTAAAAATAAAACCTAATTTGGGGAGAAATTCAATATTGTGAACATTTTTTGACAGTTTACATAAGGAGATTTCAGTCAAATCAGTCAGTTAGTCAATAAGCATTTATTATTTATTATATGCCAGGCAATGTGTTTAATGCTGGAGTCAAAAAAATTAAAAAATGAAAGAGGTAAAAGTCTATCCCTGTCCTCAAGGAATTCAGAATCTAATGGGGGAGACAAAAGCAAACAAAGAGTACACAAAGATTTTTTTAAACCACATGCATATACATGCATATACATATATGTGTGGGAAAATATGTGTATATATAAACACATATCTACATACACATTTATCACTATATTATATATGTATTACATATATAGTAAGTGTATATATAAACACACACAATATGATAAATGGTAAATAATTAAAGAGAGGAGGCATTAGGATTAAGAGAGGTTGAGAGAGGCTTCCTGTAGAAGATGGGATTTTAATTGGGAATTCAAGGAAACTAGGAAAATTCAGAAGATACTATTTGCCTCAGTTTCCTTAACGTAAAATGGGGATAATAATAACACCTACTTCACACAGTTTCTGTGAGGATCAAATGAGAAAATATTAGTAAAGAACTTGGTACAGTTTCCAGAACATAGTAGGTACTAGATATAGTAGGCATTATATATATATACATATATGTATATGTATATATATATATATATATACATATATGTATGTGTATACACACACACACACACATGCTAGTTGTAGTTATTATAAAACATTTATTGCAGAATTAAGGGGCATCAGACCCTGAGCTAAGGACTGGGAATATAAGGAAAGAAGAAAGGAAAAAAGAGAGAAAGAAAGAAAAAAGAAAGAATGAAATGAAGGAAGGCAGAAAGAAAAAAAGAATGGAAGGAAGAAGAGAAGGAAGAAATGAAGGTGAGATGGAGGAAGGAAGAGAGAAGTAAAGTCCCTTCCAACTAATGTGGAATTACAAGGCATAAAAAATATATATATAGAAGGAGGAGAGGGAGGATGCCTGCGTTGAAGCAAGCAAGAATCTGAAAAATCAAGAGCAAGGATGAAATGCGGCTTTTTGGCGAGAGAAAAGAACATGAAAGTACAGGGTTCTTCATGAAAAAGTGTTCAAAGAAAGAAACTCAAGAAGCAGAGGATGAGCCACAAGGCTTCATTAAGGGATGGGTTGGACTAGAAAACCTCCCTTCTTCCAGTTCTGACAGTCTATGGTTTTTCATAAAAGAGGGCATCTTAGACTGTAATTTACAGAATGTGCTTAGAAATATTCTATTAAATAGGTACATCATGAGACAGTTTATTCTAAATTCACACCAAAGTACCAAATGACTTTAAATAAGTCTCTATACCTATGTTTCTTTATCTCTATAATAGGGGTGGTGAAGTAGCATCAGAACTCATGATGATGAATAGACCATATATTCAGAGATTTTGATACACAAACTTTGAGTCTTCATCATACATTCATGTTGCAAAGGATATTTAAAGAATATCTTCACCTTTTATGACTATTCAGTCCATTCTGTTTTAAAGACTAATTGTTCTTTGTTATAGTCATGTACTAATTCTAATTCTGTAATTTACAGGATATTACATACAACTCACCAATCTAGAAATAGTTAGAATCTTCCATCTTATGTTCTGAAGTATTCAGAAAATATTTTTCTATTTCTTTTCTTTTTCCTGCATGGATTCTAATTAGCCTCAGGTTAGCAAAATACATTATGGAATACATGTAAGTAGGAACTTATATTCTCCATCAAAATATTTTAAAAATTGAAAGACTGTAAAATATTTTTTTCTGAAAAATTTACTTCATTACTCAGACACCATTTTTAAAGGAAATTAAGGGAACTTCTGAGGTAGTTGATTACAAGAAGAAAATAAATAGCAAGGAATTCACATGATACGCTTGCTTCATTAAGGGAAAAAAATTCACTATGTTTTGCTTTACTTGAGAATTCATGGTAAGTGATTAGAAGTATTATTGAGAATCTTTTCAAGATCTAGACAAAACAATATTGAATGTCAAACTCTTAAGGGCAGTTTACAAGTACTCTGTGGAATTGTACAGTTCAGTATGCCTTGACCTTAGAACACAAAGGACAGAAAAATTATAAGAACAGTGGAAAGGGGGGAATGGACCAAGCCGTGAAGAGCTATTAATGAGAAACAACTGACTTTATATTAGATCCTGGAGATAATAGGGAGCCACAAGAGTTTACTGAGTAGGGAAGGGGATCACATGATAAGGCTTACATTTTAGGAAAATCACTTTGGCAAATTATGTGGAAGATTGATTGAGGTAGAGAGAGAATTGATACAATGATATCAATTAGAGATCAATTCCAATAATCTAATGATGAGGACCTGTACTAGGGCAGTCAGTGGTTGTGTGAGTAGAGAGAATAAGACGCATGCAAGATATACTCTGACGGTAAAATAAAAAAAAGTTTGGCAATTGATTGGCTACATAGGGTGAACAAGAATTAGTAGTTGAAAAGCTTGATAAATGAGATGATTGGGAAGGTGGTGGTGGCCATAATAGTGAAGGAATGTTCAGAACAATGGAGGATTTAGAGGAAAGATAAAGTTCTGTTTTAGATATATTGAATTTTAAATCTATCCATTGGATATTTAATTCAGTAATAGGTATTTAGTGGTATGGGACTGTATGGGAAGAGAGAAATTAAGGCTAGATACTAAAATCTAAGAATCATCAATATACTTATGACAATTTCACTGTGGAAGCTGAATAAATGACCAAGTATATAGTAGAAACAGAAAAGGATCTTAGTCAACGTCTTGGTAAACATTAACAGCTAGTTAATCAGGCTTAGATTAAGTTACAACAAAGAAGAGTGAGACAGAACAATCATGCAGGTACAAAGAAGAATGACTCTAGAACAGTGTTGTGGAAATCCAAAGAGTAGAGACTATTTAAGAGGGGATTAACAGTGTCAAATACCTACTTTCTTAGGCTTCTGAAAATGACAGGGGGAACAAGGGTAATAGTAATGAGAATTTGAAGATCTTCCCTGCTCCTTAATAAGGAATTTGAAAACCTTCCCTGTTTTGAAGATATACTCTGCCCCCTAATAGGCTGAATGTAATCACATGGAGCCTGTGGTGAGAGGAGTTTGCAGAAGGGTGGAGCAGAACCCACAGGAAGCTGGGAGTGAGAACAGCTAGACGGGAGGGAGGAGAGGACGCATCCAAGGGAGACAGTTAGGCTTGTGAGTAAATGTTGTTTTGTGGGAAGGCTAAAGGATGCTGTGGCTCTCTGTGCTGTGATGGCTTATTAACTTCTTTGCTACTATGATGGAATCAGCTTACTGGTTTGGGGATTCTGTTTTCTGGTGTCTGAATAAATGTTTTGCTTCTATCATCTATATGGAGAGTCTGTTATATTTTGTGAGTGACCTGGCATATTTATAATGACTGTTGGCACTGTAAATAGTGTGTTGGTACTACAACAAGTTTCCCCTGTAAGGAGATTCTGCTTCAAGTTGGAGAGGTGGTCAGGGCTGCTTACCTACTTGCCCAGGGTCTCAACTCAGTCACATCTTGCTTCTGAAATTCAATGTGATGGCTGGGATAACCTATCTTCAGACTCCTTTCCAGGAGTCTAAGAGTCTTATTTTGCAAATTATCATTCTCCTCCAATTACCTACCCATAGGAGATTGGCTGCAAGTACTTCATTTTATGGATGAGCAATGTGAGTCCAAGAGATATAGAGTGACTCAACAATATATCCTTTTGCAGAGGCAGTCTGAGAACTCAGGTTCCCACCTTCCGATCCAGTCTAGTAGTCATGCTATCACCTCACAAAACAAAAAGAAAAAAAATTTCCCAGTATTTCCAATTCAAGAGATGCCTGAGAATCCTGACCTTACCTAAGGTCACACAGTATATATCAGAGATAGGACTTCAACTTGTATGTACCTAAATTCATTCTATCTACCAGACCAGACTTCCTCTCTCAAAGGTGATAAAAGACAAAAATAGTCAATGTTGGAGGTTATGCAGGAAGACAGAAACATTAATTCTTTTTTTGAAGAACTTTGAATTGATCCAAAACTCAGAAAGATAATTTTGATATTTTTGGATTGTTTTAGAAAATTTACTAAACTGTTCCCAAAAAGTAAAGTTTGGGAATTAAACATGCTCTTTAATTCATTGATATCACAATCAAGCATGGGTCCTAAAGAAGTCCAATACAGAAATAAAGGCTACTTAACAATAAGGAGACAGTTGAAAAAAATATTGTTTAGGAATATAATGCCATCATTCTATAAGAAATTAGGAATATTTTGACCTCAGAGAAATATGGAAAGACATATAAGAACTGATGTAAAAGAAGTAGATCAATAGACACGATGAAAGCATTAACATAAGTAAACTGATGTATCTAAATTGTCTAATTAAAAGGACCAAACTTGGCCCAGAAGTTCATGATTAGGCATCTGTCTCCTTTCAGGAGAGAGGTGGTATGTCCAGGGATGTCAAATATATTGTGAAATGGTTCATGCTGTCAGGTGGTTTTGCTTAAAAGTTTGTCACTGTTACAAAATGAGTTCTCATTTGGTGGTGGTAACTGTGGGTAAATCTGGAATTGATTGTGATGAAAAAACAAAAACCATTAATAAGACTAATGGTTTTGTTTTGATTTTTTTGAGTAATACTTAGACTAGATTCTATTTATTGTCCCTTCCATGACTACCAGTGTCATGATTCCAAATTCCTGAAAGCAGAATATAAATCTTATTTAATCTGCCAGACATCATATTTGACAGCTATGAGGCATAGTGGATAGAGTGCTGGAAATGGAGTCAGATTCAATTATTGTTATTATTAACCTATTATTTTCCCAAAATCACATTAAGTAACTAAATGAGCTGAAGTTTCTTTGCTTTTCTTCTTCAAAGCCTAATGTTCTTTCCATTTTGCCATATTGCTTTGTAAATAGATAAGACAGAGAAAAGAAATGCTAGGGGATCTGAAGATTATCAATTACTTCACAGTTGTTCCTCCTCTAGAAAAAACAGTGAAATATCATTAAATCAAATAATTCAATTCAAACATATAATATAGTTCAACAAATTTATTAAGAACCCACTATGTACAAGGCATTGCATATATAGGACTAGATAAAGCACAGGTACCAAAGAGTTTGAATTGAATAGAGGAGATGGTTGGAACTTATGCATGTTATTACATAATTGACTATCATAAATGGGTGAGTCTCTCATGAGAGCAAAGAAAGGGTTCAGACAAGGTGCCAAGAGAAATTTAAGGGGTAGTGGAGATCAGAGAACACCTGAAGGAAAAGGTGGCAAATGAATTGGTCCTTGAAGGAAGGGTAGCACTTCAACAGGAGGAAATGGCATGAGCTGACCATGAGCCAAAGGATGGAAAGGCTAGCAAAAGGAGGAAAAAATGGTAAGAAGGTCTAGGTTACATAGACTTTATGAGGTAAGGTTAGAACAGAAAGATAAGATAGAACCCCATTGTCGAAGGGGCCTTGAAGGCAAAGATAAGTAGAAACAAGAAGCAGAATGCATGCATTAAAGGGCGTGGAGAGTCTTGCAGATTATGCTGCATTGTGAACTGACCATTCAAATATTTCTCATGCATAGAGTCCTTGTGTGCAAGCTTTCTATATCCTCGCTCTCCTTATTGATGGTGTTTTTGTTTGTGGGAGAATGCACTCAGTTTATGGGGTAAGAAGAATATCCTGTTATGGATATTCTTATTGTGATAATCCACTAAATACCCTTGCCTGTTTGTTTGTTTTTGTGTCCTTCAGGCTAACTATTAAAGGTAAGCATGTTGGTAAGGACTCACGAGTTATAATTTTGGAAATGCGAACCCACAGTTTCTCTTGGACATGTGGTTGCCATAATCCAGGGTAGCTGCCTATGAGTTGGAGATTCAGCTACAGTTATGTATGAGTATGCCCCTTTTAAAATTATAATATGTAGTTTGTAGAGACCATGTTACAGAGTTAACGATATGTAAATGAGTTTTCCAGGGATAAAACTGTATTTGTACCTAAGAAAGTGAGAATCTTCTTCAAATATGAACGCAACTTTCTGTATCTTGTAAAGGATGGGAAATTTTGAGTGGCTAATTTCCATATGAAAAGGCCATCCTGAGTAATGAACTTGCCTTCTGGACATATTTTGTTTCTGTGTCTTTGCCTTTGCTACAAATTTGCTTAGACCAACAGGACAGTTACTTTTAGAGTTAAAAAAAAAATAGAATAACTTGAGAACTCTGTACACCAGAACAGTTCATTCATTAACTAGCACATAGACATTATGTGTTTATGACATAGCACTCAGAGAAAATTTGAGAAATATAGTGCATAATCATCATTAGTTAGGATGAGGATCTTCGTCAAGGAGAAAACAACTCTGAACCAAGAAGAGATATAGAAATGAAAGACTAAAATATTCTAACCTCCTTTCTGGCAAACAACAAGTCTTAGGAAAAAGGGAGTACAATTAGAAAAGCTTCTTCTCATCTAGGTTGAGTATTTGTCACACCCCAGTTGAAGATTGTAATTTAGCATAAAGCTAGAAGTGGTGGAAACTAAAGCTGACCATCAAGAAGCAAACCCAAAGAATCCAAAAGATTGATCTATCCAATAGAGAAGCCATATTCTATGAGGAGAAAATCCTACTGCATATCCCTTCCAGCTGTCATGGCTGCTGTTTGTCCTTCTTTCTCAAAGAGGATCATAACATCAGGGAGGTGATGCTGTGACATGCAAATGAATCAGATTTCAGTGAGGGAGAGTTGTGCAAAGTCACCACCCTCACAACTCATCACTCTGGTTCTCATTGAGTCGTCAATAACAAGTCCCATCCCAATACTCTCTTGATCATCGGTTGGGTTTTGATGGCTCAGAGTGACTGTATTTCTTCTTCAGTCAGAAGCCCTGAGGGTCTTCACTTCCCAAGTTAATTTTTTTTGAACAGGCAAATTAGGCCATCTTTTGTTTCATTTCTTACCCAACCTTACATCACTGAATGTGTGTTAACCTTAAATCATAGAATGGGTGTTGCTTTAGACAAAATGAGACCTGGGAAAGACTTTACAAGGAACATAAATTTCTTGAAACAGATCTCTGTAAAATAGACATTGATAAATCCAGCATTTAAATTGATAAATTGATTGATAAATCAGGATTCAAGTGGAGCTATTTGACTATTCCTTAAACCCAAATCACTCTGGCCAAATCACTGAGGCCAAGAATGGGCCTCAAACCAAGTCTCAGTTAGTTTTGGTTGGATTTTGTTGGTTCAGAGTGAGTATAAATATAAATTATTTTTGTTCTGGCCAGAAATCAAGAGAGCCTTCCTCCCTGATTGATTCATTTTTTGAGTAGGCAATAGATTTCCATTTTTTGCCTTATTTCTTACTTAGCCTTAATCACTGAATGAGTATTGCCTCAGTCAAATAGAGACCTGGAAAATATTTTAGCTTAAAAAGACCAAGGTCTCCCACTTTATCTAGGCCCACTTTTAGTCATCTTGATATGTCTTGCCACTGGACTCAGATGGTTATTGAGGAAAGAGCGAGGCTGTTGACTTTGCACAACCCTGACTCACTTAAATCTTATTCACTTGCAAGTGGAGACATCACCTTCCTAATATCATTGGCCTTTGAAAACAAAGGACAAATAACAACCACAACACCAGCAACAACAACAGTGCCTTGTCCAGAGATTAATATCGTGAAGACTCTTCAAAGAGAGAATGAATGCCAAAGTCCTATTATTTCTATGTTTTTAATTCCTTTGGCCATATATGCTTCTGATCTATTTGCTTCTTTACCACTATGTTTTAAGTTTATCTCCAACCTTGTCATAACTACCTTGTATTTGTATCTGAGAGTTTGCCTTAGATTTATGGGGAAGGGTATTTTACGAATATTAGTAATGTTATGTTACGTGAGTAAATACCTTTGCTAAGATCTAATTCAGTCTCCTGAAGCATGGGAAACATACTGAAAAAATAGTACTTCTTAAAATTTGATATCACAGTTACCTTTTGGGGAGTAGTCCAGAGGAGTTATTAAACATATTATATTTCATTTGATATTCACAGGAACCCAGTGAAATAAGTACTATTCTTCTTATTAAAGACATAAGGAAATTGATGCTTGAAGAAGTTAAAAGATTTGTTCATAATCACATAATATTAAAAGCAGAATTGGAAACCAATTGCCCATGACTCTAAGTACATCATGCTATTGAATATGCCACTGAAAATGATTAAAGAGCATGAACAAGGGAGGAGTTAGTGAGGTAAAGAGAATATTCAATGATGACTGAGGATTCAAGTATACATGGTTTGAATAATGATTATAGAATTTTTAATGATTAATGCAGATTTTGGAGGGAAGATGATGAGTATTCATTTGCATATAATGAACCTAAGGACATTTTTCAAGTAGAGATACTTAGCAGCTAGAGCTGGAGAGATGGAGGGTCAGGTTAAAGGTAGCAATGGAAAAGGACATGGGTAAAACCATAGGAGTGGATGAGATGACTGAGAGAGAGAGAGTGAAAAAAGAGAAGGTAACCAAAGACAGAAATTTAGAGTGTACCCAATAGTAAGAGACTGAGAATCCAGCCAAAGACAAAGATAAAGATGGGTGGGCAATATTACAGAATTCAAAAGTAATCAGAAGGAAAGGATAGTTCACAACGGCATTTGGCTACAGAAAGGTCAAGGAGGTTGAGGACTAAAAATGGCTATTGGAGTGATATGTTTGTGAAGAAGCTGTCTCAGTAAAGGAGTGAAGGTGGAAGCTAAAGTACGGGGAGTATTGAGTGTGAAGAAACGTGGACAAACCTTTGAAGGGAAGAGAAATGCAGGAGGATGTAGCAAGAGCAAGAGAAGGATTTGTGTTACACTCTTGCATTTTTTGTATTTGTATCTTCAACACTTAGTAGGATGTTTGGCACATAGTAAGCACTTAAATGCTTGATGCCTGTCTCCCTCTGTCCCGTTTTTCATGATTGCTGTTATTGTTGTTGTTGGTATGTGACTATTTGTTTCTTTTCAATAGGGACACCCTGACATATTTTCAGGCTGAGGGATGCTTATAGGCTGTTGTTATCTTTTTCTTCATTTTTGCAAAATGTGGTTCCCTTCCCTTGAGAATGAATTTTTAAGCTTTTTTTTCCTTCCTTCTCTAAGAAATATATGATAAAGTTACATTCATTCAACAAATGTCTAGTGGGCATGTATTTTCAAGGCACTGTGTGAGATACTGCTAAGGATGAAAAGAATAAAACAGTCCTTACTCTCATAAAGCTTGCAATCTTGGCATAAAGACAAATTAGATACAGAAATAATTACAATACTTGACATAATTTAGTGTCTACTAAAGGGAAAATAGAGTGCTGTGCATGGCCAAAGTACAGAGAAATCACCTTCATCTGGGGTGAACTGAAAGAAATCTTCATGGACATGGTTCAACATTTAGGGATGAATCAATCAGAAAGCATTTATTAAGCTCCTACTATTTACCAAGAACAGCACTGTTTGTTGAACATATAAGAACCCAAATGAAATAATCCCTTCCCACAGAGGGCTTTTATTCCATCAAAGACGTATGTTCATATGTAAGTATATACAACATATGAACAAAATAAATACATGATAATCTTAAGGAGATACAACAGACCATCTGTGGACATGCAGAGTTGATGAGGCAGCATTCCAGGAAACGAAACCAAATTGAACAAAGGTAAACTATGTTCAGAGAAAGACCAATAGACTAGCTTGGCTGAAGTGCAAGGTTTGCTGAAGGGAGTCATTCATGAATAGAAACAGTAGGAGCAGTAGAGTGGAAACAATAGAAAAAGTTGGTTACGCTGGCCACAGGAAATTGTGTGGCCATAGAAAAGATAATTAACTTTTCTAAGCCTTGAATTGTTCATCTTTAAAATGAAGATAAAGCCTGAAAGGCCCTTCAGCTTTGGAGTTGTGGTTTTCCTTACTTATGCATTCCCCAAACGTATTCTTCATTACCATAGAATCTGAAGTAGAGGGGGAGGATGAAACTTAGTTACCTGTGGTACCTGCCTCACTGTGTTGGAAGGTTCAAATGAGATCAATATTGGAAAGTACATTGTTAAAATAAGGATGCTTTAAAATTTTTAGTTATTGTCAGTGTCATCCTAATTGCCATCATTATTCTTTTAATATGTTTTCATAGGGCACAAATGAAAATATTCTAAGGACAAGATGTTAGCTTCTTATTAATCTTGTCTGCTTCAGGTGCTGAGGACTGTTGATCAGCCAGACAAAATGACTGCTTTATATAATCGAATAAGGATGTTGAGGTGAACAGGATGACAGTATCCTTGTCCTATTTGTGCATGGTTTAGCTGTCTAATTCTATGTCTCTATCTGAAAGCTTTCTTTTTTATGGGTGGAGAATGACCGGCCCCAGTAGCTGCCATTAGAGGAGACAGGCAGTTTCCAACGGACCACCACCAGCAGGCCCTGGGGTGGTTATCCACGGACCTTCTGCTCCCCCAGGAATTCATACGGCCAGCAGAAGCACGCCTATCAGAACGCTTTCCTTTTCTTGCCTTAACTCTCATTCCTCAGTTCTCACAAGTTGTTGAATGCTCATTCTAGGTCGGACGGTGACTGTGTCTATACTGGAGTTAGTCCAAAATCCCACTTAATCATCGTTGGAAGAACGAGCTTCTCCTCAACATTCATTAGTTATTTACTCATCGCTTGGCCATTGCTGCCCAACGTTAATAATATCTCATCATTTGCTGTGATATTTTAGCCATTGGACACTAAGTAACACTTGGCATTTACATCAATGTTCTATACATTGGTTGCCCTAACTAGAATGTTAGCTCCTTGAGAAGAGAGACTGCTTTGCTTTTCCATCAGCATCCCTAGTGCTTTGTTCATCTCACTGCATGATTTTAAGATGTTTCTGATCTTTTTCCCATGCCCCAGGAAGTTCATTATTAGGAAAACCTCTTTAGTCTGGAAGATCTTCTCAGCCTCGGTAAGCCATCTCATTACAAACCTCTATCACCTGATTGAAGGGTGCAGCCATTAACTCCAAAACTTCATTTTAAGGAGAGATCGCAACTCAAAACTTCTCATTTCTACCCTGGCTGCCATACTCTAGAATATCTCTGACTTCTCCATCATGCACTTAACTTTCTGGAACCTAACCTCTTTTCAGCTTCTTTTTATTTATTGTCTTTCCCAGTTAGATTCTGAGCTCCTTGGGGGCAGACTGCCTTACATCTTTCTCTTCACCCCCAACACTTAGAAAATTGCCTAGCAAATAGTGGGTGCTTGATAAATACTAATTGATTTTTTTTTTTACTTATTGAACTGATTATTCCTCCACCAGGCCAATCTTCTTCTACTGTCATGTTCCTTTTTGTGCCCCATTTTGTGGAGGGGCTGAGGTTGTTCATCTTTTATTCCTCTTTCAGATGTACTCTTGACTTCCAGACTTCAAAACCATGCCCTTGCACCAAGTACTTTCATCCATCAGCCCTTTTTTTTCAGCTCCCTTTAGAGTGTTGTTTTAACCCCATTCAAATAAAAACTCTTTGAGGGAAAGGACTGTTGTGGTTTTTTGTGGAGGTTTTGCCTACATTTGTATTCTCAATATTTAGCATAGTGCCTGGTATGTAGTAAATAATCAACAAATGTTCCCTTCTACTCTTCCTTCCTTCCTTTCTTCCTTCCTTCTTTCCTTCCTTCCTTCCTTCCTTTTTTCCTTCCTTCCCCTCATCTAACTTTTTTTTTGATGGGTTTCAGGACAAGTCACTACCCTTCTGAAAGACAGAGAGAAAACATTTTTGTCTTTCTTTGTATTCCTAGCATTTAACACCATGACTGGTAAAGTCAGTGTTTTAACAAATGCCTGTTTTTATTTCCATCTGGGCTCCACTCTAAATTCTCTAGGTCTTTCTCTACCATGCCTGAGAAACCTATTCACCCAGGAAACTCACTCCATCCCTAAACTTCACCTCTGCATTTCCTTCACACATTGAAAGTATCCTTTGATACTAACTCCCATTTATAGGCTAGTTCCTCCAAGAATTTATAAAGATGGTAAGTACTAAGTCCCATTTTCACATCTTTAATATTTCTTTTGCTTGGTCTATAATTTTGTTAGGTATATAATTCATATAAAAATTTGTTTTCTGTCTATCAGTTCATGAAAGATAGTGAGTTTCTGATACATGATTCTGTTCACCATGTTATATCTTGCAAGCATTCAGAGGTACTCAATTTTTACAGCACGTTGTGATGATTTACACAGTTCATATGATTTCATTACATAATCTATATTGACCATAAATCCAGACTCCTTAAGAACAACTTCTTTATAATTTTTTTTCCTGGCAATACCCTGGTTGTAAATTACCAGCAGATAACTTTCCCATCCTGAATTACCACCAAACACTGTAATGATAATTGTTAGTGGTTTGGTACCTTATACTTACAAAATTAGTAGTACTTGCTATGGTCACATCTATCAAAAGCAATGTTCTTAATTAGTTAATTGATCAAAGTTATAGCCTGATGTGTGCTGGAAACATTTTTCTCTATTTTGTTCCCATAGAGTTTCTTTGCTGATTTTTCAAAGCTATTTCTGTAGCTTGCATTTATAGAATGAAGATTTATCATTCATTAGTTCCTAAAGGAGGATAAACTTTTGTTCTAAAATTCTAGCTACATAAGGGGTTTGTTGTTGTTCTTCTTGTTATTGGTATCTGGTAGATGCTAAATTTTTGAAACCTGTTGTAATGCTGCACATTTTCTACCAAATAAGTGAATAATATGTATTAATCAATCAATCCAGTTAAGAGACTTTTTAAAAAAATTCTGGAGGGAGGAGCCAAGATGGCAGAGCAGAAGTACAAACTTGGTGTGAGCTCCCACTCCAATCACTTCCAATATATGTAAAAAAATAATTGTGGGGGGCAGAGTCAAGAAGGCAGCATAGAAGCAGGAAAATTCCATTGCTCCCCACCATAACCACCTCAAATATCTATAAAATATGACTCTAAACAAATTTTAGAGCTCCAGAACTCACAAAGTGACAGAGAAAGAAATCTCCCACTGAAGGCAGCCCAGGAGGCAGACAAGAAGGATTCATCACAGTGCCCTGGGAGCCGCTCCACATGAACCCAAAGTTTGAGCCCCAGGATGGCCAGGATCAGCCACAGCTGGAGCATTTGGGAGAGTGGATCACCAGCAACTGTGGTGGTTTCCAGAATTATCAATCCATAAATACCAAAGAAAAAGTAAAAAGGTCAGTAGAACTTGGCTGAATTTGAGGGTGATGGAGGAGAGGGTCCAGCCCCTGTCCCTAGAGCAAGAAGTGGAGGAAGTGGCAGCCCTGCAGCTGTCTCCACATGGCTGCTTCAGAGCTCCCAGCCTGCAGATTGCAGAGGGGCCAAGGGATCATTCAGATGCTAAGCACTCTTGCCTTAATCTGGATTGCAGTCTTTGGTGGTAGTCCCAAGGTGTGTGATCAGTGAGCCATAGCTGGTGGGGGCTGTAGAGACGGTGGCCTTCTAATAGCTCCAGGAGCTGTGAAAACCCCAGTGATTTGGGACAAAGCTCTCTCCTCTGGAAGTAGAGATCTACTGTGGCAAAGAGCTCAAAAGTCTAGTAATTGACTAGAAACATGAGCAAGCAAAGGAAGCAAAGCAAGCACAGCCATCCAACTTTAGATTCCTTTTTTGGGGACAAAAAGGATCAAAGCATGGAACAGGAGAAAGAGAACATAGTCAGAACTCCTGTACTAAAAGCTTCCAAGAAAAATACAAACTGGTTACAGAAAACAGAGGCACTTAAAAAGGATTTTGAAAATCAAATAAGAGAAGTGGAAGAAAAATTGGGAAGAGTAATGGGAATGATGCAAGAAAATCATTAAACGAGGGTCAACACCCTGACTGAAGAAAATAACACCTTAAAAATAGACTAGCTCAAATGGCAAAAGAGGCCCAAAAAGCCAATGGTGAGAAGAATGTCTTAAAAAGTCAAATTTACCAGATGGAAAAAGAATCTCAAAAGCTCTAATTCATTCAGAATTAGATTGGAGTAAATGGAAGTGAATGACTTCATGAGAAATCAAGATACTATTAATGAAAAAAAATACAGGCAATGTGAAATATCTCATTGAAAAAAACCATTGACCTGGGAAATAGATCCAGGAGAGACAATTTAAAAATTATTAGACTACGTAAAAGCCATGACCAAAAAAATAATCCTTCAAGAAATTCTCAAGGAAAATTGCCTGATATTTTAGAACCAGAGGGCAAAATAGAAATGGAAAGAATACACCAATCACCTCTTGAAAAAGATCCCCCCAAAAAACTCCTAGGAATGTTACAGTCAGGTTCTGGAGTTCCCAGATCAATGAGAAAATATTACAAGCTGCCAAGAAGAAAAAATTTGAATATTGTGGAAACACAATCAGGATAACACAGGATATAGCAGCTTCTAAATTAAAGGATTGAATATGATATTCCAGAGATCAAAGGAACTAGGATTAAAATGAAGAATCACCTACCCAGCAAAATTATTATTGTTTACATGCAACTGAGAAATAAGATATACAGGCACTGTGGTAGGGAGATCCATTTTGCCCTACTGGAAAGTCAGAGGGGTGATGGGGGAAGATATAGGAGACAGCAGATTGGGTGAGGGAGTATACAGTGGGATTGCTGTTTTGGAGTGGTGGGTAGGGAAAAGACAGGGAGAAAATTTGTTACTCAAAATTTTGTGGACATTAATGATGTGAACTGAAATATTAAATAAATAAATTTTTAAAAATGATTCTGAACAAGCTTTGAAGCTACAGAACCCACAAAGTGACAGAGAAAAACAAGTCTCCCACTGACAGCAGCCTGCCAGGCAAACAAGAAGGTTCTCTTGTACTGAGCTGGGAGTCAAGCAGATTACCCCATGAGCCATGGTTCCAGGCACAGGGCAACCTCAACCTACAACAGCCACAGCAGACTTCAGAAGAGTGAATCACCAGCAGCTGTGGCAGTTTGCAGACTTCTCAACCCTTATACAACAAAGACAAAGTAAAAGGTCAGTGAGGAACTCTGTTGCAATGGGTGGGGGGATGGAAGTGGGTGGTCTGGCTCCTGTCCCCAGGGCAAGAAGTGGTGGAGGTATAATGGCTGCCACATGGCTGCCTCAGGACCTCCTGGCCTGCAGATTGTAGGGGGACCAAGTGACCATTCAGAGGGTAATCACGCTTGCTTAAACATGCTTGGATCTGTATAGTGGTCTTGGGTTGTAGTCCTAGGGTATATAGCCAGTGTGACAGATGGCTTGTAGGGGCTGTAGAGAGGGCACCCTCCTAATAGCTCTAGCAACTGTGAAAACCCCGTCAATTTGGGACAAAGCTCTCTCCATTCTGAAAGCAGAGTTCTACCATGGCAAAGAGCTAAAAAGCCAAGTAATTGGCTGGCAATATAAGCAAGCAGAAGAAGCACAAACAGACCACAGAATCCTTTTTTGGGGACAAAAAGGATCAAGGCATGGAGTAGAAGGAAGATAGCAAAGTCAGAATTCCTACATCAAAAGCCTCTAAGAAAAATATGAATTGGTTCCAGGCCATGGAGGAGCTCCAGAAGGATTTTGAAAACCAAGTAAGGGAAGTGGAGAAAAAATTGGGAAGAGAAATGTGAATGATGTGAGAAAATCATGAAAAGCAAGTCAACAGCCTGCTAAAGGAGACCCAAAAATAAACTGAAGAAAATAACACCTCAAAAAATAGACTAACTCAAATGGCAAAGGAGGCCCAAAAAGCCAGTAAGGAAAGAATGCCTTAAAAACCTGAATTTACCAGATGGAAAAGGAATTTAAAATACTCACTGAGGAAAATAACTCCTTCAAAATTAGATTGGAGCAAATGGAAGCAAAGGAGTTCATGAGAAATCAAGATGCTAGGTTTTTTTTTTTGCTTTTTGAAGGGCAATTGGGGGTTAAGTGACTTGCCCAAGGTCACACAGCTAGTTTTTGGGGTAAGTATCTGAGACCTGATTTGAACTCGGGTCCTCCTAGCTCCAGGGCTGGTGCTCTATTCACTGCACCACCTAGTCACCCCCAAAATCAAGATACTATTAAACAGACCCAAACAAATGAAAAAAAATAGAAGGCAATGTAAAATATCTCATTGGAAAAACCGCTGAGCTGGATAATAGATCCAGGGGAGATAATTTAAAAATTACTGGACTACCTGAAATCCAGGATCAAAAAAAGAGCCTAGACACCATCGTTCAAGAAATTCTCAAGAAAAAATTGCACTGATATTCTAGAACCAGAGGGCAAAATAGAAAATGAAAGAACTTGAAAAAGATCCCCAAAAGAAAACTCCTAGGAATATTAGAGCCAAATTCCAGACATCCAAAGTCAAGGAGAAAATACTGCAAGTAGCCAGGAAGAAACAATATGAGTATTGTGGAAACACAATCAGGATAACACAAGCCCTAGCAGTTTCTACATTAAGGGATTGAAGGGCTTGGAATATGATATTATGAAGGTCAAAGGAGCTAGGACTAATGCCAAGAATCATCTACCCAGCAAAACTTTGTATAATGCTGCAGGGGAAAATATGGTTATTCAAGGAAATAGAGAACTTTAAAGCATCCTTGATGAAAAATCCAAAGCTGAACAGAACATTTGACTTTCAAATACAAGAAGAAAGAGAAGGTAAACATGGAAAAGAATTCATAAGGAACTTATTAAAGTTGAACTATTCACATTCCTACATGGAAAAATGATCATTGTAATTCAGAAGACTTTTCTCGATGTGAGGACAGTTGAAGGGAATATATATGTGTATGTGTGTATGTGTGTGTGTATGTATACATACATATAAATGTATGTATAGGAGAGTGTTTGTGTCTATAAATATATATGAGTATGGGCATATATATGTTCACGTATACATAGCCACAGGGCACAGGATGAGTTAAATATTAAGGGATATCTAAAAAATAAAATTAAGAGCTGAGAGAGGAATTTATTGGGAGGAGAAAGGGAAAGATAGATTAGGATAAATTATTTCATATAAAAGAGGCAAGAGAAAACTGTTGCAATGGAGGAGAAGAGAAGGAAGGTGAAAGGAAATGGGATAACCTTATTCTCATTGAATTTGGTTTGAGGAGAGAATAACATACACAATCAATTGGGTATCTTACCCAACAGGAAAATAGGGGGCCAGAGGATAAAAGGGGGGATGATAGAATAGAGGGCAGATTTAGGGAGACAGTAGTTAGAAGCAAAGAGTTTTGAAAAGGTATAGGGTCAAAGATAAAAATAGAATATGTGAGGGGCACAATGGGATGGAAGAAAATATATTTAGTCTTTCACAAGATAGCTACCATGGAAATGATTTGGGTAACTACACATGTACAACCTATGTTGAATTGCTTAGGAGGAAAGAAGGGAAAAAATCTGGAACTCAAAGTTTTAGAAACAATTTTTAAAATTGTTTTTTACATGCCACTGGGAAATAAGACATACAGATACTGGGGTATAGAAATCCATCTTGCCCTACTAAAAAGTTAGGGGGCATTTGGAGGCAGGATGTAAGAGAGAACAAATTGGGGGAAAGGATATTCAGTAAGCTTGCTATTTTGGAGTAGAGGTAGGAGAAAGATGGTGAGAAAAAAATGTAACTCAAAATCTTTTGGAAATGAATGTTGAAAACTAAAAATAATAAAATTTAAAAAATTAAAATAAAAAATAAAAATAAATTTCTGATGATGTCTTCATTTCAATAAAAATTTTTGCAGATTTTAGCCATTTTCTCTTTTTTATGACAACATATTGTCTATAGAGCACTTTTTTGATTCTATTTTTAAATGTTTGTCATTTCCTCTAAATCACTATTGATTAGAGTAATGCAAATTAAAACAACTCTGCAGTACCACTTCACACCTAACAGATTGGCTAATATGACAGAAAAGGAAAATTATAAATGTTGGGGAAGGTGTGAGAAAATTAGGACACTGTAGCATTGTTGGTGGAGTTGCAAACAGATCCAACCATTCTGGAGAACAATTTGGAACAATGATCCAAAGGTTACAAAACTGTGCATACCCTTTGACCTAGCAATACCACTTCCAGGACTGTATCCCAAAGAGATCATAAAAATTGGAAAAGGGCTCACATGTAAGAAAATATTTATAGTAGTTCTTTTTGTGGTGGCTAAGAACTGGAAATTAAGGGAATACCTATCAACTGGGGAATGACTGAACAAGTTGGGATATATGAAGGCAATAGAATATTATTATGCTATAAGAAATGATGAGCAAGAGTATTTCAGAAAAACCTGGAAAGTCTTTCATGACCTGATGCTGAGTAAAGTAAGCAGAAGGCCAGGAGAAGATTGTAGACAGTTAACAACAACATTGTATGAAGATCAACTATGATTGATTTAGCTCTTCTCAGAAATAGGATGATCTGAGCCTTTTCCAAAAGATTCATGATGGAAAATGCTATCCACATTCAGAGAAAAAAACTTAGGAGCCTGAATGTGGATCAAAGCACACTATTTTCACTTTTTTTTGTGGCTTTTCCTTTTTGTTCTGTTTCTTCTTTCATAACATGACTAATTGTCTCTGATAAAAGCCTCATTTGCAAAATTTACAGGGAATTAAGTCAAATTTACAAGAATACAAGTCATTCCCCAATTGATAAATGGTCAAAGGATATGAACAGGCAATTTTCAGAGGCAGAAATTAAAGATATCTTTAAGCATATGGAAAAATGCTCTAAA
>CM053583.1:216971684-216990365 GCA_028627135.1 Pseudochirops cupreus
TTGTTTTTCAGGAATGCCCACACTTTATTACTTTGTGATTGGGCAGTGGGTCAAGAGGGCTGTGACACTCTCTGAGCCAGGAGAAGGCTCTATATATGCCCTGATGTGAGGTTTTGCTTTGGGGCTCACTTTGAGAAGAGTTGTGTGATTTGGCTGGACGAGACTCTGGGAAGCCATTGAGCCCCACCCTCGGCTTTGAAAAACCCAGGTGTTGGTGTTCCCTCTCTGGTAACTGACTAGGTATGGAGGTAATGGTCAGACTGTTGGAAGCCAGTCTGCTGATTTGTTTCTTTGTCTGCTTGTAACTTGTGTTTGCATTCTCTGAAGTTCAGGGTACTGACTTTTTTCCCCTGAACTAGGTAAATGATATATGATTGATGAAAGTAAGATTGTTAACCCATTTTGAGTTGCTTTCCTTTAGAAAAGCAGATCTAAGAACCTTTGCTAGCAGCCACCCTGGGTATGCTGGGGTGCTTGCTGACACAATGTACCAGTTAGATATTGATATAACCTTTTAATATCTTTCCACAGATCTTCAATAGTTATTTCAAGTAGCTTCTGCTCTGATGCTGTGTGATGCATGGCCTGCAGGTATCTGGTGACATCTCTACCTTTGCTCCTAGAGATCTTACCATCTTAACTGCTGCATGTTAGCAAACTGGATTTAATCTTTTTTTCTGTGGGTCAGTTACCACACTGATTCGGTATCTAGTCATGGAAATATGAATGAATGCCAGAAAGAGTAAGGGATGAGGAGTTGGGATGACAAGCCATTTTTAAGTACAGAGCTGTAACTCCAGGTGTGCACTGCGATCTATGAGATAACCACTCTAAACCTTGATGTTAATATCCTACTCTTAGGCAGCTCAGAGGCTGCAGTGATTAACACTGGTCTGAAGTCAGGAACATCTAAGTTCAAATCAAGTCTCAGACGCTAGCTATATTTCTCAGGAAAAGTCACTTTACTTCTGTCTGTCTCAGTTTTCTCACACATAAAAGGGCCCTATTCTCTAGAACTTAATTCTCAGGGCTGTTGTGAGGACCAAATAAGTTAATATTCAATAAAAAAATCTTGGGGCAGCTAGGTGGTGCAGTGAGTAGAATACTAGCCCTGGAGTCAGGAGGACCTGAGTTCAAATCTGGCCTCAGAGACTTGAAATAAAACTAGCCGTGTGACTTTGGGCAAGTCACTTAACCCCAATTGCCCTGCATTCCCCCTCCAAAATGCAAAAAATAAAATAAAACAAAAATCTTAGCCTAGTGCATGACATATAGTAGCAGCTTGATAAGTGCTTATTTCTTTCTTTCCTGTCCACTACCATGGAATAGAAATAACAACAAGAGGAGAGCTATAGTGGCAAGACATTAAGATTGTATTCTCTTTCCTGAGGCAGAGGTTAATCTTGTTTTCCTGAGCTCTTTCTTTGGGGGAAGAAATTTCCAGGGAATAAAAAAGAAATTCTGACCATTCATAAGGTATGCATAAAGGTGAATATGTCAATAATCATTAAGAGACTAACCATTCAGAGGCAGAGAATGAGTAAAATGGAATCTACAGCAGACGTTGCCCTCTTCCTTCTTTTATACTCCCTGTCAAGACAAGATGTTAGAATCAGAACTTGCAGATGTGTGGGAAGTGGTTGTTCCTAGTTAAGAAATGAGTTCAAGGAGGATTGTTCAAACAATAGGTGGGGTGTTTAGAAAGAGAAAAAGAGGGGGCAGAGTCAAGATGGCAGAGGAGCTTGAGTGAGCTCCAGCAGCAACCACCTCTAAAACCTGTAAAATATGACACTAAACAAATTTTAGAGCTACAGAACCCACAAAGTGAAAGAGAGAAACAAAGCTCCAGGCAGCCTGGCAGGCCAACAGGGAGGGTCCATAACATCACACTGGGGGCTGAGTAGTCCTGTGTGACCTGCAGGGGACCAGATCCTGGGGAACCCCGACTGGCAGCACAGACAAACAGTAACAGACTTCAGGAGAGTGAATCACCAGAAGCTGTGGTGATTTCCAGACTTCTCAACCCATAAACACCAAAGAGAAAGTACAAGGTCAGTGGGGAATTCTCTTGGAAGTAGGTGGAGAAGAGCACAGTCTGGTACCTGCCCCAGGAGGCATGAGGTGGCAGAGGCATGGTGGATGCAGCTGCTACTAAGGAATTTTTTGCGTAACTACACATGTACAACCTATATTGAATTGCTTGTCTTCCCTGTGGCAGTGGGTGAGGGGGGGAAAAGAAAAAGTATCTGGAAATCAAAGTTTTAAAAACAAATGTTAAAAAATTGTTTTTTACGTGCAATAGGGAAATAAGATATACAGGCACTGGGGTACAGAAATCCATCTTGCCCTAGTAGAAAATTAGGGAGGTGATGGGGGAGGAAGAGAGCAGATTAGGGGAAGGGGTATTCAGTAGGCTTGATTGATAACTTTGGGTAGTGGTAGGGGAAACACAGGGAGAAAATTTGTAACTCAAAATCTTGTGGAAATGAGTGTTGAAAACTAAAAATAAATAAATAAAAGATTAATTTTTAAAAAGCAACCAAATCAAACATCATACAGAATTTTCAAAAAAGAAAAGAAAAAGAAAGAGCAAAAGACTAGGAGTCAGGAACCAGTGGAGAACTGAGGAATGCTTATGTTTTTCATCTTATTCATGGTCAGACAATAAAATTCCATTTCAGATAAGCGCAATGAAATAATTCATGTTGCCTTGACATCAATAAAAATATATTTCACAACTTATTAAATATAAATTAACAAAGTGCCTGCCTAATTAAAAAAAATAAATGTTGATCTGTGTTTTATACACATGATTTTCTAGAATATGTGCTATCTTCTAAGAATGGAATAGAACATCGTTGTTTCCTTTACTTGCTTCATTACATCAATTCACTCAATAACTATGTAGCAAGCAACCTACTATGTGCAAGAGATGTTCTAATTTAAATTCAGTCTTTTCACTTCCCACGGTGACAATTGGTAAACGCTGATTGTGTGGAATAAAAGCCACTGATTTTCTTCAAGCTGCTTATAAGCTATAACATAAGATAAAGCTCGCCACAGTTGATTTCAGCGAATCACTAGATAGATTCAAATTAATAATGACATTGAAAATTATTCTCCTCTCTTCCTTCCCAACAATAAAAGTGCAACATGAGGCCCTTTCTTGATCCAGGCAGCATGCAAGACAGAAAAAGTAAAGCCATTAAAATAGGAGACTTTCTGCCATCGTTGTGAAAGATTTCTAAGGAGTAATTTAAAGCTTATGTTTAGCAAATCTCAAATGAAATTTCATTTTGATATTGGAAACAACTTATGCAATTCAATAAAGATTTGTTCTGTAACCATTTTATTTAAAATTATGCCTAGGAGTGGCCCTGGACAACAACATGGGGGTGATGTGCCAAGAGGCCCAGACAATGCAGTGCACAGAGGCCTGGTCAACAGAGCAGCAAGTTGGTTCACCAACCACAAGGGCCATTCCCAGGCCTATCACTGCAGGGCGGGGATTGGATGCAGCTGGTTAAGAGAAAAATGCAGGGCCCACAGTAGGGGCAGCAGCTACTCCTGGGACTAGCAATCCACAGCCTGGAAATTTAAAAAGCCTTGATCTGAACTTCCAAAGACTAGGATGATAGAGTGAACCCTGGCTGCTCAAATCCATGCTCCTCCCACCTCCCCCTGAAAACACAGAATTTTTGCCCTAGAGCAAAATTTTAAACAGTAAAGGCTTGGGAACCCTGGAGAAAGGGCATAGCTAAGGGCCTGCCTCAAAATGGGCAAAAAGCAGACTACAAAGAGAAAGACTCTAGAATCCTATTACTGTGAGAGGGAGGAACCAAATTCAGAAGGAGACAGTATAGACCCCATACCCACAGCTGAAGTCTCAACAGGGATTATGAAATGGTCTCAAGCATAGAAAGCATTCTTAGATGAGCTCAAAAAGAACTTTGAAATCCAAATTAGAGAGGTAGAAGATAACATCAACACTTCTTTTAAAATCAAAATTGCAAAATTAGAAAAACATTACTATGAAGAAAACAGCTCCTTAAAAAGAAAAATGTTTGAAATAAAAATAAAATCTGAACATATGGAAAAGGAGCTTCAAAAACTAACTGAGGACAATAATTCACTAAAAATTAGAATCAACCAAATTGAAGCTAATGACTCTATGAGGAACTAAGAATCAGTCAAACAAAACATCAAGACTGAAAAATTAGGAAAAAAAAAAGGTAAAATATCTCAATGGAAAAATAACTGGCCTGGAAAACAGATCCAGGAGAGATAATCTGAGAATTATTGGTCTACCAGAAAACCATGATGACAAAAATGAGCCTGGACAACATCTTCCAAGAGCTCATCAAGGAAAACTGCCATAAGATACTAGAACCAGAGGGTAAAATAGAAATTGAGAGAATCCACCAGACACCTCCTGAAAGAGATCCCAAATTGAAAAGTCTGTGAAATGTTGTGGCCAAATTCCAGAAATATCAGGTAAAGGAAAAAATACTACAAGCAGTCAGAAAGAAACAATTCAAATACCATGGAACCAAAGTGAAGATCACACAGGATCTGGAGGCTTTTACATTGAAAGATTGGAGGAACTGGAATATGATTTTTCACAAGGCAAAAGAGCTTGAATTACAACCAAGGATCACCTATCCAGCAAAACTGAGCATAATCTACCAGGCAAGGAAATGGTCATTCAATGATATAATGGACTTCCAGATCTTCCAGATGAAAAAGCCAGAGCTCAATGGAAAATTCAATCTCCAATTACAAGACTCAAGAGAGACATAGAAAGGTAAATAGGGAAACACACACACACACACACACACAACTTGTTATTTAATAAGAGCAAGCTGTTTACATCTCTATATGGGAAGCTGATACCTGTTAATATCATCAACTCTATGCCTATGGAAACATCTAAAAGGGATATAGATGAATAGAGGATGTGGGTATAAATTACATAAAATGATGATAAAAATGTATTAAGGGCTGCAAAGGGACTGCAATGGAAGAAGAGGAAGGAACAAAGCAGAAAAGAGTCAATTATGCCACACAAAGAGACATAAAAACATTATGGTAGAGGGAAAGAAGGGAGGGAGACAAGCATTATATGAGCTTTTCCCTCTTTGGTTCTGGTGCAAGGAGGGAATAACATAATCAATTAAGTATAGCACTCTATGGAGAAGAGACATAAAGCTTACCATAACCGAGGGAAAGAGGGGAGGGAGAGGAGCATTGCATGAGATCTATTCTTGTCAATCTTGGTTTGAGGAAGAAATAACATACTACATTAAATATAAAAAACTATCATACCCTACAGGAAGTAGGAGGGGGGAAGGGCTACAAAAGGGGGGGGGGATGGTTAGAAGGAAGGGAAGAAGTAATAAGGGGGAAGAGTAGGAAAAGGGAGGGGGGTTGATAAGAAGGGAATACAGAGAGAGGTGGCGGTCAAAAGGAAAACCCTTAAGGAGGGGAAGGGAGAAGGGGAAAAATTAAAAACATAGGCAGGGGAGGAAATAGGATGAAGGGAAAGATACAGATAGTAATAATAACTGAATGTGAATGGGATGAACTCCCCCATAAAATGGAGGTAGATAGCAGAATGGATTAAAAACCATAATCCTACAATATGCTGTTTACAACAAATACATCTGAAACAGGGGGATACACGTAGGGTAAAGGTAAAAGCCTGCAGTAAAATATATCATGCTTCTGCTAAAGTAAAAAAAAAATCCTTATCTCAGACAAAGCAAAAATAAAAATAGATCTAATTAAAAGAGATAAGGAAGGAAACTATATCCTGCTAAAAGACACCATCAAAAATGAAGCAATATCATTACTAAAGATTTATGCACCAAGCGGTACAGCATCCAAATTCCTAAAGGAGAAGTTAAGGCTGTTAGAGGAAGACATAGATAGCAAAACTATACTATTGGGGGACTTCAATCTCCCCCTCTCTGAGCTTGATAAATCTAACCTCAAAATAAAGAAGAAAGAAGTTAAGGAGGTAAATAGAATCTTAGATAGATATGGTAGACCTCTCAAGAAAACTGAATGGGGACTCAGCAGCCAATAACTATAGTAATATACTATTTGACAAACCCAAAGACCCCAGTTTTGGGGATAAGACTGCACTATTTGACAAAAACTGCTGGGAAAACTGGAACACAGTATGGCAGACATTGCGCATAGACCAATATCTACCATCATACACCAAAATAAAGGTCGAAATGGGGGTATGATCTAGGTATACAGGCTGATACTGTAAACAATCTGGGAGAGCAAGAGATAGTTTACCTGTCAGATCTATGAAGAATGGAAGACTTAATGATGAAACAAGAGTTAGCAGTATAAAATGCAAAATGGGTAACTTTGATTACATTAAATTGATAGGCTTCAGTACAAATAAAGCCAATGTTACCAAGATTAAGAGGGAAGCAGAAAATTGGGAAAGAATTTTTATAACCAGTGTCTCTGATAAAGGCCTCATTTCTAAAATATACAAAGAATTGAGTCAAATCTATAAGAATACAAGCCACTCTCCAGTTAATAAGTGGTCAAAGGATATGAACAGGCAGTTTTCAGAACATGAAATTAAAAATATTGATAAGCATATGCAAAAAAGTTCTAAATCACTGCTGATTAGAGAAATGCAAATCAAAACAGCTCTAAGATACCACATCTCACCAGCGAGATTGGCTAAGATGACATAACAGGAAAATGATAAATGCTGGAGAGAATATGGAAAAATTGGAACACTAATGCATTGTTGGTGGAGTTGTGAACTGATACAACCATTCTGGAGAGCGATCTGGAACTATAATATAAGTGCATACCCTTTGACCCAGCAATAACACTTCTAGGGTTATATCCCAAAGAGATCAGAGATGTGGGAGGAGGACCTATATGTATAAAAATATTGATAGGGCTCTTTTTGTGGTGGCAAAGAACTGGAAAACAAAGGGATACCCATCGATTGGGAAATGGCTGAACAATTTGTGCCATATGAATGCAATGGAATACTACTATACTATAAGTAATGAAGAGCAGACAGACTTCATAATAACCTGGAGAAACTTATCTATAAACTGATCCTGAGCAAGAAGAGCAGAACCAGGAGAAATTTGTACACAGTCACAGACACAACATATGTGTGACAAGTAACATCAATAGACTGGGCTCCTCTCAGCAATGTAAGGTTATAAGACAGTTCCAAAAGTCTCCTGATCAAAAGAGATATCCACATCCAGAGAAAAGAGATGGGGAGTCTCAATGTAGTTTGAAACAAACTACTTGCTGTGTTTCTTTTTCTCGTTTTGTCATTTCCTCTTTCCCACTGATCATTCCATCAGTTATAATCCTTCTTCCCAACCTGAAAAAATTAAAATAAAATAAAATAAAATTATGCCTAGTGACTTCCAGGGATGGAGCCAAGATGTTATAATAGAGCAACACTTGAACCAGCCTCTCACAGCATTATTTTACAAAAAAATTGAAAATTTCATCTCAAATCAAATTCTGGAGTCCAAAATCAACAAAAGGTCAAGCTAAGCCCAAGAAAACTTAGGTGGTTGGAAATGTAGGAATTAAGGGAACCTCACTGACCTGGTTTTGGGTCTCAATTTTGTATCTAGCTCAGTTCCCTTTCTATTCAATTATTCATCTAGTCCAATTTCTGTCTTGTGAGAAAACATTTGATTATTAGAATTATGAGAAAACTTTGTTATATTGTTTGAGCCCAGCCTCATATGGTTGGCAAGGTGGACCACCTCTATCTGTTGCTTAGCTACCCTTAAGATCTAGGTTATGCTGACCAAAACACGGATCCAAAGATTTATGCAAAGAGCTTTCCCCCATGCACACAATTATACATCTCAAACACTGGCCCCATACTTGTTAATCAGATATTATTACCACGTTCCTTTGACTGAATGTAGACACTTGGACGGGATGAGACATCTCTGTTTCTGATGAGAGGGAAATATATCTGTTTGCTCTCCTCCCATCTTGGAAAATCCCTGATCTTTCCTCCATTTAGAAATCAGATTACCCAATCTTGTATCCTAGTTTATATATTGTTAATTGTTTGCTTTTATTGCATGAAAATGTGCTTTCCCCTTTGTTCAGTGTCTAGTGCCAAGCTGAGAAGGCCTGGTCCCAATTTGTTACTCATTTGGCAATCATTGCTTAATATTCTCGGAAGCTTGAATCTTTATTTCTTTGGTTATTTCATATTTCACCTATTAGAGGAGAGATCTATGACATGGGGGTAGAGGCTAGTCTACAACCCATGTGGATTCAACACCAGATTGGGATAGGTGTTGGTGACAGAAGTAGCAGCAAATTTGGGAACCCTCAAGTCAGAGACAGTAAAGGGACCCGGCAACTGATCAGAAAGTGATCACAAGGGATCCTTGTGCTATCACTTGTCACAGGACACGGGGCTGTTTGGCAGTTCCATTACCTATGCACACTTCCTGGTCACAGTTCCAGGATGGCAAGGAGCACTTTTGGCAAGACAGAGCAGCATCGGTTTCAGTCACAAGGAATCAGAGACTCTAAGGAACAGTATTGCCTAAACTTCCCAGGGAGGAATGCCCTAAGGAGCAACACTGCTTCTGGATCTAAAGAAACCAGAGCCCTGAGGTGTTTCACTGCCAGCCCCAAGGGATTAGGGACACTTACAAAGTAGTATTGATTGCAATTGCAAAAGATCAGAGCCCCTTCCTGAATAAGGACCAAAGTGAAGACCAGGGCAGCAGTGATCATAACTCTCCCCAGATGGAAACACATTAAACTTTCAAACTCCCCAAACTGGCACTGAAAATAGCAGTGGGAAAAAACCCAAAGCTTGGGACAGTATGACTCCCTGTCATGCTGAAAACAGAACCTAACTTAAATATAAATTCGAAGTCAAGAAATAGGCTATAAAAGTGAGTAAGTAAGCAAAAAAAGTAACATAATCATAAAAATATACTGTCACGACAGTGAAGATCAAGACCCAAACCCAGAAGACAATGAAGTCAAAACAGCTGCAAGCAAAGCCTGGGGGAAGGTGTGTGTGTGTGTGTGTGTGTGCGTGTGTGTGCGTGCGTGCGCATGAATTGGATGTGAGCCCATTAAGAACTTTTGGAATAACTAAAAAATTATTTTCAAAAGCAAATAGGAAGGAAGGTAGAGAAAAAAATTAGGTAAAGAAATGACAGCAAAGAAAATTATGAAAAGATTATTAACAACTTGGTAAAAGAGACATAAAAAAACCAAAGGAAATAACACCTTTAAATTGTGCCTGGCACCATAGCAACACCCAGAACTTCCATGAAACGTCTTCAGGGGTGAGGAAACTGCGGCCTTGGAGCCACATGTGACCCTCTACAACCTTAAGTGCAGCCCTCTGACTGAATCCAAACTTCACAGAACAAATCCTGACCAAGACAGTCACTGCATTTGAGGAGAATGAAGTTTAGGAGGAGAAAGAAAAAATATTTGAAACTAGCAAACAATTGAGGGTGGCATAGTTTATTAACAATTGCCAAAAAAGGTGGGCATCTAAGATGACATTAATTACTATACTCTATATGGACAAGTTCTCATTTATGTAAGATTTCTGGTTTATACATGGATCAGTTATATATTTTATGAATGAATGAGAAAGTGACCAATAGGTTTTATCATAGCAGAACAAATCTTCTTAGTAATGCATTGGTCAGTGTAAAACTGGTGTGTCTATATTTTGTTGATTAAAATAGCAATAGCAAACATTAGACTTTAGAGTGCAAAATACAGCCTTGGCAAGCTCTCTTTGAACAAGCCATCTCTTACACATATATAATGGTTAAGAATAAATTATCTTGGGCCCAAGATGTTATAACTCTGAGCTTTCCCCATCTCTACAAAAGATGACCATATTAGCTCTGAATCTCTGTCCCTAGACCCAGGTTTAATGATAGAGATCTTAACCACCTAAAAAGGGTCAGATGCTTTTGTTTTCACTCTTTGATTTGTTATATACCCAAGGGAAAAACAATTATTTTAAGTTTACTTTTAGCTTAAATTTCAGATATCAAATCAAAAGGCATTAATTATGTCACATAAATCAAATACAGGACAATTATTTATTTTCTCTAGATAGAATAAATTCTTAATACATACAAGATCCACAAATATGCATTGATATTTAAAGTATTATATGAAAGCAATCATTCATATTCTCTCGGGAGATTGAGACTTGAATTCATCAAAATTTTAAGTATTTGATAATACTGCTGAAAGATGTGTCATTAAATTGTAGCATTACTCTGAATTGTTCAAAAAAATTTTCTCCTACTCCATTTTGTCCAAGAGTTGAGTTCTTCCTCTTTCAGGTTATATTTCCTTCAAAATGAAATTACTTCTACTGCTTATCAACTCTGAACTTAACAACTCTGGACCCAGAATCTTTAAACCTCTCAAATTCACAGGACTGTCTCCAACTTGAACATATTCATCTCAAAACATTCAATATTCATTTACCTGTGCTCAGGTAAGGAATGCAAATTGGAATAGCTAGCAAGTTTAGGTTCAAACTGGTCTAGTTGAATAACTACTAATCTAGCTGCCACATGGAGAGAATTCACCATATTTCTGAGATGGAGTGAAGGCCACTTTTTGACCTAACCCATCACTTAAGGTTTCTTTGCAATGGTCCCTGGAGAGTTGAAAGAAGAGAGAAAACCAGATGCTGTATCTCCACTGTTAACTGCCATAGCACCACATTCAGTGTTAAGAGGTTAGTGGTAGAACTTGGAAATATCTAGGGTTTACTGTATTGTGCAAAACCTTCAAGTCCCTTAAGTAATAACCCAGCACATGTAGTTGGCCAGAAGCAAAAAAGAAAATTGTGTGCTTTCTCCAATTCCATATACAAGATTCCACAATAGATGTAACCATGGAAATCAGAGTTCACCCTTCTGTTGGATATTAATATCTAGAGAGAAAATAGACAGAACATACTTCACACTGTGGCCTTCTCCTCAGAAGTCAACATGCCACTGAAAACGAATCTTTTACACTACCATTACTCCTGCTTTCCATTTCTGGAACCATAACTGAATCAACTATGTGATTACTCCTGGAAAGGATATATTAATCCACTGCTCTTTTGTTCCACTCACCAACTCTGCATTATTCCAAACCAAAATTTTCCCTATTAAAATGAGATGCTGGAGTGAGGGATAGGAGGACTATCTTAACATTCGTATTTGTGTCTTCAAAAAGTAGTGCAACACTTGATTTATAAAATGTGTTTAATAAATTATTGGGATTAATCAATTTATAGATTCTCCAAAAGTGACTGTCAATGTCATGAAGGATTGCTTCAATAATTTTTGGAATAGAAAAGGATTTCTCTATGAATAATAGATGTTGACAACCTTGCTCTGATTATATCAAATTCCACCATACTACAGAATATAACCTTGTGGTTTTATATAACAGAGGAATTTCTCACACTGGAAAATATAAGTACATCTAGAACAGCAAATAATAGCTAGCAAAACTTATGAAACTGCCAACTTGATACTGAGAAAAGAACACTGGCCCTAGAATCAGAAAACCTGGGTTTAAATCCTACATCTGGCAGTATCTATGCCACCTTGGGTAAATCACTTAATCTCATAGAGTCTAAGTGACTTGATCTATAAAATGAAGGAGTTGCATTGTATGACCTCTGAAAATCCACCTACCTCTAAATTTATGAAATACAGAAAAATCACACTGAGTTGGAATCTTTATGAAGGTCATATTTGCATCACGCCTTGCAGGATGGATAAACTTTGGCAGAGAAAGTCAAATCTATCCTCAGCATAGGGATAGCTTTAATAAAGGATTGGAGGTGGTGGGGAGCATAAAAGTACTTCTAGGAACTGGGTGTGTCAGTGAATGATTTAGTTTTCTATCAACACACAATGGCTCTCTAAAAGCATGCAATCATTGCTTTCTAAAACTCAGTAAGACCTGCATCTGGATATTTCAGTGCAAATCAAGGAGTTAAAAATCACTTTAATAATTAATAGCTTGGTAAAATCTTGGTTCAACCCTGGGTTAGTTATTTACAATAACATCATACATTTACTTGAAAGAAGAGAAAATGGGATACTCATAGTTTTTAAATTTCTTTAAATCAATTTCTCTAGAAGGATGTCTTCATATATTGTGAATGAAAGAGATTTCTTGAATGACTACATGACAGGTGTCTGGAAATATCAATTACATCTTTCAGTCTTCACATTTTCTTGATAAATAATCAAGTGTCAGCTCTCAAAAAAATTTCATTATTTCATGACATATAGTCAGATGGTCCATTCTGCCTAATTCAATTCAGCTACATGGTTATACATTTAGCACTAATTCATTTTAAATTGAAATTAAAGTTTAATCATTCCACATAAAATATTGGTTCTTACAAACGGAACATAAGCTTACACTTCAGTTCTTTGAAATGAGGTTTTTAAAATGATTGTTCATTTTTCAGACATACTACTTATGATTTTTGTACATATCAACATTCATTGTTGTAATGGTAAACAAAGAAATACTTAGCACTTTGTTTCAGTTATTTATTTAGCATTTTGTTTCAGTTCAAGTGTCTTTGAGCCTTGCCCTCATTATATCAAGTCTTCTAAGAAACAGAACCTGTGAATCCTACAGTGGGAGGAACTTGCTGATGCAACAGGAAGGGGATGAACAGGGAGGAACTAATGATCATATATTAGGAGAAATACAAGCTGGGAGAGAGCAGAATTGAGAAGGGGAACTTTGTGGTGGCCAGACACTCTGTCTGTTCTGTCTGTGTTGATTTTTGTTTGTGATACTTTTTACAGAAGTTCTGTGACCTTACTGGATGCCCTGAAAGAGGATTTTCTTGTTGTCTATTTAGAGAAGTCCTGGAGGAGGGTTTCAGAGGCCCTGGGACCATATGGATGATTTGTGTTGTGTTGATTGCAAATGGCAGATAGTGAATTGATGATGGTGCTAGCAATGTGCATGACTGTTGCTGTGGCTCTGTAAAGCTTTGTCTTCACAGAAATAGAAACTGGGAAGGACCTGAGGTAGACTGAACACTGTGAGCTTCAATATGGGACTAGACAAGGAACTGGATGAGGACCTGAATGAGGAACTAGATGAGGAACTGAGAGCTTCCTACTTTTGAATCCAGGTGACAGTTGGGTAAATTAAGGCAGGAGCTAGACTCATGGATGAAGAACCATGGAATCTGAGAGCCAGACTCAAATGAAGATGAAAAGACTTCTCCTTGGGCATTTAATTCTGACAGAAGATTATGATTTACTGTGGCCTAGGAGTGGGAGAACTTTGTATTCTGTACCTTGTACCTCTTAAGGATGATTGAGTTAAGGATGATTGGAAAGTAATCTATAATCAATAAGAAAGAAGACTTTTTCGACTAAGAGATTAAGATGATGTGACCTAGGAGTGGAGAACTTTGACCTTTGTACTTTGTGTCCCTTCAGGAGGATGGCTCCATAAGAATGATTGAGTTAAGGACTTTCTGAATATATGTTTTGCTTAAAACTATGTGACCAATTCGGTGAAAACTGTGGCCACTTTAATGATAAGTTATTATAACACTGATTTCCCTACTTTCCTCTTTGCAAAATATTAAATATGACTAGTGTCCTTGCTTAAAGTTCTTGATCACAAATCTTATCTATACTTAATCAGATTATAAAAAGATGGGGTCCTGATCTAAAATCCTTAATTATATTCTTAGCAAAGACTTGATTGCTTTATGGGATAGAAGCTTGTGTATATTAACCAAATTACACCTGGAAGTCTCTTTCTGCGATCCAAATTAAGAAAGGCAGACCAAGTAGGATTTCCTCAGAGACAGCAGCTAATAAGTCTCAGATTTTGTAGTCTTTGTTTACAATTTGTCTTTATTTTTTATTGTTTTATCTTATTTTTCAACATTCACTTTCATAAGATTTTGAGCTCCAAATTTACTCCCCATCTCTCCTCTCCTCCCTCCCCATGATGGCGTGTATTCTGATTACTCTTTCCCCCGATCTGCTCTCCCATCTATCACCCCCCCTTCTCTTTTCCCCTTTCCCTTTCTATTTTCTTATATGGTAAGCTAAATTTCTTTACCCTATGGCCTGTTTATCTTATGTCCCATTTGCAGGTAAAAAAAAAAATTAACATTCATTTTTAAAACTTTGAGTTCCAAATTCTCTCCCTTCCTCCTTCCTCATCCATCCTCATTGAGAAGACAAGCAATTCAATACAGCTTGTACATGTGTAGTCATGCAAAACACTTCCATAATATTCATGTTGTGAAACACTAACTATATTTGTCTCCAACTTTTGTTGCTGACCATTTATTCTATTACCTTCTTTTAGCCTCCTCCAAAGTATTTGCTTCTTCTTATCTCCTCCCCAAATCTGTTTTACCTTCTTTCACACACCTTTCTCTTACTCCCTTTCCCCTTATTTTCCCATAGGGTAAGACAGATTTAACCATATCCAATTGAGTATGTACAAGTTCAAGCAAGGTGGCATTTTTGTTGTTTTCTTTTTTGGAGTTCAGTTTCCCAGTCCCAGGTTAAATTGTAAACATGTGAAGGATTAATCTCCTTTGAACCCTAATAATTAACAGCTGTGCAGAGTCAATTAGTTTTTGTGACTTCTGACTCTGAACCAATCAGGGGCAGTGTCTTTGTTACATACTCTGTAAGACTGGCATTTTGCTTTGGAGGTTTGCTCATGAGAAGAGTCTTTTGATTCCCTAGTCAAGACTCTTGAGTAGCCATGTGTTCAGAGCCCCCCAACTGCTTAGAGGCCTGTGCTCCCTTAATACAGTAATGTATGTAAGATATATAGCAATATTGCTATATTCAGATGGTTGGAGCCCTGTCTATTGGTCTTTGATCTAATTTCTTTTTTTTCCTATAATCACCCCTTTCTCCGTAATTAAAGTAGGATTGTTAAAGCAGTCTTTCCTTTATAAAACAGATCAAAAGAACCTCTGCTACCAGGCCACCTTGAGTGTGCTAGGGTACTTGCTGTTACAGTTTGCTATTTCCTCCTTAAGTCAAATCTGATGAGAGTAAGGTTCATTCATTCCCTCTCACCTCCCTCCTCTTCCCCTCCACTATAATAGCTTTTTCTTGACTCTTTTATGTGAGAAAATTTACCCCATTTTAACTCTCCATTTCTCTTTCTACCTGTACAATCCTCTCTCAGCCACTTAATTTTATTTTTTTCAATACCATCCCTTCATATTCAGCTCATCCTATGCTCTCTGTCTCTATCTATCTATCTATCTATCTATCTATCTATCTATCTGTCTGTTTATCTATCTATCTGTATGTATATATGTATGTATGTATTATTTGTACATATACATATATATGTTATATACATATATACATTATACATATATATATGTGTATACACACACACACACACACACACACACACACACACATATATATATATATATATATATATGATGAGATAGGTCTCATTAATTACAAATATCATCTTTTCATGAAGGAATGTAAATAGTTCAGGTTTAACAAGTCCCTTATTACCTCTTTTTTTCAGTTTACCTTTTCATGCTTCTCTGGAATCTTGCATTTGAAAGTCATTTCTTTTTTTAACTTAGCTCTGGCTTCTCCAGAATGTATTGAATTGCTGTGTATCGTTGAATATCATTTTTCCCCCTTCACTGATTACTCTCAGTTTTGCTAGGTAGGTAATTCTTGATTTTAATCCTAGATCCTTTGACCTCAGAAATATCATATTTCCAGCCCCTGAATCCTTAATGTAGAAGCTGCTAAATCTTGTGTTATCCTGATTGTGTTTCCACAATTTTTAAATCATTTCTTTCTGACTGCTTGCAATATTTTCTCCTTGACCTGGGAACTCTGGAATTTAGGTATAGTATTCTTAGAAGTTTTCCTTTGGGATCTCTTTCATGAGGTGATCAGTTAATTCTTTCAATTTCTATTTTACCCTCTGGTTCTAGAATATCAGGGTAGTTTTCCTTGATAATTTCTTGAAAGATGATGTCTAGACTCTTTTTTTATCACAACTTTCAGGTAGTCCAATAAGTTTTAGATTATCTCTTTTGGACCTGTTTTTCAAGTCAGTTGTTTTTTCAATGGGATATTTCACATTGTCTTGTATTTTTTCATTCCTTTGGTTTGTTTTATAATTTGCTTGATTTCACATAGAGTCATTAGCTTCCATTTGCTCCATTCAAATTTTGGAAGAATTATTTTCTTCAGTGAACTTTTGGACTTCCTTTTCCCTTTGGCAAATTCTGCTTTTTAAGGTATTTTTCTCCTCTGGCTTCTTGGACCTCATTTGTCATTTGAGTTAGTCTACTTTTTAAGGTGTTATTTTCTTCAGTATTTTTTTTAATCTCCTTTACCAAGCTATTGATATTTTTTCATGACTTTCATGCACCATTCTCATTTCCCTTCCTAATTTTTCCTCTGCTTCTTGTAGTTGGTTTTGAAAATCCTTTTTGAGCTCTTCCATTACCTGAAACCAATTAATATTTCTGTGGCAGCCTTGGATATAGGAGCTTTGACTTTGTTTTCTTTTTCTGAGTGTAGGTTTTAAACTTTCTTATACCAAAGTAAGACTGTATAGTCTGATTTTTTTTTTGATGTTTGCTCATTTTCCCAATCAATTACTTGAGTTTTTAAATCTTTGTTAAGTCAGGGCTCTGCTTCCAGTGTGGAGGGCATACTGTCCCAAGTTTCAGGTGTTTTATGCAACTGTTTTTAGAGATACTCCTAGAGACCTATAAGTTTTAAGTCCTTTTAAGGTGGTATGATCTAAGGAGAGGTGTTTACTTCTACCCTGGCATGTTCTCTGATCTGTTACCACAACCACTCTTTTCTGCCCTAAAACTGTGAGGTTTCCCTCTCCACTGTTGCCACAAGCTGAAGTTTGTGCTATGCCAGTGCTCCCCTTCACTTTATGGCTGCCACACAGGACTGTGACTCAGATCAAAGTATGGCCAAGGCAACAGAATCCTGTCTCAGTGCCAGCAAAGAGATTCCTTTAGTCTACCTCTGCTCAGTTGTTGATCCCCTTACTGTTAGTGTGCTGAGTGCTCTGGAAGCAGCCATTGTTGCTACTACTACTCCTGTCACAGCTGCTTGTCATCAGCCTGGGGCTGCACTGGGGCAAGAGTTGTGTTAGTGTCTGTGCTGCTCTATCAGGAGAATAGAGCAGGTCTGAGAGACCTCTCCCACTGACCCTCAAAGTTGTCTTTGAAGTTTGTGAGTTGAAAACTCTGGAAACCACCTCAGCTGCCAGCAAGTTAGTCCCCTAAGGCCTGCTCCAGTTTTCCTGGGGTTTGGTCTGTGCTGGTGCAACTGTGCTCCTCTCCCAGCCTGTGCAACAGACCTTTTCCATCCATCATCCTGGTTGTCTTGTGTTAGAAATTTATTTCCCTCTGTCTCTGTTAGCCCTGCTGCTGTAGAATTTTAGGGTAACATTTTACAGATATTTGGAGGGCTTGGGGGAGACCTCAAGAGATTCCTTGCTTTTACTCTGCCATCTGGGCTCTTCCCCCAGATTTAATATTCATAAACTAAGCAGTTTTCCTTGGACATACCAGATAGTCAACTATTCTTATTCAAAATGTACTTATGTTTTTGCTGTATGAATAAGAGTACAGAACTGAGCAAATAAAACATAAATAGTGGTGGTGATAGTGGTGGTGGTGATGGTAAGTAGTGGTGGTGATGGTAAGTAGTGGTGGTGGTGGCAGTAGTAGTAGTAATTGGAGTAGTAGTAGTAGTAGTAGTAGTAGTAGTGGTAGTAGTAGTAGTAGTAATGAGTATTAAGTAATAAGTCAGGAATAAATCATAGAGAAGCTTGAGTTCCTAGGAAATAGATTAATCTTGATTTGATGGACAGGCACCAGATGATTCTGACTATATGCTATCTAATCCTATCTGCTTTGGAAATAATATATGCCACATAGGCTTTGTTAGACTTTTGCCCCTGAAAGGCAGAGAAACTGTCATAACCTTGTTAATTGTAAATACATATCTCTTAAACCCATAACTACCCACCAGACTTGAATCCTGTGTTTTAGTTTTACATTACCAGTTGAATGACATGTCTAAAAACTGACCTCATAACCTTCCCCAAACAACAACAAAATATCACCCTTCATGTCAGAATGTTCTGTTAACTGTGCTATCATTTATTGAATATTTTGCTGTAATATCAATAGTTTTTTAATCCTAACTCCTTCGACCTCCAGAATATCATATCCCAAGCCTTTGGATTCTTTAATGTAGAAGCTATTAGATCTTGTGTTATCCTGATTGTGTTTCCACAATATTCAAATTATTTCTTCCTTACAGCTTCTAATATTTTCTCTTTGACCTGGGAATTCTGGAATTTGGCTATAATATTCCTAGGAGTTTTCTTTTGGGGATTCTTTTTGAGAAACTATTGGTGAATTCTTTCTGTTTCTATTTTGCACTCTGGTTCTAGACTATCAGGGCAATTTTCCTTGAGAATTTCTTGAAGTATGATCCCTCCCTATTCAATTGATCCTGTGCCCTCTGTCTATGTACACATATATATACACACACTCAGATACATATTCATATGCATATATGTATATATGAATAT
>CM053583.1:216990865-217006212 GCA_028627135.1 Pseudochirops cupreus
TCTTCCATGTTGGCATGTAAATAGTTCAATTTGATAAGTTTCTTATGATTTCTTTTCCATGTTTACCTTCTCATGCTTCTTGTATTTGAATGTCAAATTTTCTATTCAGTAATGTTTTTTTCAGCAAGAATGCTTGAAAGTCCTCCACCTCATTGAATGACCATATTTTCCCCTGGAACATTATACTCAATTTTGCTGGGAAGGTGATTCTTGATTTTAATCCTAGCTCCCTTGATCTCCAGAATATCATATTCCAGGCCCTTCAATCCCTTAATGTAGAAGCTGCTAGATCCTGGGTTATCCTGATTGTGTTTCCACAGTATTCAAATTATTTCTTCTTGCCAGCTTGGAATATTTTCTCCTTGATCTGGGAACTCTGGCTATAACATTCCTAGGAGTTTTCTTTTTGGTATCTTTTTCAAGAGGTGATTGGTGAATTCTTTCAAGTTCTATTTTGCCCTCTGGTTCTAAATATGAGGGCAATTGTCCTTGAGAATTTCTTGAAGGATGATTTCTAGGTTCCTTTTCTAATCATGGCTTTCAGGTAGTCCAATAATTTTTAAATTGTCCCTCCCAGATCTATTTTCCAGGTCAGTGGTTTTTCCAATGAGATATTTCACATTGCTTTCTATTTTTTCATGTGTTTATATCTATTTTATAGTATCTTGATTTCTAATAAGGTCATTAGCTTCCATTTGCTCCAATCTAATTCTGAAGGAATTATCTTTTTCAGTGGGTTTTTGAAATTCCTTTTCCATCTGGCCAATTTGGCTTTTTAAGGCATTCTTGTCCTCATTGGTTTTTTGGACCTCTTTTGCCATTTAAGTTAGTCTATTGTTTAAGGTGTTATTTTCTTCAGTCAGGCTGTTGACTGACTTTTCATGATTTTCTCACATCATTCTCATATCTTTTCCCATTTTTCTCCTCTACTTCTCTTACTTGATTTTCAAAATCCTTCTTGATCCCCTTTATGGCCTTTAACGAGTTCATATTTTTCTTAGAAGCTTTTGATGCAGGAGTTTTGACTTTGTTGTCTTCTTCTGGTTCCATGTTTTGATCCTCTTTGTCTCCAAAAAAGGATTCTATAGACTGATTGCATTTCTTCTGTTTGCTCATATTGCCAGCCAATTATTAGACTTTTGAGCTCTTTGCCATGGTAGAACTCTGTTTCCAGAGTAGAAGGAGATGTGTCCCAAATTACTGGGGTTTTTGCAAATCTTATCAGAGTTCTTGACAGAACTATGAGAAGTGAGTCCTCTACACAGCTGCCACAAGCTCTGGCACACTGCTGTTTCTCACCCCGAGACCACCACCACCACCCAAGACTGCAACCCAGATCCAAGCAGGTCAAACAAAGCAAGAGTGATTACTATCTGAATGGTCACTTGGTCCCTCTACAATCTGCAGACCAGGAGCTTGGGAAGCAGCCATGTGGCAGCAGCTGCAGCCACTGAACCTTGCCACCTCTTGCCCCAGAGGCAGGGGCTGGACCACATTCTTCCATCACCTGGTTCCAATAGAATTCCCTACTGACCTTTTACTTTCTCTTTGGTATTTATTTGTGGAGAAGTCTGGAAACCTCCATAATTGCCAGTGATTCAATCTCCTGAATTCTGCTCTGGCTGGTCTGGGCCACTGGTTGTGGTCACCCTGACTCTGTGCTAGTGTAGCTCACATGGTATAGGTGATGATGTGGAGGGTTAGCTCTGAGGGATCTGCCATGGGTGCAAATACAAGGCAAGGACCCCCTTGAGCCTCCTTCCCCCCCACCCGGGCCCAGTATCTCAGGATTTTGACTCACCACCTCCTGTTACTCATCCCCTGTGCAAGGGAAGCTTGGAACATTTTGGCCATCCCTGAAACCCTGGCTACTTGAGCAATATAGATAAAGTAGTGACACATGATATAAGAAAGTAAGGAAGTGTCCCACTGGAGTAGCCTCTGGCAAAGTTGCAAGTTAGGTACCTCATGTAGCAAACTATGTGAAGTTTCTCAGGAGAAAGCATGATGCAAGTGCTTCATCTACTGTGTATATATATATATATATATATATATATATATATATATATATATATATATATATATATATATACCCTAACTCTCAGATGCTTATCTGAGATTTGCTGAGCATGCAATAAATGTATGAATGCATTCTCCACCTGGTCCACAAGTCTTCATTCATTCCACACTCTCCCATTTTGGTTGGTGCTGCAAGGTGCAGGCATCAATATGGGACCATGCTCATCTCCCAGCTTGGTGTGATAGACCTTTCCTGCCAGCATGCCTGGCTTCCTTCAGTGGGAGATTTGTTTCTCTCTGTCACTTTGTGGGTTCTGGAGCTCTACAATTTGTTTAGAGTCATATTTTACAGGTATTGGAGGTGGTTGGAGCAGGAGCTCAGCCAAGTTCCTGCTTTTACTCTGCCATCTTGGCTCTACCCCTCTAGGAGGCTTTCTCAAGTCATTTCAACTTTTAGTGGCATTTCCCTTCTCTGAGATCAAAGGATGGGATTCCGAATGACATTTTATCATCACCATTCCCTCATTTGGCCATTGTGGGCATGTTGCCTTATGACAATGCTTGCATTGTTATCCTTGGTTGTTTAATTTTTTGTGCTATTTCTTCTTTTCTTTCCACTTAGAATATAAAGTGCTTGAGTATAGACCTTACTTTTTAAAGTCATTTTCACATATTCAATAAATATCTATCATGTCAGCTAGCTGTAGCAGGTGGGTGTCAAAGTCAGGAAGAACTAAGTTTAAAATTGGCTTCAAAATTAGCTATATTTGTCTCAGTTTTCTCATCTGCAAAATGGAAATAATAATTACACATCTCCCAGGACTGTGAGCATCAAATGAAATAATACTTTTGAAGTACTTAGCACAGTGCCTGGAACAGAGTAAATTTTATATAATAACGATCAGTTTTAATAATAGTGATAGTAGTAGCAGTAGTAATACTAGTAGTAGCACGCAGCAGGTATTGTATTTATTTGTCTACTTGCTGCTCAGGTTTTGGCAAACATACAGTATAGCAACTGTAAACATGCTAGTGTCTGTAGTTGCTATATTTTATTTGTGTTCATAAAAATTGTGATATATTTTTAAGGGATAAAGATCACAGAAGTTGATTTCTGGTGCATCTCAAAAATTGTTCACTGAAAAGTTGAATACTCTTATGAAATCACTGATATCCTCTCCTCCAAATCCCAAAATTTCTCCATGTGGTCTTCGACCATCTTTTCTTTGTTATGGTCTCAGTAGCTAAAATCATCCTCATTTCTGCAGTCTATCATTGGCAAAGTTATGTAGGCTCCATGAGCCTTCATTTCTTCAAATGTTAAATGAGGAAAAGGGGCTGGACTACATGACCTCTGAGATCCCTTGCATCTCTAGACCTAAGATCATTTCTACTCTTCCACCTCCTTCCATCTATTAGTTCCTTCCATGTGGTCAATGAATGGATTCAGCTCACTCTTCATCCTAAAAAACCCATTCCTGTTGTCCACTGATATTATTTCTCTATACCTCTCTGTGTCTTTATACTGGACTTCTAGAAAGAACAGTCTGCATTTGCTGTTCCATTTTCTCACCACTCAATCACCTCTTAAACCTAGGAAATATGGTTTCCAACTGTTATCTCCTGAAATCATTCTCTTAAAACTCACGAATGATCTCTTATTTTTAAAAAATCTAATGAAACTGTGGAAGTCCTTTTTCATTGACCTTTTCATTGTACTGTTGACAACTACTTCCTCTCATATGTTTTAGTCTTCCATTTACATCATTCTCCCCCTTGTGGTTTACTTTCTGTCTGATTACTTTATGATATTCTTCTCTGATTCATTATTCTTTTTTCACTTTCTGAGTATTAGTATCACCTAAGGATTGTCCTTCATCCTATTTTCTTCTGATTGTACATTTTGTCCCTTGATTATCTCATTTGCTCCTATGACTATCACTTGTAAATCTATGTATCAATTCCCATCTCCCTCCTGAGCACCAGTTCAACAACTCTATCTTCTTTCTAGATATTTCCAGTTGGATATATCAAAGGAACCATAAAGTTAATGTGTCCAAAGGGGAACTCATCCTCTTCCCCACTCTACTTTCCCTTCATCTTAACTCCCCTATTTCTGTCATGGTGCTATCATCTTTCCAGCCATTCAAGCATTAAGTTTGGAATCATCTTAACCTCTGCCCTTTCTCTCACACTCAACAACCAATCAGTTGCAAATGTCCATTAATTAAAACTCCACAATATCTCTCATATTTACCATTCTCCATTTATTCTCTCATTTTTTCAACAGCCTCAAAACTGGCATTCTTTCCTATATCTATCTTTTCTTTAGTTCATCTTTTACAATTGCCAAAATAGATCTTTTTGTTCGGTTGTTTCAGTCATGTCCAACTCTTCATGATGTCATTTGGGGTTTTCTTGGCAAAGATACTGGAGTGATTTGCCATTTCCTTTTTCAGCTCATTTTACACATGAGGAAACTGAAGCAAACATGGTAAAGTGATTTGCCCAGGGTCACAGAGTGAGTAAGCATCTGAGGCCAGATTTTAACTCCAGAAGATGAGTCTTTCAGACTCCAGACCCAGCATTCTACTCACTGCAATATCTTTTCTTCTTAAAAAAAATGATGATGTTTACTCTTGACTGCAGAGAAGGCAAAAGCTATTTAGCCTGGTATTTAAGGCTCTATGGAACCTAACTTCAACTAATCTTTCCAGATTTCTTTTGCATCAATACCTTCATGCCCTAAGTTGTAGGAAAACTAAATAATTAATTGCTCCTTGAGCTTATCCTGACATATCTACCTCTGTACCCTTGTTTAGGGTCTCTCCCATCCCTAAAATGCAAGACTTTCATATTTCTGTCCATTGAAATTCTACTCTTTTTTCAAAGTTCAGTTCAGGTACAACGGCACTGCTTAAATGAAATCCTGATCTCTACAACTAAAAAGGTTTTGTTTTGTTTTTTTTCCTTGCCCAAGTTTCCTGAGCCTGATCTCCAGATCTCCCTCTATCCCTCTCTTACTCTACTTTCTATGATACTGAAATTTGTACATGTCCCACCCTTTTTTGTATGGGCATCATGACAGTAGATTTTTACCACCTCAGCTCCTAACACAGTGCCTTAAATGCTTAATAGACTCTGCTATTGAATTGAGGACCACAAGCATATGGGATAACTTTGTAAGTTTTACCTCTGCTGTTTATATCAACCAATTCAAATGGTTCATTTTGTGCTAAAGAACAGCTTAAAAGATACACATTTTGGAAGCAGCTAGATGGTGTAATGGGTAGAGCATGGCCCCAGGAGTCAGGAGGACCTGAATTCAAATCTGGCCCCAAACACTTGACACTTCCTAGTTGTGTGACCTGGGGAAATCACTTAACCCCTTGATTATCTCACCAAAGGAAACAAACCAAAAAAGATATACATTTTATAATTTTAGGATTTGATCAATTGTAATAAAAACATAAACTTTGTGACCATTTTATGAAATAAAGGTCCAAGTTATGCATTTGTTTTTCATTCACTTGACTAAGAAATCTGGGAACACACACACACATCTGTGTATGTGTATATGTATATATATGTAAATGATATCTCTTAGTATTGTGAGGCTAACTTTACATGAAAGCAGATAGTCCACAACATTATAGATAAAATTAAAAGGAAGGAAAGAAATGAAAATTCATACAATGTATAAACTGTGTCCCAAAGACATATTATTCTCATAGAATCACTTCCAGAGCCAAGTATGAAGTCTTTTCTATTACAATCACTTCACTATTGGGTTCAATTTTGTCTTCTATCCCCCAATTCATTTATTATCACTGCAATGGGTTCTATACATTCATGTAGTTTCTTTCTCTTTTTCCAGCTAATTCTCTTACCTTTGTAGCATGGCTACAAAGTACCCAGTTTCTCAGGGCAGCCAAATTCCCTGTAGAGTTTTTTAATCTCTCAGTGTCATGTCCTTGATGTAAGCTGAAGGTGAAACACCTGCTTACTCCATCTTACTTATTCTGATTTCCATTTTGTTTTCCCACTGTACATACCTGTTCTTCTTCAGTCTTTCTCAGTTTACCTGCTCACTTATCTGAAACAATATATGCTTGGAAAAGACAAATTATTTTCCCAGTCTCTCAAAGAACAAAGAATGGGGAAAGGTACTAATATTTAAGCATTTGCAACATAACACATTATGTTAAATAAACTTCAAAGAGTTTTGGTTTTCTTTGTCTGGGTATGTCCTGTATCATAGTAGAATCTTCATGATTTTCAATAGTCAAAAAACAAAAGGAAAACAAAACCAAGGGAGAGAAGGAAAGGAGAGGGGAGGGGAGGGGAGGGGAGGGGACGGGACAGGAGGGGAGGGAAGGGGACGGAAGGGGAGGAGAGGAAAGGATAGAAGAGGAGAGGAGAGGAGAGGAGAGGAGAGGAGAGGAGAGGAGAGGAGAGGAGAGGAGAGGAGAGGAAAGAAGGAATGACAAAATTTCATCATCCTGTGGTGATGAAGCTGGGGGGTATGAACCTCTTTGGAATCATGAGTGCTTGAAGATGTGATATAGAGCTAGAAAGGTCTTAGAAGCCACCTAATCCAACTTTCTCATTTGATAGATTAGAAAATCAAGGTCCAGTTTAGGGCCTCAAATAGCAGATAACTTTGTAGTTTACTGATGGTCATAAACCTGAAGACTTGCTGGCTAGCTAGAACATGCAAGAACTAATAGCCTTCAAGAACTCAGGGTGACCTTGTGTCATAATGAGAGAAAAGTTGTGGAGAATTTTATGATGATAAAATTAGCAAAATCTACTAATCACCAAGTTTTCTTGAAATTACTTTAACATCAATTTTCAACATATCTACTGCTTTAATTTTGAAGGTGAGCACGATACAGCATAAAGTACAAGGTTAGATTCATCACTGTGTCTCTGCAGGAGAGGGAGTTCCTTACTGAATTTTCCCTGCACTAATGAAAACATGTCTAATTTTTAAAAATGCATGATTTCCTTTCATTCTCAAACTATAAAGAACTGAAATACACCAAAGGAGCTTTTATAGCTCAGAATTTTTTAAATCATTACTACTGGCAGAAGTGATTGTGCATGTTAAGTTCTGCTACTAATGAAAAGAGCTAAATTCACCAAATTCATTCATATACAGATAGCCAACCTAATGCGTACATAATCCTGACTGGCAATTGAGCACACAATTAAGTTTCCCTGCTGCTTCTTGTACATGATAACATGTAATCTATGTAAACCACATGCAAATTCAATTACACCGTTTCACTCTTAACATCATTTGACTTTTTGATGCCTGTCATTTATATTTTACAAGCAGACAAAACATTTGGTATTTGCTGTGCAGATATTATTCTTTCAAATTTCAAATCACTGAAATATCAGCATCTTCCCAAAAAACAATGCGCTAACTTCTGTTTAATTGCAGTCCTGAAATAACATGAATGAATAAAACTACAGTAAATGGTGTGGTGCAAGTCAGAGTTTGGTCCTACAAATATGTATGGAGGTGGGTGCTGCAGGGCTCGAATTTGTGGAATGCCAAGACAACCTCCAAAATATCTCCCCTCATCATCTGCCAAAATTCTACCACTGAAGATTCATTTCTCCCACGATCTCCTTTAAAAAGGAAAATGTCTCTGAAATGTCTCACATTTATCAAGCATTTATAAGTTACTATGATTTTAAATTTATCCGATCATTGTTCCCCCTCTACCAGAAAGCAGTGACTAGTATGTATACACAGGGGATTCTAAGTTTTGAATTGAGGTGGGAGGGGGATAATTTTGGAGAGGAAGACAGTATTTCAGGAACACTCAGCAGAATGATGCTCTATATGGGAAAGAATGAGACTAGTCTTGGGGAATGAAGTTAACATGATGCCACATTTTCCAAGAAGCATCCTGATTCTCCAATGTTACAAAACCGAAACTAAATAATAGCTAATTATCCAGTGAATAAGGACGTGTGAAAGTGTGAAGAGGTCAGAAATACAAAATAATTATATGTTTATTAATAAAATGGAAATTACTGAATATAAGATAATGTGTTTTTCCTCTGGGGGGGGAGCTGAAGGGAGGGACCTGGAGGGGTGGGCGCATATATGTGTTGGTCTTTGCTACCAGCATGAGAAGTGGCTATAGACAGTGATGGAGTGACAGAGAGGGATGTCCTACCTGTGAAGTACAAGAAAGGATGTAGGACAATATTAACTGCTTTGCTTCTTATCCACTCTATTCTCTAATCTGCTAGTTGACTCTCGAAGGAATCAGAAGCTTTGTGACAGTCTGCTGACAGGAAAATCACTGACTTTCATCACTTCTAGTTTACACTGGGTTGCCGGTTTCGTGTCTTAAACTGATCCAAGATACTGAGTCCATAGTTTTTCTGTCTTCATGTAGATGAGACTAGTCCTATTGGAAATTCACCAAACACCCTATAGGAAACTATGGGATATTACTTTTCCTACTATGACCACTCACAGAGAAAGCAGCCAGGGAGGACTATAAAAATTCAATTTCATAAAACTCCTGAAATTGGATCAGTCCTATATTGGGGGACTTGATTCCCACCTTCTTGGTAGATAATAAATTATTAATTATTGGCTTATAATCATGTACTATTTGTTTGCTTAGCAATTTATTTCAAGTAAAACAACCGTATAGTTAAGAATACAGTTAATTGCATAAGTAAGCATGTTTGTCTATTTCTGTGAAGAATAGACTCCATTACATCAATACCTCATGAGTAGGACTGTGTCAGATTGGAGATGGGATTCTCAGTAGTATGGATTGTCAGTAGCTGTTCAAATTGGACAAATTTGCAATTTACACATGCTTTAATAATAAATCAGAAGCAGATTTGATGTCTATCAGACAGTCAACAATAATTTATTAAACACAAATTATGTGCTAGGCAACAAGGGTGCAAAGAAAATATCCTTAACTTCAAGGAATTTGCGCTACATTTGGAGAGACAATGTGTACATATCTAGGGGGAAACAGATCTTGTATTAATGAATTATTTTTCTTAAAAACTTTAGAGAAAATAGATTTCTGTTTGGAACCTGGTTTGGAGGGACAGGAAGAGATGGGAGAGGGAAAAGAGACTTAGAAGTAGAAAAAAAAATGCTGTATTTTTTCAAGAAGTTTTCCTCTCTCTACTCCATATCTTTTGTATGATACGGTGGAAATAATTTCCACAAAATTTAACACATCTTGGGTTCAAATCCTGGCTCTATCATTTAACCCTTCTTAACCACAGTTTCCTCATATGTAAAATTTGGGGTTTAGATGACATGATACGTAAGATTCTATGAAATAAGTTGGGAATGCACATTTGTTCCAGAGCAATATCATTGAGAAAGATCATCATAGCCCTTCCCACTATCTTGGGAATCTTTGCATCCCCAAGTTTTCTATTACCCTAAGGTACAACATCTACCTTTCCTACTCTCCTCTCTCCTATTATACTATTATATTATATACATACTATTATACACCGTGACTAAGAAGGATAAAAAATAGTTACCTACACATGACCGTGCTATAACCAACCCTTTTAACATTCAGATCTTTGTGTCCTAGAACATATTTTCTTGTGTGTATCAGTAATGCAATACAACAAATGCTTGAAACCATTACTTTTAGATTTTGGATTTCCCCCCATACTTTCCTGATGCCAGATTAATAACTTTGTATCACACCTGATTGTTTCTCTCTTTGAAAACTGAATATTGAGCTGAAGTTCAGACGACGTCTGTGAAGAAAACATCAGTCTTAACCTTGCCTTTCTACCCTGATTCATTACAAGTAATATGTCTACGCAAAGACGATATGCTCTAAAGTGCTCACTGACCTGTATTAATGAATTTAACATTGGCCACGAGGTCTGTGTTTAATCTCACTTGTTGCCTTCATAATTTTTAATCAAATTATTTCTCTCTCTCTCTCTCTCTGACTATGTAGGACATTTCAATGTCACCTGAAGCCCTTTTGTTCTGTTGGAACTTTTCTTTGATTTTGTTGCTGCATTTCTCTAGCAAAGTTCTTGCACAATGTTTCACCGTCCTGAGGAGGCCACCCCAACTTTTTCAAAAGTGTAACAATTGTGCAGAAGCTCTGGTATTTCCCCAGAATCTGAGCAGGTTTCTGGTGTGGGGCTATTAGACAGATTATATCTCATTCAAGACCTAACCTATCTAAATTTGGAGAATATGATAAAAGTTAATGACCAGAAGATAATGAATATTTTTTTCCTGAACACAACAAATTATGGATCAAAACATTTGGTTACTAAATAAATGGAAACATTTAAAATATGAATCAAAAATTATTCCTGAGTAAGTCAGAAAAAAATAATGAAATATTCCTCATTACTAAGGAATAAATGGGACCTACAATTATAATCCTAAAGTATTCTCTCTGGAATCCACACACGGATTATTAAAGTGAGCATTTTCATTGCGAATTGGTTTGGAAACTGCCATGTGTCTGAATCAAGCATAATAATATAATCTCATAATTGTGATCTAGCTATTAAACTTCAATTTCCAAAAGTCAGCATAACTTGTTACTGCTGTGAAAGACTGGGCTTCACTGGCTGCTGACCACTGTAGGACACTCTTACTAAATAGACAGAGTCCTTTACCCATGAAGAATACCAGGGATTCTTGGCAGTCCTGAAAGCCAGATGTGTTTGGATGATTTCCCAAGCTTGGACATTTCTGTGCAGAGAGCTGTCTACTCTGTACTTGTAATATTTTGTGACAGCAGGAGCTGTCTTCAGCAAAATACATCATCTTCACAATAATGTCAGTTACCTTCCAGAGATAAAGATATAAACTCAGAAATGCACCTGTACCACTCCTCTCAGAGACTAGAAAGAATGCTGGACGTCTGGGAATGGGACAGAGAGAAATGATGTTTTCATCTATAACATTCTGTGGTTTCACTAGTCCAAGAAGAATTACAAGTTCCAGTTCAACATTGTTGAGAGGATGAGCAGAGATTTGACCTTGAATGGAAGAACAATGGAAACACCGAAGCCAGACCAGCCTCATAGCCCATGTTCCTATGCTGAACTTTGCCGGATGAATTGAATTATAAGCTATGCCTCTTCCCAGTGACGGCGAACTCAGAGAGGAGTCACGGGAGCCAGAGATAGCCACTGCAAACGTCCATGTGTGCTGCAAGACTGGGGTTAATTGTTAGTTTCCCTTGAAGATTCTTTCCCTTCCCCAGTGTGTCCTGGTTGAGAGTGAGGATTCACTCACTCACTGTCAGCTTCATCCTCTAATTGCCTTCATAAATTCCTTCACATGCCATCTTAGGATGACAAAGTCCTAAAGATAATCTAGAGGACTTTTCACCATTTAAATGTTTTTGAACTTTTACTCTGCAATACTTCTGGTACAGCAGTATTAAGGAGAAAAAATAAAGAAAAAAGAAGAAACAACACACCCCAACAGTAACAAAGAAAATTAACAGTTCCATGGAGACAACATAAAGAAGCAGAAGCAAAATATAAGGAAGAGAACAAAAACCTAACCTTCCTTTTCCCCTTCAGAAGGAAGAGTTTCATATCTTGATAATTGGTCACTAGCGCCAAATCTTCAAATTCCATTGTGGGTCTCCTAATGTAAGGGAGTGATGATGAGTAGGGTATTACCAGGAATATCATGCTCAGAGCACCAATTATAACATTTATGACACAATCAATAATTCTTCATCACATATCCACATCATCTGATATGGTAGAAATTCAGAAGCTTCTTAAATGCAACCTCTCCTGGGACCTAAATTAATCCTGAGGCAAAGCAAATACGATATTTCACTCAGTATTTCCTGACTTACCCACCTGCCTGAGAGACATCAAGGGAATGATAGAAAATATTTTCCCCATTAGAGGTAATTGTGGAGGAGCTATATTCTTTTTTCACATGAGTTAAATAAGAATTCTTGCTCTCCACCATGCAAGAACAAGGAATTAACAGCAAGGCAACCAAGAGCCACATTTTTTTGCCAATTAAATATGTGTGCATCATTGTCATAGAATGAAAATTTTACTTCCCTCATGTTGTTAGAAATAAAAGCACCTCCAAACAAAGCCACCCCTTGATTCTCCAACTTGTTTCAGGGAAAGAATTGTCTGACTCACCTCGGAGGAAAAGAGTTTTCATAGTTCACAGGGATTTGAACTATTTCTTCACTGTGTACAGAAGTCCCAGATGGGGAAAGGATTTTGAGGCCTAGGTGATTCTGTGATGGGGAAGAAATAAGGAAACACCAGAGATTATTAGGTGAAACTATGTCCAAAAGAAGTCCATTCCTATTTGTTTTCTTCTTGGAGACTGGCGCCAAGAAACCAGCAGACTGGAGAATCTTTCCTTTCCCTAGGGTGGAATTATTTTGTCACAGAAAACTTTTCTGAGAGATTAGACATCTGAACTAGGTAATCAAGTGCATGAGAATGCTGGCAGAGGGAAACCTTGTGTTGAGGTAGGGTAAGAGTACTGCGTTGCCAATTAGGGACAGGTTAAAAACAAGTTGGGTTAGGTGGGTGTGGTACCTGAAACAAGGAGTCTACTGCACAAGGAGCATTTTTCAGTGATCATATGGTTCCACACTCAGCCCAATGTAGTACACCATCCACAATGTAGTACACCATCCGATTTTCTTGTGATGGCTTCAAGCTAGTTATTTAATTGAACAGAGAGCTTATGACTACTCTCAACGGTACTGCATGCCTCACAAATCACTGTGTTTACTGAGATACATTTCCCATTGGTCTTCACTACAAAGGAAGGAGACTTTGGTTATCCAGCCCTATTATCTGCTTGGTCAGCCCCATGATCACTACCATCATGTCAGTGTACTTAAAAGTCTTCTCCCTTCCATTCCATAGTGCTCCCCCACATGTCAACCATGCAGCCCAGAAGACAGAAAACTCGGATAACTTTCCAGGAACACAGTTCCTTAGGGTATCCTCTGTAGCTGTACCATTGCCTGCTTAAATCCAGTTACATAAACATCTCTTATCATTTACTTACCATTAGTAAGCAGGTGACCAGCATTATTTGGGAGTCTCCCTTTCCTTAAATGCATATTCTTCAATGCACTTTCCACGTGCCACTGAAAGATCTCTCTCCCTTTCCCCCCCATTATTTCAATCCCTACCTTTACTTTTTGACCCATTTTCCTATTACTCCCCTTCTTCCTGAGAGACCACAGAATGTATTTCCCTTCACTGTTAACCACTGAGTTGATCGGAGTTCTTCACATATTCACTCTATCAATTCTGTTTTCTTCCTCCCATCTTCTATTTATTTCACCATCACTTTCTCCTGTTGAGACCACTGACAAAGAGTGATTGTCACCCGAAGGTGGGATGTTGTGAGGTGTGGTCCATGATGTCTCTAGCCTATTCATCAACCAAAACATTTTCTATTTAATTTCCACTTTCACCATTGTCTTCCACTGTACTTTAAGAAAAAATGTCAATGTTCTCTCTGTTGTTATTTTGTGGTTGCTACTTCATTATTAATGGGATAGGTGTTTTTTATCTTTTTAGGCGTTTTGTCCTTCTCGTTTCTGTGGGATAATTTATTTAGTTACTTGGTTGTTGTACTTATTTACCTTTGCTGCATTTTTGTTGTCAAGGATGTTTGAATGTTTTGGGGGAGCAGAGCCAGGATGGCAGAGTAAAAGCAGGGACTCATTTGAGATCTCCCCTAAACTCCTTCAAATACCTGTAAAAAAATGCCTCTAAAAACAAATTTGGGGGCTGCTTGCCTTCTCAATGAGGGTGGGTGGGGTGAGAAAAAGGGAGAGAATTTGGAACTCAAAGTTTTAAAAACAAATGTTAAAAAAATTATTTTTGCATGCAACTGGGAAATAAGATATACAGGCAATGGGATTTAGAAATGCCTAAGTGGAACACATCCCCAGTCCAAGATGGCGTGGAAGTCTGGCAGGAAAGGTATATCAGACCAGGCTAGGAGCAGAGTACAGTCCAGCAAGAGCTGAATTATATGCAATGAGGATAAACTAGAAGCATTTCCAATAAGATCAGGGGTGAAATAAGGATGTCTACTATCACCTGTTTTATACACTCTGGTACTAGAAATGTTAGCAGTAGCAATTAGAGAAGAAAAAGAAATCAAAGGAATCAAATTTGGCAAAGAAGAGACTAAGCTATCACTCTTTGCAGATGATATGGTGACATACTTGGAAAAATCTTAGAGAATCAAGTAAAAAACTTCTTGAGACGATAAATAAATTTAGCAAAGTTGCAGGATACAAAATAAACCCACATAAATGCTCAGCATTCCTATATATTTCCAATGAAGTCCAACAGCAAGAGATAGTAACAGAACCCCCATTTAAAGTTACTGTAGACATTATAAAATATTTGGGAATCTTATCTGCCAAAACAAACCCAGTACCTTTATGAACCCAATTACAAGACACTTTTCACACAAATAAATCAGATCTAACTAACTGGGAAAATATCAATTGCTCATGGTTGGGTCAAGCTAATATTATAAAAATGACAATTTTACCTAAACTAAATTACATATTTAGTGCCATACCAATCAATCTACCAAGAAATTACTTTATAGAACTAGAAAAAATAGTGACAAAATTCATTTGGAAGAACAAAAAGTCCAGAATATCAAGGCAATTAATGAAAAGAAATACTAGGGAAGGTGGCTTAGCCATACCAGATTTTAATCTGTATAATCAAGCATCAGTCATCAAAATTGCTTGGTACTGGCTAAGGAATAGAGTAGTGGATCAATGGAACAAATTGGGTACAAAAAACTCAGTAGTCAATGATTACAGTAATAAACTGTTTGATAACCCCCAAACCCCAGTTTCTGGGATAAGAACTCACTATTTGACAAATACTGCTGGGAAAATTGGAATATAGTATGGCAGAAACTAGGCATAGACCATCACCTAAAAACCAAAGTCAAGTCTAAATGGGTGCACAATCTAGGTATAAAGGCTGATACTGTAAATAATCTGGGGAAGCAAGGAATAGTTTACCTGTCAGATCTATGGAATAGGGAAGACTTTATGACCAAAGAAGAGTTGGAGACTATTATAAAATGCAAAATGGATAATCTTGATTACATTCAATTGAAAAGTTTCTGTACAAACAAAGCCAATGTAACCAAGATAAAGAGAGAAGTGGGAAACTGGGAAAGAATATTTACAACCAGTGTCTCTGATAAAGGCCTCATTTCTAAAATATACAGGAAATTAAGTAAAATTTATAAGAATACAAGTCATTCCCCA
>CM053583.1:217006712-217024882 GCA_028627135.1 Pseudochirops cupreus
GGGCGGGGGAAAGACGGGGAGAAAATATGTAACTCAAAAAAAATTTAATAAAATAAAATTAAAAAAAAAAAAAGCAGAGTTGTCCAAGTGAAAAGGAGGACCAAAAGCTCACTGAAGAAAATAATTTCTAAAAATTAGAATGGAGCAAATGAAAACTAATGGTTTTATGAGAAATCATGAAATTATAAAACAAAACCAAGCATTTTCTTGAGTGCCGTTTTTGCTTCCCTATATAAGCCACAGAGTGTTAAGGCACTGAAGGTTCCATTTTACTTAGTGATAAGATTTGATCATTACGGAAATCGTGGGAAATCCTTTACTTTGAGAGGCAGTGTTGTACATTAGAAAGAGTGCTAAACTTTGTGTCACAGCACATGACTCCAAATCTTGCTTCTGTCACTCTTGTGATATTAGATAAGTCACACTGTGCCTCAATCTCAATTTCCTCTCCTGTAAAATAAGGTGGTGGAGATTGAAGACTTTAAAGTACCTTTGTTAATCACAACTTCTATTTCTTTCCTCCCTCACTGTTTCATCTATAAATATTTTTAAATGTTATGGCTTCGCTGCATCTCATACAAATCATTCTATAAGTTTATTTTTCTCTTCCACTGCTCATAATTTTCAATCATCTTCTGCAGTATTTCACAATGGAACATGTATTCTGAACCAATGTTGCTTTTGATTGACTTGTCTTTCCTTTGTATGATGATGAAATGGTTTCTGTTGGGAATAATTTGGGGGGTCTTGGGGCCTCTGCTTTCTGCTAATTATTTTATATTAAATTTTAGGTAATTAAAATAATAGCTTTTATATACTTCCCATTTTTCAACATCATTAGCTCATTAAAATGTCAGGTTAGAGCTATTTTAATTATACAAGATATCTTATTCATATTTCTAAGCTTTCTTTTAATTTGTTCTTAATTGGAACCTCTGTTCTAACTAGTCACTAAAATGACAACCATGTTGAAAACTCTGCATTTTACTCCCTATGCTATTCAGGGAATTGTTCAGTTCTTGTCACTGAAATATCTACGACCTTTCTCCAAAAAAAAAAAAAGTTGTTGTTTTATACATTTGTGAAACCATTTTCATTTTTCTCTCTCAACCACATTTTCTAATATTTGTCCCCTATCATTTCTAATGAGTTCACTTTGGTATTGATGGTTGATAGACAGCAAACATTGTATGTTCACAAGACTTTAGTCAAAACAATAGAGAGAGCTAGATAGCTCAGTGGTAGAGTGTTGGACATGGAAGGAGTAAGATCTAAATTCAAATCCAACATTAGACATTTAATAGCTGTGTGACCCAGGGAAAGTAACTTGACTACTGTCTGTCCCACTTTCCTCATCTGTTAAATTAGTATAATCAAAGCACTTAACCTGAGAGGGTTGTTGTGATTAAATGATATTTGGAAAGCACTTTTTGAAGCTTAATGGAATTTCTATAAATGCTTTATAAAAACTAGTTATTTCCAACATTGTAGATCTAATGGGAACTTATGCCTTCAGGAAGACTCACATTATGTCACAAAAAAGCATCTAAGTAGGCCTTTATGTTGGAAACTATTCTGTGAAAGAAGGAAATGAGAGAAAATAAGTTATCTTGTTAATATGGAAGACTAAATAATGTAATTGCTGCTATATAAATAAGAAATAAAAAAGGAAAATCCTATTACATATTTCTTGTAAGAAAAGTCAACACAACAATAGAAGATAAAAGGTCAGTCTCTAAATCAAAAACAACTGGGCTGATAGTCTGTCTCTGACAAATACTTGCTCATGGAAATTTCCCTGGGCAACTGTTTATGAGTTTAAGTTTCAAATAAGTTGTCCATCTGTGATTTCAACTGGAAGTTTCACTCACAAATGGAGTCATAGATCAAAATTTTCCTCCTCTCAAGAAGTTTCCTATAAAAATATAATTTATTTAAAACTTACAAAAACAAATATCATTTTCCAAAAGGTCATATTAAATTATCTTTTAGGTAATATTTTAATATAAAAGTTATAAACTATTTAATGTCATTTGAATAAAATTAAATGTACATAATTACCCATGTGTTGCCAAATAAATTTTCTATACTCTTGTAGCACCAATGGAATATTTACAGCACCTACAATCAGAATAAAGTCTGTGACTATAAGTATCTCATGATATTCAATCACAAAATATGCCAAACTCTCCAGATAGAGGATAGCACTGAAGGATTTATTTAGACACCAGAAAACCAAATCCCAAACCAATAAGCCAATTCCATCATAGTACCAAAGATATTCAGAAGCCATAATAATGCTGAGAGCCATGCCATCCTTTAGCCTTCTGACACACCAATAACAGATCAATATTTACTCACAAAACTCTCTATCTCCTTGCCTAAGCTCCTCTGTCCCCAACTACTTCTGTCTCTATCTCCTGCAGTCTCCAGCTGTCTCCAACTGTCTCCAACTGTCACTAACTGTCTGGCTAGCTCTCTACCAGCTTCCTGTGGGCTCTGCTTCTCCTCAGCAAACTCCTTCCACCATGGGCTACATGTGACTACATTCAGGCTATCAGGGGCAGAGATTATCTTCACAGCAGGGAAGCTTCCTGTGAACTCTAGGGGGCAAAGTTTACCTTCACAGCAGGGGAGGTCTTCAAACTCCACCTTAGGTATATTAAGGGGTAGGGAAGATCTTCAAATTCCCATTCCCATCATAATTCTGTATATTATAATTGATGCCTGTCTATTACCTGTTGTAACCAAACTTAAACATCTTGTTGATAAGATAAATTTTCACAGTTTTGAAAACTGTCATAAACAATTGAGCTTTAAAAACTTTTTTTTAAGTCCTTTAAAACTCCTTTACATCCCATATACAGAATAAACTTGTCATAAAGCAACACCCTAACTTTTCTTGAGAGGCAATTTCTCAGTTTGCTGCTCAATATTGAAAGAAAAATTTTGAAACCTCTGGTTAACTAATGATCAGAAGAGGGTAATAGGGTTCTTTTGCTGATGCAAAGTGTTAAAATGTTTCATTGCTTCATTAATGTCACACAAATGCAATATATCACGTGATTTTTACTAATCAAGCAAATTGAAGGAAATAACTTTAGAATACAATCTGTGTGTATAGCCCCTGTTTTCCAACTTTTCCTAGCAACTGGCTAAAAGTCAGCACCTTTAAATCACCCCCAATAAGCATAACATTATGCATTGTTATCAGATATCCAATTCTGACCCATCCACACTGAGACTGTTTACACAGTAAGGGTATTGGTTGAAGCCCCTAGTCAACTGAGAGTCACTCCTCCAACAACTTAAGGCAATCATAGGGACTGGTTACAAGGATATTGAGATAAAAAGACTTTGAAGGTTGATTTTGCAGGTTGTAAGAAGAGGGGGAGGGAATGGGAGCAGCACAGGGAACAAGCATTTTTTAAAGTTTTAACTATGTCAGGTACTGTGTTAAGAGCTTTAGAAATATTATTTAATTTGAAAAACAACAACCTTGTGAGGTGGGTGCTATTATTTTCCCCATTTTATAGGTGAGGAAACTGAGATAAGCAAAAGTTAAGTAAACTGTCATTCTTATACTACTTAGAATGAGAATATCCAGAGTGAAAGAATGGAGACTCTTCTATAACTAAGTTGTATTTTAATTAACACTTAGTGGGCATTTTTTTTAGTTTCAAAATGGAGATTCATTCTACCAATGTTCACTAAAAATTCATAGAATCTTAGGTGTTGAACTTAAAAGATACCTTAGAAATAATGATAATATTACATCCACTTCTGATGTTGAAGCAAAAAACACTGCCAAGGATTTTGGTGAAAAGATTTTTTGGCTGAATTTTTAATTTACCTGGTAATATAAGTATTGTTGCTTCTGGAGAAAGAGATCTAACAAATTATGTGATTTTGAAATTAGATTAAAAGTGCCATACAAATTGGAATACAGTTGTACTCCTCCCATCTCTAGACTAAATAAAAGTATCTACTCTATAGGTACTAACTACATTGTTACCAGGACTGTTCATTTAAATTACTGTCTGCCTTACTCTTATTTGTTGTTAATATGCCCTAGAATCAAATCTCCTGCTCATAACATTTATCATTTTAAAATGCTCTTCATAGGTGGGGCTTCTGGAAAATAAAATACTGTACTCTACCCTTTCATAACCAAATTTCTGCAATCATAGCTCTTTCCTATTCCTCCCTTCTCCCTATCTCTCCCTCTCTTCTTTCTCTTTCCCTTTATAATATATAGCCATGTCATCCACCCACTCAATCATCATACTCTTTTTATATTATTTCAAAGTCACAGAACCAAGATCTATCACCACCACAACCTGGCTCCATCTCCTCTTAAGCCCAGGTTAGGAAAACCAGTGATTCTTCTTTTTCTCCTCCTCTCTAGTCCTTATTTAAAAGGCCTTCCTGTGTGCTTCCTCTTCTGAAAAAAGTGGTTGACAAATAAGAAAAGCCAGGTCCTGATGTCTTACTCCCTCTACACATTTCTCTCAACTTGCACTCACAATCAAGGCTTGGGATTCCAGAGGATAAGAGCAATCCTTGGGCTCTAGGACAGTCTATCACTTACCAAATCCCACCACCATGCTTCCTCTTAGAAATCAAAAAAATAAACATAATGAACACTTATAAAGTCAAGCACAAGCAGCTTTCCAGAGGACTGCTGCTGTGAATAGTTTTACTGTTCAGATCACATAGTATAGTGAACTCTCTATTCAGCAGTAAACTAAAGCAAAACATTCCCAGAAACCAAAGTACAGCATTCACAATGATATAACGACTTATCACTAAAGTGGCCACGTAGTTTTAAACAAAAGATATCATTAAGCAGGTCCTTAACTCAGTCATCCTTAAGGAGCAATCCTCCTTATGGGATACAAAATACAAAGGTTTCCCACACCTAGGTCACATAGCCTTAATCTTGTCAGTCAGAAAGGCTTCTTTCTTCTTGATTGGAGACTAGCTTCCAATCATCCTTAACTCAATCATTCTTAAGGGGTACTAGTTACAAAGTACAAAGTTCTCCCACCCCTAGGTCAAAGTAAATTGTGATCTTGTCAGTCAGCACTAAGTACCCAAGGAGAGGTCTTTTCATCTTGGCTCCAGGCTGGCTCCCAAATTCCATGGTTCTTCTTCCATGGGTCCAGCTCTTGCCTGAATGCACCCAGCCATCACTTGGATTCACAGGCAGGCAGCTCTCAACTCCTCATCCAGATCCTCATCCAGTTTCTTGTCAAGTTCCCATTCCATATTGAAGCTCACAGGGTCCAGACCATCTCAAGTCCTTCTCAGTTGCTGTTTCTTGGAAGACAAAGCTTAACAGAGCCAAAACAACATTCATAATCATTGCCAGCACCCTCATCAATTCACCATAAGCCTGTGAAATCAACACAGATCCACAAACAAGGTCTGAGAATTCAATACACTTCATCAGTACAATCCCAGGACCTCTGAAATCCTTCTCCAGGACTTCTGTAAACAGACAACAGGAAAATCCTCTTTCAGGGCTTTTGAACCAGCAGTAAGGTCCCAGGGTTTCTGTATAAAGTATCACAAACACAAATCCACACAGACAGAACAGACAAACAGAATGCTGGAAACCACAAGTTCCCTCCTTTTCAGCTCTGCTCAGTCCCAGCTTGTGCTCCTCCTTTTATATGTCATTAGCTCCTCCCTGTTCTACCCCCCCCCCCCCATGTCCTTCCTGTTCCAGTCTTTGACAAGTTTCTCCCACTGTGGGCTTCACAGGTTTTGTTTCTTAACAAAGACTTGATCTAATCATGCCCAAGGCTCAAAGATACTTGAACTGAAACAAGGTGCTAAATACTGTTTTGCTTATCATTACAAGATTTTAAAAAGGACATTACCAATAGAATAGTAAATGCAGTAGCTACAAAACATTCTTCCCCTTTTCTGAATGACTTAATTCTTATTTTCCAGGGCTAGCTCTCTTCTTAATCCACCACTGCTTCTCTTTGTCGACAGAGGTCTTATTACTGGAAACTTCTATCTCCTTGTGCAAGGTGTTTTCTCCCACAAATGAGTATTTCCTCACTGTTCCTCACCATATGAAGAAATTGGTTTTTTGCTCATTCTACTGCACCATTAGTTCTTTAAAACTGACTCTCAAACTGCTCTTTGGGGTGTGCCCTGGGTTGATTAGTTCTACTGCTGTTATCCATGGTCAGTGGGAAAAAGTAAAGAAATCTCTATCTTTTATCACTTGAGTGCTCTGCCCTAAGTTGACAAAAGCATTAACGTTGTTAATGTCCACAGGGTCATGGCAAACTTTAACTTATTCAAAGCCAAAACCCTTTTAATTCCAGAAGAGAAAATTGTTCACAGTTTTTAAATCAAAGTGGATTAAAGTCCTGTTAAAAGATTAACACATCCTTTATAGATGATTATATACTATTATTATATCAACCGATGGGAGGGGCAGGAATACATACTTATACTATTTCACGAAATATTAAATTAAATATTCACTTATATTCAAGATATTCTAGAGATAGCTCACAATTGCTCATAAAGAGTTCATTGTAAAATTTTTCAAAATTACAAATCAAGACTTGACTTCCTGATTTATTAAGTGTATATACTTAAGAAAGCAATGGGGGAAATCATAATACAGATTAAACTTAAAAGAGTGTCATATATACATACATATATCTATATATTTCTTGGAGTGTTACTTGTTAAATATTTATCATAACATCCTCAATTATATCTACTCTCATGATTCCTGACATCTTTTGAAATATGACCATTAATGCTGTTTATTGTTTTAATGGCCCTAAATGGTTCATAAAGAGGGTTTTCCATTAAAAAAATGATTTTATTGTTCAATCATTTCTTAAAAATTGTATTAATTTACTTTTCCTATGTTCCTTTTGTTTGACGAGTTTGTCAAATATGTTCACATTTGGTGACTTTGTAAAGAATGTCTTAAAGTTCTTTTTTCAATTAAAGTATTTTCTATTGATGGTTAGGAGCCCTCTTTAAGATATGTTAATGTGGGACACAAAGTTTTGCTTCTTTTTTATTCTGGATGTCAAAATTCATTCTCTCCTTTGATCTAGTAGTCTGTTTGACTTTCAGCTATAACATCTGCATGACACATTTTTGTTTGATTTTTGACCTTCCTAAATATGACAATTGTGTTCTCTAGTCATTTGAAGCTGATGTGACTTACTATTCTATGTTTCTGCTTTAATTACATCATATTTTTAATTTTATTTCTTCTTTTAATGTTCTTTCTGTAGTATTTAGGAAGATTATTTTTTATCCATCCTATCCCACCCCCCACCTGTTCTATTTTCTACTTTGACCCTGTCCATTTTCAAAAGTGTGTTCCTCTAACTACCCTCCCTCCCAATCTGCCCTTTCTTCTATCATTCTCCCTCTTATCTCCTTCCCCCTTACTTTCCTGTGGGGTAAGATACTGTAACTGTAACAAATTTAGCAGGTACTTAGCTTTAGCAACTAAGGGCTAAGTAACTCTGTGAAAGAAACAGAAGGTGTGAGCTCTGTTTCCTGTTGCTGACATAACAGGAAGGGGCTGGCTGAGACAGGAAGCCACTGTGTGTGTGTGTGTGTGTGTGTGTGTGTGTGTGTGTGTGTGTGTGTGTGAAGAACACAAGAGAGAGGCAGTCAGAATCAAGAATTTTTACTCATGGTGGAAGAAGCTGTTCTGCTGAGAGATCTGGTGAAGGCTGGAGTTGTCTGGAAGGCTGAGATTTCTTCTGGGTCCTAGGGCCAGCTGAACTGCTGGAGGACTGAAGAAGACTGACCAGTATGCTAATACTTTCTTTGTTTGTGGCTTGGTTGATCCTTAAGTTCCTGGCAACAGAAGTTGTAAAAGTTTTGAGGTGTGCTGGACCCTGTGAACTTCAGTGTGTACCAGGAATTGCCCAGAGGACTGGACAAGCACTGTCTGCCTCTGAATCCAGGCAACTATTTGGTAGGAGTTGGGACCATGGAAGGGGACACAGGGAATCTGAGACATCACCCAGAGTCAAGATGAAGAAAAGGCCTCTCCTTGGATATTGAACCATGTGATGAAATTGAAGTTTACTAGACACTGAGGGGTAGAGGGTTTGTGTAATTTTGTAATGATTGTATTTAGTGATTAATAATACTTAGTGACTAATTGCTAGATGAGTGAGTGATTAAGTTAACCTATAATTTCCCCATGAGTGGAAGGCAGACATGTACTGTGAAATGATTGAATGATTAAGTAAGGAGGCAAACCTCCTTAGAGATATCAGATGATTATTCTTTTGTTCTTTGTTCTAAATACTGTGACCACTTTGGTGAAAACTATGTGGCCATTTTAATGTTAAGCTGTTGTGAATGTTATATTGTGATTTTCTGTGATAAGATGTGATGTTGTGAATATTATATTGTGATTTGTTGTGAATGTTTGCCTTGATTTGTTATGGAATAAATGGAGTGTTCCCTATACTGTGTAATCAGAACCTTAAAAGCTGTTCACAGTAGCATTCTTTTGGGAAGCTGCTTGTGCATGGCATTATTGATACCCAGTTTAGTGTGTATGTTATTCCCTCCTTAAGACAAATTCAAATTCCCTTTTGCCTTCCTGTTCTTCCCTTCCATTGTAACAGTTTCTCCTGCCTCATTTATTTGAGATAATTTACCTTATTCTGTCTCTCCTCATCTCCTCTCTTTATATTCCTCTCTCACCTCTTAATTTTATTTTCTATATATCATCCCTTCCTATTCAATTGATCCTATGCCCTCTGTCTATGTATACATGTACACATATACCCTCCTATATAAACATATATATGTATGTATACATATATATACATATATATTCCCTTCAACTATCCACATACTGAGAAAAGTTTCATAAGTTACAATGATCATTTTTCCACATAGGAAAAATTTACATTTTTCCATGTAAATATTTCAACTCTGATAAGTTCTTTATTATGTATTTTCCCTCTTTACCTTCAGAAGCTTCCCTTGCTTCTTGTATTTGAATGTCAAATTTTCTATTCAACTCTGGTTTTTTCATCAAGAATACTTGAAAGTCCTCTATTTCATAGAATGACCATATTTTCCCTGAAACATTATATTCAGTTTTGCTGGGTAGGTGATTCTTGGTTTTAATCCTAGCTCCTTTGACTTCCAGAATATCATATTCCAAGCCCTTTGATCCCTTAATGTAGAAGCTGCTAGATCTTGTGTTATCCTGATTGTGTTTCCACAGTATTCTAATTGTTTCTTCTTGGCTGCTTGTAGTATTTTCTCCTTGACCTGGGAACTCTGAAATTTGACTATAATATTCCTAGGAGTTTGGTTTTTTTTGGGTGGCGGATCTTTTTCAAGAGGTGGGAATTGTGCTCTGCTCCTAGGATGCTGCAATGGACCCTTCCTGTAGGCCTACTGGAGTGCCTTCAGTCATATTTTATAGTATTTAAGGTGGTCGTGGGGGGAGCTTATGGAATTTTCCTGCTTCTATGCTTCCATCTTGGCTGCGCAACAGGAAGATTTCTAAAGTCATTAAACTATTACCTCTAGGAATCTACTAGAACTAACTGTATTTTCATTTTCTTGGAGGTTTCATTGCCTTTGGAATATTTCTCTGTTGGTATTGGATTTTTGCTCTTGTTCCCTATTTTATCAGCTTTTTTTTTGCTAGTCTATTTGTGCCAGCTACAATAATTAGCTCTTTCCTTCTTCTCTTTACTCTTTATTATCCCTTTATTTTAATTATCACATTGCTGATTAATTTATAATGAGGGGAGCTCATTTAGCCATCTTTCTGCAAGCTCCCTTTTCTTCTCTGTATTCACTCCTAGTGTCCTTGATAAATTGTGGCACTCACAAATGAAGACAATAATACAGATGAAGTCAAAGAATAACAGCATAGTGGGAACTAAGAACTCTTCACCTATTTCCTTTTTCTGTCTAAATGGTCTGTAGATTACTCTAATGGCAAAATCACATTCTTTGTTCCTTCTTTAAACTTTATCTAGATATTCACTAAAATGCATCCCCCTTTTCATGGATTTCTTTATGTGACCTTTCTTCATATGATATTTATACGCTTTCCAGTCTTTTTATTTACTCAGTTTCTTTTGAGTAATGTGTATGCATCCATTATCATAATACAGTGGTGGATTCAATCCCACCACTTCTCAATGATACATATAAGGTCAAATACTACTCCTTCTATTATGACATCTAGTTCTTATTAGTTGTCTAAACATTTTAGTCAATTGTGGATAAGTATTTGAAGCCATGAGTTTTACTAACCGTTTCTTTTCTTGGATTTTTTTCTCCTTTAAATTTCTACTTGTCGCAACTATAACCCATCTTCCTTCTTTGTATATATTCTTTATAATGTTTTACTTGGGGGAGAAATACAATATTCATTTTGGTGAGACATAAGAGAGACTCAGCATCCTTTCCCTTATTAGGTACACTCCATTTCAGGATTGTCTGTTATCAGGTTGACAAATAGCTACTTCAGGAACCAGAACATAAAATCATCAACCACAACTACTCTTTTCTCTCTATACTTTAATGGATGATCTCTTACATGATAGCTTCTATGTCTCAACTGTTTAATACTTTGAAGAAGGCATGTCTTCTTTCTTATCAGAACATCCAGCTCCCTCCTTTTTAGAAGCAGTTCAAATCTATTTTCAAGATATAATTGTATGACTGTCCTTCTCCTTCCCTTTCACTATTATATAACATTCCTCTACTCTCCAACATTCTGACAAAGGGCAGGTTTCTCTTCCTGTACCTCTGATTTTTTTTTTCATTTATTGAAGCCTAGCTTCTATGTGCTTTAGAAACATTTCCTTCTTCCTGAAAACATGGATGTGAAGAGACATTGTTCAACTTCTTTTGCATTGCCTTCCAGGAGAGAGATTAGTCTACACATAGAACACAGATAAAATCAATAGAAGTACAAGCACTTAATATAACATGTAAGTCCCTGGTCAAATATTCCCCTTCTTCATAATGGATAATATTTTTACTCTTCAAAAAATATCAACTATTTATGAATATTTACCATTGAACACATATCTTTGTTTTGTAAGGGGGAAGGAAGGGCAATTGGGGTTAAGTGACTTGCCCAAGGTCACACGGCTAGTAAATGTTAAGTGTCTGAGGCTAGATTTGAACTCAGGTCCTCCTGATTCCAGGGCCAGTGCCCTGTTCATTGTGCCATCTAGCCATCCCTGAACACATATCTTTCTGGTTCTAATGCCAACTCTATCCACAAGTGATGCTATCTCATTTCGGCTAGTTGCCTCTTCAATGATTTGAAAGACCCATTCAGTTTTTTTTTCCCCTAAGTCTAAGCATTAGCTCTTTTGCCATACCAACCTACCCCTACAGCAATCTCCCATCTATTTAAAAAATTTTCCCCTTTTACCATTCCATTCTATGAATTGCTTCTACTCTGTAACTGTTCACTTACTTTTCCCCCCACTGGCCACAATCTCCTTTTTTTCTGGAGTCTTTCTTCTTTTCCTTCTTAACATCTACTTTTTTGGGTCCAACTCTCAAATATCTTTACTATTTTTTTCCTTTGATATAAAAGAAAAACAACTTTATAAATTCTTTGATCAGTATTATTTTACTCCACATTCAAGTCAGAATTTGGATAAACACTAAGCACGGAAGACTGTTCTCACAATATTCGAATTGTTTCTTCTTGGTTGTTTGTAATATTTTCTCTTTGACCTGGGGACTCCAGAACATGGCTATAACATTCCTAGGAATTTTCTTTTGGGGATCTTTTTCAAGAGGTGATCAGTGAATTCTTTCAATTACCATTTTGCCCTCTGGTTCTAAAATATCAGGGCAATTTTCCTTGAGAATTTTTTTGAAGGATTATTTCTAGGTTCTTTTTTTATGATCATGGTTTTTAAGTAGTCCAATAATTTTTAAATGATCTCTACTGGATCTATTTTCCAGGTTGGTGGTTTGTCCAATGAGATATTGCATATTACATAGCCTTCTATTTTTTCATTTGTTTGGATCTATTTTATAATATCTTGATTTCTCATAAAGGCATTAGCTTCCATTCACTCCAATCTAATTCTGAAGGAATTATTCTCTTCAGTGAGATTTTGAAATTTCTTTTCCTTCTGGCAAATTCAACTTTTTAAGGCATTCTCCTCATTGGCTTTTTGGGCCTCTTTTGCCATTTCAGTTAATCTATTTTAAGGTGTTATTTTCTTCAGTCAGGTTGTTGACTTGCTTTTCATGATTTCCTTGCATCATTATCATTTCTTTTCCCTATTTTTCCTCCACTTCTCTTACTTGATTTTCAAAATCCTTATTGAGCATCTCCATAGCCTTTAACCAATTCATATTTTTCTTGGAAGCTTTTGGTGCAGGAGTTCTGACTTCATTGTCTTCCTCCAGTTGCATTCTTTGATCCTTTTTGTCCCCAAAACAAGAATCTAAGGTTTGATTGCTGTGTTTGCTTTACTTCCTTTGGTTACTTATGCTGCCACTCAATTAGTTGACTTTTGAGCTCTTTGCCTGGGTAGAACTCTGCTTCAAGAGAGGAGAGCTTTGTCCAAAATCACTGGGGTTTTCAGAGCTGCAAGGGCTATTAGTTAGGTGCCTTCCCTGATGCCCCCACAAGCTCTGGCTCACTGGTCCCACACCTCAGGACCACCACCCAAGACCACAATCCAGATCCAAGAAGGTCAAAGCAAGAGTGATTACCCTCTGAATGGTCTCTTGGTCCCCCTATGATCTGTAACCCAGGAGCTCTGAAGCAACCATGTGAAGATGGATGGACTGCCACCACACCTCTGCCCCTTCTTGCTCTGTGGGCAGAGGCCAGACTGTGCTCCACACCCCCAGTTCCAACAGAGTTCCACACTGACCTTTTACTTTGTCTTTTTTTCATTTATGGGTTGATATTTCTGGAAACTGCCACAGCTTCTGGTGATCCACTCTCCTGAAGTCCACTCCAGCTGCTGCTGGTTGGGGCTGCCCTGTGGCTAAAACATTGAGCACATGCAGGGCTGGGCTCAGCTCCAAGCTTGCTGCAATGTACACTTCCTGTCCACCTGCCCGGCTGCCTTCAACAGAAGATATGTTTCTCTCTGTCACTTTGTGGGTTCTGTGGTTCTAAAACTTGTTTATATATTTTATAGGTATTTGAGGTGGTTATGCAAGGAGATGACAGAGTTTTCCTGCTTCTATGCTGACATCTTGGCTTCACTCCCTTTTTGCTATTTCTTACAGCACAGTAGAATTCCATCACAATCATATACCACACCTTTTCAGCATTCTTCAATTGATAAACATTCCCTTATTTTCCAGTCTTTTACTAATGCTAAAAAAGATGCTATAAATATTTTTATACAAAAAGATTCTTTTTCTTCTTTATCTTTTTGAAGTACTGATCTAGTAGTAGTATTCCTAAATCAAAGGGTATGAGCAATTTTATAGCCCTTTGGGCAAAGTTCCAAATTGTTTACCAGAATGGTTAGATCAATTTACAGTTCCACCAAAAGTTTGCATTAGTTTTCCAATTTTCCTATATCCCCTCCAGCATTTAACACTTTCCTTTTCTGTCATATCAGAAAATCTGATAGATACTGAGTATTACATGAAAATTGTTTTAATTTGCATTTATCTAATCAATAGTGATTTGAAGTATTTTTCATATGACAATAGATAGCTTTGATTTCTTCATCTGCAAACTTCATATTCATATCTTTGGCAGTTTATCATTTGAATAATTTGGATAATGACTTGCATTCTTATAAATTTCAGTCATTTCTCTATACATTTGGGAAATGAAAGCTTTACCCAAGACATTTGTTGGAAAAAAAAATCAGCTTTCTGCCTTTCTTCTATTTTGGACTGCATTGTTTGTTGTTTTTTTTTTTTTGTGGAAAATATTTTTATTAAATGCAATTTAAATCATCCATTATATATTTCATATGGCTCTCTATGTCTTGTTTGGTCATAAATTCTTCCATTATTCATTGATATGTCACAAAATTATTTCAAATTCTCCAATTTTTTTATGTTATCATTCTTTATGTCTAAATGATGTACACACTTTTACTTTATATTGGTATGCACTGTGAGACATTGTTCTAAGTCTAGTTTCTACCAGACTGCCTCCAGTTTTCTTTATTTTTTTTTTTAATTAAATAGTGACGTCCTGTTCTCAAAGCTTGGATCTTTCTGTTTATCAAACACTAGATGTCACTGTGATTTATTACTATGCACTTTGTGCCTAATCCACTCCACTGATCCACCATTCTATTTCTTAGTCAGTACCAGATTGTTTTGATGCTGACCATTTTATAATATAGTTTGTAATGTGTTATAGCTAGACTGCCTTACTTCACTTTTTTAACCAATTCTCTTGGTAACCTTGACTTTTTGTTCTTCCAGATGAATTTTATTATCATTTTAGTATTATATTTGTATCAATTATGAATTACAGTACATCTCTTTTTTACCTCTTATGTTTATTTGTTGTGTCATCTCACTGTGGTCAACTCACACCAATGCCCTGTGTCTATGTACAAACTTTCCAACTGACCAATTAAAAAAAAAAATACTTTGAATTTATAAGTATTATCTCTCCATGTAGGATGTAAATTGCTTAGCCTTATCAAATACCTTATAATTCCTCTTTCTTGTTTACCTTTTGAAGCTTTATCTTGGGTCTTGTATTTGAAATGAAATTTCCTATTCAGCTCTGCAAAAAATTTTTGGTGGTTAATTTGTTCTTGCACTGAATAACTAAATTAATTGAGGTCAAATTCAGATTTGTATCATATTGGCTTAGACTATCATGAACAATCAATATTTTTCTAGTTGTTTAGACCTGACTTAATCTGTGTGTAAACTGTTTTATAATTGTATTCATATAGTTTCTGGGTTTGTCTTGGTAGGTAGACTCCCAAGTATTCTATGTTGTCTACAGGTATTTTAAATGGAAGTTCTCTTTCTATTTCTTGCTGCTTGGCTTTGGTGATGATATATAGAAATGCTAATTATTTATATGGCTTTATTTATACTGCAACTTTGCTAAAGTTTTTTATTATTCCAACAAGTTGTTTTAGTTGATTTGTAAAGTGTTATAGTTTTGTTTCCTTATTGCCTAATTCTAATATCTTCAATTTCTTTTTTCCCCTTATTCCTGTAGTTAGCATTTCTGATACAATATTGAATAATAGTGGTCATAGCATGTATCCTTGCTTCATCCTTGGGCTTACTGGGAAGATGTCTATCTCATCCCCATTACAGATAATGCTTGCTGATGGTTTTAGATAGATACAATTTTTCATTTTAAGGAAAGCTTCATTTATTGCTATGTGCTCTTGTGTTTTAGTAGGCAGAGTATTGTATTTTTTTCAAAAGCCTTTTTTTCTATATCTATTAAGATAATGATAAGGGTTTTTTTTGTTGTTAACATGGTTAATTATGCTGACAGTTTTGCTACTATTGAACCACTCTTCCTATGCTTGTATAAATCCTACTTGGTCACAGTGTATATAATCTTTTTTGTATATTGCAATGATCTCTTTGCTTCAGTATTCATTAGGGAAATTAGTCTATAGTTTTCCTTCTCTGTTTTTCCTCTTCCTGCTTAAGGTATCAGCACCATATTTTTTTTTTCAGAATTTATTTTGAGTTTTCAACATTCTTTTCCAAAAGATTTTGAGTTCCAAATTTTCTCCCCATCTCTCCCTTTCCTCCCACCCCAAGATGGTAAGCATACTGATTACCCCGTTCCCCTAGTCTTCCCTCTCTTATATACCCCCCGATCCTTTCCCTTACCTCCTTCCCTCACCTCCTTCCCTCTTACTTTCTTTTAGGTCAAGATAGATTTTTATACCCCATTGCCTGTATATCATATTCCCTGGTTGCATATAACAACAATTTTTTAACATTTGTATTTTAAACTTCGAATTCCAGATTCTCTTCCTTCTTCCCTCCTCACTCACACTGACTGGGAAAGACAGGCAATTCAATATAGGTCATATATGTGTAGTTAATGTAAAACATTTACATAGTAGTCATATTGTAAAATACTTACTATTTGTCCCTCCATTTTTGCCTGCCCACCCATTTATTCTGTTTTCTCCTTTGACCCTGTCCCTTTTCAAAAGTTTTGCTTCTAACTGCCCCCTCCCTCAATCTGCTGTCCCTTATATCACCTCCCTTATTCCCTTCTTCCCTACTTTCCTGTAGGATAAGATACCCAATTGAGAGTGTATCATATCCCCTCCTTAAACCAAATCCAATGAGAGTAAGTTTGAGTCATTGACTTTCACCTCCCTGCTCTTACCCTCCATTGTACTAGCTTTCTCGTGCCTCTTTTTATGTGAGACAATTTACTCTATTCTGTCTCTCCCTTTCTCCTTCTCTCAATATATTCCTCTCCCACCTCTTAATTTTATTTTTTTAGATATCATCCCTTCATATTCAATTTACCCTTTGTCCTCTGTCTGTGGATACATATACACATGTACACAAACACATATCTTTATACATCTATATATATCTATATACACATATGCCTACCTATACATGCATGCATATATGTTCATATATGTGTGTTTATACATGTATATATACACATGTGTATGTGTGGATATACATACAGACGTGTGAATATGTCTATATATTTGTATCTATCTATGAATATAAACAGACACACACACGTATATATAATATTTACATATATATATATATTTTATATGTGTATGTGCATAAAGTATATAGATACATATTTGTATCTCTCTATGCACATACACATACACAGACACAAACATATGTATGTATGTAATATATGTATATGTGTATATATATACATATATACATGTATATGTGTGTGTGTATTCCCTTCAACTATCCTACTGCTGAGAAAAGTCTCATGAGCTAAAAATATTGTCTTTCCATGTAGGAAGGTAAACAGTTCAATATATTTATGATAAATAAAACTAAAGAAAAGAAAAGAAAATATATCTATCTAATTTAGAAAATGCATAAAATGATTTTCAAAAACCAGCTGAGACTGAGACAAAAATTGCCCCAAGAAAGTCCATGCTAAACTTTGATAAATGGATTATGACTTGTGAATGCTGAGAAACAGGCAGCACTAACAAAGCAATTGGGAACTTCAATAAATAGGCAAAAATGAAGAGATTCTGAAAGAAAACCCACACCAAGTGGAGAAAAACATATGAGCTCCAATAATCAATACTCAAGCAAATTGGTGCTCTTAACAGGTAGGTATACAAGTCAGCTTAATCTCTAGTCACTGAAAATCTAATGATGAGTGTAAAACAGCATGTCTATATACACCCTGGAAAGAGTATTCATTCTCCTTGAGTCCAAGAATGGAGACAGGAAATATTAAGGGAAAGAAGAAAGCCTTGAAATGAATAAGGGAATAACATGAGTCAAGAGAAGGGTCCCAACCAAAAAAATAAATAAATCCTGAAATCCACAAAACACAGACCAAAGATGAGCTGGAAGAAATAAAGAAAGAGCAATGAATATAGAATTCTGGAGGAAAACAAAACATTAAAAATATTTTTAAAATCTTAGAACAAAAGGTAGAACTTGTTAACTAAGCAGTGGACTCCTTGAAAAAGAAAATTAGAACAAATATACATAATTCGATTACTGCATGACCTAATGAAAAATATTAGAACAAAGTTTTTTTTTTAAATGGAAGAAAATCTAAAATACCCCTTTTAATAAATGACTGGCCTGAAACTAGCATAAGAAGAGTAACTTTAAGAATCATGGGGCTCCCTGAAAAGTATAACAAACAAAAAACTTTATTTCAAAAAAGAATCTAAAAACAATACTGCCAATATTTATTAGAATCTGAGGTCAATGGAGGAATAGAAAGAAAAAGAAGAAAGGGGAGGAGGAGGAGACAAAAGAGAGGAAAGGGAAGAGAGAAATAAATTCAAGTGTCAAGGCATCAGAATTAAGATCAAATGAGTCTATTCTGATAATGTTGTAAGAAGAAAAAAAAGTCTTGGAATAAGATTTGGTTTTCATTTCTTACAACCAAGAATAACTTAATTCTGCAAAACTGAGAATAAATTTGGGGGACATTTATTAGAAAAAAAGACTTTAAATTATTCTCA
>CM053583.1:217025382-217067654 GCA_028627135.1 Pseudochirops cupreus
CCTTCCATCCTGAGGCTTGTAGAGTTGTCTTTAGCTGTGCATTGTTGAGGATAGTCCAGTTTATCAAGGTTGGTCATCATATGTATGATGTGTCTGTGATTGTGTACAGGTTTTGCCTGGTTCTGCTCTTCTCACTTAGCATCAGTCCGTATAAGCCTCTCCAGGTAATTATGAAGTCCATCTCCTTCCCATTTCTTATCTTGCTGTAGTTTTTAACCGCTTCCTAATTACTCGTTTTCCCCCAATGTTGACTGCTTTCTTTGTTGCTGTTGTTTTGAAAAAAATCTTTTAATATCATGTAATCAGAATTATCCATTTTATTTCCTATGATTTTCTTCCTCTTCTTCTTTTTCTTCTTCTCCTCCTCCTCCTCCTTCTCCTTCCCCTCCTCCTTCTCCTCCTCCTTCTCTTCCTCCTCCTCCTCCTTCCCCTCCTCCTTCTCCTCCCCCTCCTCCTCCTTCTTCCCCTCCTTCTCCTCCTTCTCCTCTTCCTCCTCCTTCTCCTCCTTCTTCTCCTCCTCCTCCTTCTCCTCCTTCTTCTCCTCCTCTTCCCTCTCATCATAAACTTCTCTTATCCATTTATCTGAAAGGTAGCTTTTCCATATTCCCCAATTTGTTTACCATAGCGCCCTTTACTGTCTAAATTATGCAAACATTTTGAATTTCTCTTGATATGTGGTGTGAGGTGTTGATCTAGCCCTCATTTCTGCTAAAATGACTACCAGCTTTACTAGAAGTTTTTGTCAGTTGGTGAGTTCTTGCTCCTAAATTTGGATCTTTAGGTTTAACAAACACTAAATTGCTCTAGTCATTTGCTGTTGTGTATTCCATATCTCATGTGTGCCACTGATCCACCGTTTTATTTCATACCCGTACCACATTATTTTGATGATTACTGCTTAGCAACATAGTTTGAAATCTTATACTGCTAGGAATATTCTATTGTTTTTCTTTGATTCCCTTGATATTTTTGATTTTTTTTGTTCTTAAACATGTTATATTATCATTTTTCCAAGATGTAAAATAATTCTTTGGTAGTTTGATTGGTATGACACTAATAAGTAAATTAGGTAAAATTTTCTATTTTATTATATAGGCTCAGTCTACTATGAACATTAAAATATTTCTCCAGTTCTTTAGATCTGTCATTATTAATGTCAAAAAAATTGTAATTGTGTTAATAATAGTTCCTGAATTTGTCTCGGCAGGTAGACCCCCCCCCCAAGTATTTTTTATTGTCGACAGTCACTTTAAGTGGAAATTCTCTTTCTCTTCCCACTCGATTTTTTTTTTAATAATATAGAGAACTGATGAGGGTGTGTGGTTTCATTGTATTCCTGTGACTTTCCAAAAGTTGTTAATTGTTTGCACTGGGTTTTGGTTGGTTCTCTAGGGTTTCCTAAATACACCATCACATCATCTGCAGAAGATTATTTTGTTTCCTCATTGCCTGTTCTCACTCTTCGTGTTCCTTATTTTTGTCCTGTTACTGTACCCGGCATTTCTAACGGAACAGCTAATAGTCAAGTAAAACAGGCGCCTTCCTGAAGGACTGGGCGCGAAATAAAGACGTCGTAACGAGAGGATTCTGCTTCATCCTCTTTAAAGATAATAATTGCTGTCAACTTTAGATAAACGTTACTTATCACTTCAAGAAAGACTATTTATTCTTGTGTTCTTTTCTCTCTTCTTGTCTTTTATCACCTCAAAATCAGCTTTGCTTTCGACCACTTGCTCCTTTAATCCACCCTCCCTTTTACTACAACACCCTTTTATCTTAATCGCCGTCCCTCTTTGCTTCCCTGTTGGGTAAGAAAGATTTCTATAACCAAATGACTCTCTCTCTTTCTCTCCGCCACCCCCCCCCCCCCCGCCCGTCTCTCTCTTCCCTCTTGGAACCAGTTCATATGAGAGTGACACTCAAACAGTGCCTTCTCCCTCACACTGTAGTTACTGTACAGTAATTATATATACACACATATACATATACACACACATATATAGTATTACTAGTATTAGAGAGTATATATGTGTGTACATAGATATGTATATGTTTTTATGTATACACACACACATTTCGAATATCTCCTGCTTGTCTGTACTTCTTCCTAAACTTCCTTCTTTTAATTGGGTGCACTGTGTCCTTTTCTGGCATCACTCTCATTCCTCTCTCTACAAACACACACACACACACACACACACACACACACACACACACACACACAACAAAGAAATAATACAAATTCACACAGATAGGCAAAATGAATCCATGTAGTGAGTCTTTCCAAAAATGCACGGTCTCTTTTTGTACCTTGAATCTATTAACTTTTTGTGAAGAAGTATATATCATGCTTCATCATAAATCCTCTCAAGATGGTTCATAAATTCTGAAGTCTTTCATTATTTTTTTCTTGACAATATTATTGCCCTTGCATAAATTGTTTTCCACATTTAAAAAATGCAGATATTAGTAGCATCTATATTACATGGTTGATGTGAAGACTAAATGAGATAACCTGTGTAGGGTGTACTATATAAATTTTCTCATCCTGGTTCTGTTTACTTCATTCTGCATCATTTCATACTTTCCAACATCACAGGTACCATTGGTTTCCTCCTCTCTTACATCACAATAGTATTTCATTGTATTACTATACCATAATTTGTTTAGGTATCCCCTATTTTATAGGTACTCCCTTTCATTCCAATTCTTTCCTCCTTCCTACCCCCTCCCAATCCTTACTAATATATAAACACATACAGAGTCTTTGAATCCAACTTTAGTATCATGAAGTTTCTTATATATATATATATATATATATCCCCCTCATTCTCGTAATTATCTTCCTCCTTAATATCTCTACTTGTTTTCCTCTTAAGTTTGACATATTTTTACATGATGTGTTTTTGGTAGGGGTGTGTGTGTGTGTGTGTGTGTGTGTGCATATGCGTGTGTGTGTGTTGAATCCTATTTTGACCAGTTCAGAGAATTAATGAGATTCATTTGATGTTATTCTTCCTACCTCTCAGCAAGTTACCTACTGTCTCAATTTCCTCAACTACAAAATGAAAATAATAGTATCTCTCTACCAGGGTTGTTGTGAGGAGCAATGAGCTAACATTTGTAAAATGCTTTGAAAACCTCAAAGAGTTAGTTATTATAAGTGGCACAGTGGATAGTGTTGTGGACCTAGAATCATGAAGACATGAGTTTAAATTCTGCCTCAAACACTCACTGTGTGCCCCCGTGGCAAGTACCTTTACTGCTCTCTGCCTCTGTTTCCTCATCTGTAAAAATGCATAATATAACAGCATGTGCTGTCAGGGCTGTGAAGATTAAATCAAATGTTTGTAAAACATTTTGTACACTTTAATTTGCTATACAAATTCTCATTGTTAGTATTATTATTATTTTTACTACTCCCTTCATATTTTTACACTCTTCCTCTCATCTCATGTACCTCAGTTATGTGAAGTGGAACTTGTCTTTGGTTCTTCAATGACACAAATGATTTGTATTCAGTTCCAATGGTAGCTTATGGTATTTTTGTGTTCAATAAAGAAGCTTATTAAAAATAATTACTCTGTAGTAACAATTTATTAATATGGTAACTGAGTTTCTCTTAAAAACTTCATTAAAAATAAAAATAAAAATCTGTATGCCCACCACTGAAAAATATTAATGTTTTAAAATGGTATCCTGGAAATCTAAGAAATGTGAAATCATGGTCCACAAAAGTGCTTTTAACATTTAATTTCCAAGATTTAAAAGGTTTCAGGGTAATTTGAAAATAATTCTAGGTTTGTTATTACATGTGTATAAAATTCTTCCTAGTGTTCTGTAAATGTAAAAATTCTGAAGAAACATTGCTGTAAAGGAAATATGTTGTAATCACTAACTAGAGACAACTGTTATATTAGTCATATAAATTAAATATTTGATTTCCCTCCCACCTCTTTGATGATCTCACTGTGGTCCTTTCTAATTTTTACATTGCACATTTGGCTACACAATCCCTTTGCTTAGTTTCCTTTGATTGGGACATTTTTTGGAAAGAATTAAAATACTGCTTTTCTTCTCTACTCCAGATGTTTGCAATAATGTGTGACTGGAATGAGTGCCAGCAGTAAAAAAGATACTTTTTTTCACAGGAAATAGTTTAAAAGTTAGACTAACCAATGGTCTCTGGGAGGAGGGTGGGAGAATAAAAAAGAATTTGTAAACAAGTTTAAAAAAAAGTTGCCAGGCCATTTCCACAAAAGCTATGTGTATTGAATGTATCAATGGAATCATTCATTAGCAGACCAAGGTCTGGAAAGGAATTTACTCAAATAGACCTAAAGGAATCACAGCAACATATTTAAATAAAAGGTGTCATATAAACCAACATAAAACAAATTATTTTAAAAGTGTGACATGCAACTAAGTAGTCAAACAGACAAAATCATAGAAGTTCAGGCAATGCTTTTACTGGTGTTCAGTTTGTTTTAAATCCACACATGACTATAATTATCAAAAGAAATAAGCCATCAATTTCAATGTGCTAGTTATAAGTAAACTAGCAGCTCAGTATAATAAAAAAGAGAGAGGATCTCAGTATCATAAAAACATATCTTTAAGTTCTGACTTTGACACCTATATTTGATGACCCTAGGAAAATCATTTACTTTTAAGTACCCCCCCAATTTTCCAAGATTTTATATTACAGATGAATTTTCTTTGTTAATGTATTTTATTTAATTATTTCCCAACTACAAGTAAAAAAAAAATGACCAATCTTCTTTTTAATTTTGAATTTCATCTTTTTTTTCCCATCTCCTTCCTGTTTCTCCTCTTTCCTTGAGAAGACAGGTGATTTGATATCAAATTATACAGGTAAAGTCATATAAAATGTATCTCTTTTATTAGAAATGTTGCAAAAAAAAGAAACAAAGAAATAAAACAAAAAAAGTTAAAAAGGTATGCTTCAATCTATATTCATATTCATGAATTCTCCCTCTGGAAGTATATATTATTTTTCACCATGACCTCTTTGGAATTTGAAAAGCCAAGCATGAGCAGCTTCCTAAAAGAATGCTACTGTGAACAGCTTTAAGATTCTGATTACACAGTATAGTAAACACTATATTTATCCCATAACAAATCAAAGCAAAACATTCACAGTAAATCAAAGTACAGCATTCACAGCAACTTATCACAGAAAATGGCCACATAGTTTCTACTCCAGTGGTCACAAAGTTTTGAACAAAGAACAATCATTTAGTATCTCCAGCACTCACAAAATCCTTAATTCAATCACAAAGTACAATAGTCAAAGTTTTACACCCCTGGGGCACACTCAGTTAACTCAATCAGTCACTTATTCAGTCATTAAGTATAATCATGTAGTCAATCAGTCATCCTTCAACATTCACTATTCAATCATCAGAAAATACACCAACCCTTCACCCCTAGGTCACTAGTAAATTTACAATTTCTCAGTACGCAGTATCCAAGTAAAGTCTTCTTTCAGCTTGACTCAAGGTGGTTTCTCAGATTCCCTGGATCCCCTTCCATGGTCCCAGATCCTACCTGCATTCACCAAAGTGTCACCTGGTTTCAAAGACAGACAGCTCCCAGGTCCTTGTTCAGCTGTCTGTGCAGTTCCTGATCCACATTGGAGCTCATAGTGTCCAATCCATCTCAAATCCTTCACAATCTGTGTTGCTGGGAAGACAAGGCTTAACAAAGCCACAAACAGACAAAGTCTTAAATCCCTCACAGTCATGCTTCTTCAGTTGTTTGGCAACTCCAGCTGGCCCTCAGACTCATCAGAAGTTTCATCTGGTTCCCAGAATCAGGATCATTCCACCCAGGTTTTCAAAATCAAAATCATTCTCTCCTGCCTGGGAGGGGCTTTCCTCGTGAACCTCCCTGGCAGCAGCAGCTTCAGCCCCCACAGAGTTTTCTTCAATAAGATCTGTCTCAGTTACGAATTCTCATTTTTCTTCTCAATTTACAGTCCAGCAATAGTAGTCTAGTCTCCAGATGCTGCTGAGAGAAATTCTCTCTTTTTCTGGCAGCAGCAGCTTCTGCCTCCAGCTCCTTGTCCCAAGAAATTCTGACTCTCCCTCTCTGAGTTTTTCCTTATATACAGTATTGCATTAGCTTCCTGTTTCAGCCAACTCCTTCCTGTTGTGTCAGCAAGACGGATTCATACCTTCTTGATTAATTACTAAGTGGTAAGTACCTGTTACCTTTGCCAATACAAAGGGATCTTCAAATTCAAATTACATTACCATTAGAGAATGTTTTTGGATTCTTGTCCTGTAGCTAACTCTTAAAATTGATCATTGCCACAATACTGGCTGTGTTCACTTAATTTTTCATCAGTTCACATACGTCTTCTGAAATTTTTCTAAAACCATGCTGCTAGCATTTTTAGAGCATTTTTCATTGTTTTTATATAATACCCTTGCATTTTAGAACATATTCTATCACAATTAAATGCCAGATGGGGATTCCTTCAATTTTCAATTCGTTGTCACTACAAAAAGAACTGCTATATTTTTTTTCCCCTTTTGGGACAATAGATCTTTTTCCCCCCTTTTATTTGATGCCATTGGGGAAAAAGATCTAGTAGTGGCATTGCTGGGTCAAAAGATATTCAGTTTTATATACCTTTGGCTATAGTTCCAAATTGTTCTCCAGAATACTTGGACTAGTTCACAAATCCACCTGTAGTGTTTTACTGTCCCAATTTTTCTATATCCTATACAGAATTAGTTATTTCCCTTTTCTGTCATGATAATCAATCTGATAGGCATGAGGTGATAACTCAGAGTTATTGAGTTTGCATTTCTCTAATCAGTAGTAATTTAGAACATTTTTACATGAAACTAGGAATAGTTTTGGTTTCTTCTGAAAACTGTCAATTTATATCCTTTAACTGTTCATCTACTGGGGAAAGGTTAATTTTTTTTTTAATTTTGCTCAACCTATATATTTGAGAAATGGAACTTTAGTAGGATAATTTTCCCCAGTTCCCTATTTTCCTTCTAATTGTAGCTACATTAGTTTCATTTTTGCAAAGGCTGTTTAATCTCATGTCATCAAAATGTTGTAACTTATTTGCCATGATCCTCCCTGTCTCTTTTTGGGACATAGACTCTTCCCTTATCTATACATCTGAAAGGTAAATATTTCCATACTTCCCAAATTTAATTATTTTTCTTTTAATAGTATTTTATTTGTTTTTCCAAATGTATGTGAAGACAATTTTTAGCTTCCATTTGTCACAAGATTATGAATTCTAAATTTTTCTCACTTCCACCCTACCCTCCTCTCTCCTGAAATTGTTAGGCGATTTGACAAAGGTTATACATGTGCTATATGCAAAATGCATTTCCATATTAGTCACAGTTGTGAAAGAAGAAACACAAAAAGGAAATAAGTCATGAAAAAGAATAAAATATGTTAAAAACGTATGCTTCAATATACATTCAGAATCCATTATTTCTTTATCTGGATATAGATATAATTTTCCTACATGAATCCATTGTACTTGTCTTGGATCATTGCATTGCTGCAACAAGATGAGTTATTTATATTAGATCATCACACAACATTGCTGATAGAGTGTACAATGTTTTCCTGGTTCTACTCATTTCACTTTGCATTAATTCCTACAAGTCTTTCTAAGTTTTTCTTAAACCTTCCTGTTCATCATTTCTTGTTACACATTAGTATTTGTGCAACATTCACATACCACAGCTCACTTAGCCATTCCCCAAATCCCTCAGTTTCCAATATTTTGCAACCATAAAAAGGGCTGCTATAAAAATTTTTTCATATTTAGTTGCTTTCACAATTTTATGATCTCTTTGTGATACAGAACTAGTACTGGTACTGCTGGTTCAAAAGATTTATAGCTCTTTGGTCATAGTTCCAAATTTTTCTCCAAATGATTGGATCATTTCATAAAGTCTGCAACAGTACATTAGTGTCCTGATTTTTTTTCATATCTACTAAAACATTTAACATTTTCCATTTTTGTCATATTAGCCTATCTGATACGTATGAGGTGGTACCTCAGAGCTGTTTTAATTTTCATTTCTCTTATCAAAAGTGATTTAGAACACTTCATATTCCCCCAGATAACTTAGATTTCTTTATCTGAAAACCACCTGTTCATATCCTTTAACCGTTTATCAATTGGGGAAAACTCTAATTTATTTATTATATCAACCTTTGTGTCTATTTCATTAATTCATTTTTTTACCTCATCTTGATATATGGTGTGATATATTGGTCTATGCCTAGTTTCTTCCAAAATTCTTTCTACTTTTCCCAACAATTTCCTATTAAATACCAAATTCTTACCCCCCAAACTTTGATCTTTGTGTTTATCAAACACTGGATAACTATGGCCATTTCCTTCTGGTTACCCATTTTTTTCCACTGATCCACAGCTCTTATTTCTTACCTAATAGCAAATTTATTTTTTATGATTATCAATATGTAATATAATTTGAAATCTGGAACTGTTGGTTGCATTGTTTCAAATTTTAAAATTGCTTCCTCTAATATTCTTGAACTTGTGCTCTTCCAGATGAATTTTGTTATTGTTTTTTCTAACACTATAAAAACATTCTTTGGCAGTTTGATTAGTATGGCACTGAATAAGTATATTTCATTGGAATTGTCATTTTTTTATTTTATTGGCTCAGGGTTACTTATGAACAATTACTATTTCTTCAAATGTTTAGATGCCTTAATTTGTGTGAAAAGTGATTTATAATTGTGTATATATAATTCCTGTGGGTGTCTTGGCTGGTAGACTATCATGCATTGTATATCTTCTTCAAGGATTTTATATTGTCTGCATCAACACTCATTAAGAAAATTAGTCAGCTATAGAATCTACAAAGTGACACAGAAACAAATCTCCCACTGAAGGCAGCCTGGCAGGCAGACAGGAAGAGTCTATCACAGCAAGCTGGGAGCCGAGCTCGGTCCCACATGAGCCCACAGTTTTAGAGCCCAGTCCTGCATGAACATGCAGTTTTAGCCCCAGGGTCACACCTAACAGCAGCTGCTGGAGCAAACTTCAGGAGAGTGGATGACCAGCAGCTGTAGTGGTTTCCAGAATTATCAACCCATAAATGCTAAAGACAAAGCAAAAGGTTGGTGAGGAACTCTGTTGGAACTGGGGGGGGGGGCAGAGCATGATCCATCCTCTGCCCCTGGAATGAGAAGTGACAGAGGGGCTGTGGCCATGCAGCTGCCTCCACATGCTTGCTTCAGAGCTCCTGGCCTGCAATTTGTAGGGGGCCAAGCAATCATTCAGAGGATAATTGCTCTTGCCTTAACCTGGTTGGATCTGGATCATTGTCTTGGGTGGAGGTCCTGGAGTGTGTGACCAGTGAGCCAGAGCTTGTGGGGGGCAGCAGAGAGGGCACCCAACTAACAGCTCCAGCAGCTGCAAAAACCCCAGGAATTTGGGACAAAGCTCTTCTCTCTGGAAGCAAAGTTCTACTGTGGCAGAGAGCTCAAAAGTCAAGTAATTGAGTAGCAACATGAGCAAGCAAAGGAAGCAAAGCAAGCACAGAAACCAAAGCTTAGATTCTTTTTTGGGGGAAAAAAAGTATCAAAGCATGGAACAGGAGGAAGACAAACTAGTCAGAAATACAGCACCAAAAGCTTCTAAGAAAAATATGAACTAATTACACGCCATGGAGAAGTTCAAGAAGGATTCTGAAAATCAAGTAAGAGAAGTGGAGGAAAAAATGAGAAGAGAAATGAGAATGATGCAGGAAAAGCATGAAAAGAGAGTCAGCAACGTGACTGAAGAAAAATGGCAAAAGAAGCCCCAAAAGCCAATGAGATGAAGAATGCCTTAAAAACTTGAATTTTCCTTGTGGAAAAAGAATTTCAAAAGCCTACTGAAGAGAATAATTCCTTCAGAATTAGATTGGAGCAAATGGAAGCTAATGACTTTATGAGAAATCAAGATACTATTGAACAGATGCAAACAAACCAAAAAAAAAAAAATAGAAGCAATGTCTTATATCTCATTGGAAAAACCTCTGTCCTGGAAAACAGATCCAGGAGAGATCATTTAAAAATGATTGAACTAGCTGAAAGCCATGATCAAAAAAAAAAGAACCTAGAAATCATTTTTCAAGAAATTCTCAAGGAAAATTGCCCTGATATTTTAGAACCAGAGGGCAAATTAGAAATTGAAAGAATTCACCAATCACCTCTTGAAAAAGATCCCAAAAAGAAAACTCCTAGAAATATTATAGCCAGATTCTGGAGTTCCCAGATCAAGAAGAACATATTACAAGGAGTGAAGAAGAAACAATTTGTATATTGTGAAAACACAATCAGGACAACACAGGATCTAGCAGCTTCTACATTAAGGGATAAAAGGGCTTGGGATATGATATTCTGGAAGTCAAAGGAGCTAGGATTAAAACCAAGAATCACTTACCCAGCAAAACTGAGCATAATGTTTCAGGGAAAAATATGGTCAATCAATGAAATGCAGGCCATTCAAGCATTCTTGATGAAATTACCAAAGTTGAATAAAAAATTTGACATTTGGAGTAGAGCCAAGATGGCAGAATAGAAGCAGGAAAACTCCACAGCTCCTCCACAACCACCTCAAGTACCTATAAAATATGACTCTAAACAAATTTTAGGGCTCCAGAACTCATAAAATTACAGAAAAACACATCTCTCTCTGAAGGCAGCTCAAAAGGCAGGATGGGAAGGGGTCATCGCAGAGGACTGGGAGCCAAAACCAGCCTGGCCTGAAACCATGGCTTGGCCCCAGGACCGCTAGGACAAGCCGCAGCTGGAGCCTAAAGGAGAGTGGATCAGCAGCAGCTGTGGTGATTTACAGAATTATCAAGCCATAAGAAATAAGTACTAAGTGAAAGGTTAGTGCAGCTTGGCTAAATCTGGGGGAGAAAAGTGGGTCTGGCTGAACTGCCTCCAGGACAAGGAAGCAACAGAAGCTGCGGCCCTGCAGCCCCTTCCACATGGTTGCTTCAGAAGCTCCCAGCCTGCAGATTGCAGGAGGGGGGGGCAAGCAATCATTCAGAGGCTAAGTGCTCTTGCCTTAAGCTGCCTGAATCAGAATCGTGGTCTTGGGTGGTGGTCCTGGGGTGTGTTTTCAGTGAGCCCAAGCTGGTGGGGGCTGCAGTGGCCTCCTAATAGCTCCAGCAACTGCAAAAACCCTAGCAATTTGGGACAAAGTGCTCCCCACTGGAAGCAGAGTTCCACAGAGCTAAAAAGTCAAGTAATAGACTGGAAACATGAGCAGGCAAAGGAAGCAAAGTAAGAACAGCTATCCAACTTTAGATTCCTTTTTTGGTGACAAAAAGGATCAAAGCATGGAACGGGAGGAAGACAACACAGTCAGAACTCCCATACCAAAAGCTTCCAAGAAACATGAAAACTGCCTACAAGCTATAGAACAGCTTAAGAATGATTTTGAAAACCAAATAAGAGAAGTGGAGGAAAAATTGGGAATAGAAAGGTGCATGATACAAGAAAATCATGTAAAGAGAGTCAACAACCTGAGTGAAGAAAATAACACCTTAAATAATAGATGAACTCCAATGGCAAAAGAGGCCCAAAAAGCCAATGAGGAGTAGAATGCCTTAAAAAGTCGAATTTGCCAGATGGAGAAAGAATCTCAAAAGCTTTCTGAAGAGAATAATTCCTTCAGAATTAGAGTGGAGCAAATTGAAGCAAATGACTTTATGACAGCGGTTCTCAACATGTGTGTTGTGACCCCTTTGGGGATCAAACAACCCTTTCACAGAGGGCGCCTAAGGCCATCAGAAAACATATTTCCAATGGTCTTAGGAACTAAAACATCACTCCTCTATCTGTCTCCAAGCGGGTCCACCCACATGCAGATACATCCACATATGAGTATTAGAGGGTTGTGGCATTAGGAAGGTTGAAAACTACTGCTTTATGAGAAATCGAGATACTCTTAAACAGATCCAAACAAATGAAAAAATAGAAGGCAATGTGATATATATCATTGGAAAAAAACCACTGACCTGGAAAATAGATCCATGAGAGATTATTTAAAAATTATTGGACTACCTAAAAGCCATAATCAAAAAAAAAGAGCGTACACATAACCCTTCAAGAAATTCTCAAGGAAAATTGCCCTGATATTTTAGGACCAGAGGGACAAATGAAAATTGAAAGAATACGCCAATTGCCTCTTGAAAAAGATCCCAAAAAGAAAACTCCTGGGAATATCATAGCCAAATTCTAGAGTTCCCAGGTAAAGGAGAACATATTAAAAGCCACCAGGAAGAAACAATTGGAGTATTGTGGAAACACAATCAGGATAACATAAGATCTAGAAGTTTCTACACTAAGGGATCAGTGGGCTTTGAATATGATATTGAGGAAGTCAAAGAATTAGGGTTAAAACCAAGAATCACCTACCCAGCAAAACTGACTATAATGCTTTAGGGAAAAATACAGTCATTCAATGAAATAGAGGACTTTCAAGTATTCCTGATGAAAAAAAACAGAGCTGAACAGCAAATTTGACTTTCAAATATAAAAAACAAGAGAAGTATTGAGAAGGTAAACAGAAAAAAGAAAAAATTGTAAGGATATCATTGAAGTTGAATTATTTGCATTCCTACATGGAAAAACTATAATTGTAACTCATGAGACTTTTCTCAGTAGGACGATAGTTAAAGGAAATTTATTTGTATGTATGTATACATACATATAAATATATATATGTATATATGGAAGAGTGTATGTGTGTTTAAATACTTATGTTAGTGTGTATATAGGTGTGTACATGTATACTTAGACAGAGGGCACAAGATCACTTGAATAGGAAAGTATGATATCTACAAAATAAAATTAAGAGGTGAGAGAAGAATATAATGAGAGAAGGAGAAAAGGAAAGGTAGAACAGGGGCAAATTATCTCATGTAAAAGAGGCAAGAGAAAACTGTTACAATGTCGGGGAAGAGCAGGAAGGTGAAAGGGAATGGGTCTACCTTACTCTCATTGGATTCAGCTTAATGAGGGAATAACATATGCACTCATTTGGATATTTTTTCCTATAGGAAAGTAGGGGAGTAGGGTATAATAGGGGAGATGATAGAAGGGAGGGCAGATAGGGGGAGAGGGTAGTTAGAATATATGTATATATACACGTGTGTCTATATAGTAGGATATATATATAGAGAGAGATAGATATAGATGTAGATATACATGCATATGAATACATATCTGAGTATGTGTATATATGCGTACATAGAGGGCACAGGATCAATTGAATAGGAAGGGATGATACTTTAAAAGGTGAAATTGTGAGGTGGAAGAGGAATAGAATGAGAGGAGAAAGGGAGAGACAGAATGGGGTTAATCATCTCATATAGAAGAGGGAAAGCATAAGTGTTACAGTGGAGGGGAAGAAGAGGAAGGCAAAAGGGAAAGGTCAACCTTACTCTCATTGAATTTGGCTTAAGGAAGGAATAGCATAAACTCTAAACTGGGTATCTTGCCACACAGGATAGTAGGGGAATGGGGATGAGAGGGGTGATGATGGAGGAGAGGGCAGGGAGGAGGGTTGCTGGAAGCACACACTTCTGTAAAGGGACAGGGACCAGGTAGAGAATAGAACAAGGGGAGGGAGGGATAGGACGGAGGGACATATAATCAGTCTCTCACAATATGTCCATTGTGGAGATGTTCTGTATAACTACACATGTATAGCTTGTATTGAATTGCTTGTCTTTCCAGTGGGGGTGGGTGATGAGGGAGGAATGGAAAGAATCTAGAATTTAAATATATATATATATATGTATATATATATATATATATATATATATATGTATATATATATACATGATTTTTATTATTATCTACATGTAACTGGGAATTAAGATATACAGGCACTGGAGTAGGGAAATCCATCTTGCCCTACAGGAAAGTCAGAGGGGTGATGGAGGAAGGACATAGGAGATAGCAGATTGGGGAGGAGTTATACGGTGGGAAGGCTGTTTTGGGGTACTGGGTGGGGGAAAGATGGGGAGAAAATATGTAACTCAAAATCTCATGGAAATGAGTGATGTAAACAAGAAAATAAACTAAATTTATTTTTAAAAATTCAGGTAAAAAATTCATTTTTTTCTAGTTATAATTCATTTTAATTAAATTATTGTTTCTATGATTTTATTTGCTTTTAATTTCTTTTGACCCTTTATTAAATTTTTACTTCATCATGGACTGAAAAAAATGCATTTAATGTTTCTGCTTTTCTGTATTTGGTTGTGATTATTTTATATCCAAATACACGGTCAACTTTTGTGACATTGCCATATATATCTCAGAAAAAAAAAAGTGTTGTCCTTTTTATTCTTATTCAGGTTACTCCAGAGATCTATCATATCTAACTTTTTAATATTCTATTAATTTCTTTGACTTCTTTCCTATTTATTTTATGATAAGATTTATTTGTATGTGAGAGGGGAAGGTCCCCACTAAAAGAGTTTTATTGTTCATTTTCTAACATAATTAATTGAATTTTTCTTTTAAACACTTGTATGTTGTATAACTTGGTGTATATATGTTTAGTATTGATATGTCTTCATTCCTTACGATTCTTTATAGCAAGATGCTTTTCTCCTGCATAGCCCTTTTAATTAGTTCTCTTTTGGCCTTCATTTTATCTGAGAACATAATTGCTACCCTTTCCTTTTCTCTCCATCTGAAGCATGATAGATTCTGCTCCAGCACCTTATTTGAGCTCTCTGTGTGTCTCTGTTTCAGGTGTGCCTCTTATAAAAATCATATTGTTGGATTATGTTTTCTAATCCCTTCTGGTGTCCAGTTCCATTTTATAGGTGAGACTTTCTCATTCACATTTACAGTTATGATTGCTACCTGTCCATTTTCCTCCAACCTATTTTCTTCTTTGTATTCTCTGTCTTTTTATTCTTGTCCCTCATCTAAAGTCTATTTAGCTTCTTCACCACTGCCTTCTTTTATTTACCCTCCATTTTATCACCCTCACTTTTTATTTTTCGCTCCCCCTCCTACTTTCTTATTGGGTAAGACAGATTTCCATTACCTGTAGTACACACACACACACACACACACACACACACACACACACACAGAGTTCAAGCTTTGCTTGACCCTTCCATTACCCCTGCCCCCTTTCTCTAAAAGGTCTTTTCTTGCATTCTTCTTTTGAAAATTTGTGTCTTCTTATTATTGTTCATAAAATTTTAAATTAATTTATTGTTATTACATTTTATATTCTGACCTTTTTGTTTCACTCTCTCACCACCACACACTAGAGAAGGCCACCATTTCAAACACACACACACACACACACACACACACACACACACACACACACACACACACAAACACATACACACATGCATTGTTTATTTTTTCATAAAAAATCTCCTACTTTTATTTACTAATATGATTGCTTTCTTACATTCAGTTTTATTGATCTCATCTTTAATTTTTAGAATGTACAGTTTGGTGTTTAATTGGACATTTTAAATTTCTTCAGTATAACTCTTTTATGCGAGATTTTTTTCCCCTATTTTTGGTCTCTCCTGTTTTCCCAGTGCAACCCACTTTCTTGCCTATTCATTTTTTTTTTACATCATCCCAACATAATTGACTCACTCCCACACCCTCGTTATATGTAGAATACTTCTAACTCCCCTAATAATGATTTAGTTATTGGAAGTTACATGCATTATCTTCCCATATAGAAAGATATAGTGTTTAACCTTATTGTATCCCTCATTATTTCTCTTTCTTTTCTGTTTGCTTCTTTTGAGTCTTGTATTTGAAAGTCCATGTTTTTTATTAATCTCTTTTTTAAAAAAATTAGAAATGCTTCAAAGTACTGTATTTTATTATATATATGGGCATACTAACATTGAAGGATCATATTCAGTTTTGCTAAGCAGGATATTTTTTGTTGTAGTCCTCACTCTTTTGCCTTTTGGAAATCAAAATCTATGCCCTCCTCTCTTTTAATATTGTAACTGCTAAATCTCATATGATCTGGAGAGGGAGTCCGTGGTATTTGAAAGGTTTCTTTTTGACAGCTTGAGGTATTTTCTCTTTAACCTGGAAGCTCTGGAATTTAGCTATAATATTCCTGGGAATTTTCATTTTGTGATCTTTTTCAGATTGTCATAAGTGGATTCTTCCAATTTCTATTTTATCCTCTGGTTCCAGGATGTGAGGTCAATTTTCCTTGATAATTTCTTGAGAGAAGATGTCTTTTTTTTTATCATGACTCTAATAATTCTCACTATAGAAAACAGGCCCTTAGAGATCTTTTCACCATCTTTGTTCCCATTAGTATTTTAAGATTACAATAGGGTGGCTAGGTGGTGCAATGAATAGAACATCAGTCTTGCAGTCAGGAAGACCTGAGTCCAACCCTGACCTCAGTCACTTACTAGCTGTGTGAACTTGGGCAAATCACTTAATGCCAATTGCCCTGCATTCCCTCTGCCCCCCAAAAAAAAGCAAAAAGAAAAGATTACAATAAATTATTACAAGGGCATCATTTTTTATGTTTTATGTTCTCTAAAATAGGGGGCCATCAGATAGAGCCAAAAACATGAAACATATAAATTGTTACCTCTTCTTTTAAAAAATTATCCATTGTCTTATTGAATAATAATTTCAATCTTTTAAAAGATTCATGATTCCAGTGATATGAGTACACACTTTTCATGTCTTAGTACATAATTTCATGAGGCCAATTCTATTTTTCAAGTGACATTTTTGTCAATAATTTTTGTATCTCTTTTACCAGTCTATTAATTATCATTTCATAATTTTCTTCCTCTGCTTTCATTCCTTTACCTAATTTTTCCTTTACTATTCTTATTTGATGCTGAGAATAATTTTTTAAGCTTAAAAAATTCCTTTTGGGCTTGTGTCCAATTCACACTTTTCTTTGATGCTTTCCTTGAAGCTAGTTTAACTTCACTGTTTTCATCTGAATTTTTATCTTGATCTTCCATTGTCACCATAGTAGAATTTTATAGTCAGATACCTTTTCATTGCTTGCTTATTTTTTCACCCTATTTCTTGGTTTTGAACTTCATGTTAAAGTCAGAATCTTCCTAGCAAGAATTGGGAGGTTGGAAAGGACCCTGTCTCAAGCTTCAGGTTTTTTCACACTGCTCTTCTCATAAATAGTTGTAGGGTCTGGGAAATTTTTGTTGCTTCTGAGGTGGTTGGAGACAGCCATGGTCTCTGCTTTCCTGGTCTGTACTCTTCTTCTTATACAGAAAGGTCTCCTGACTCCTTGAGATTGCAATTGAAACTGCTTCTCAGAACCCCTGTTCCCTTGGGACCAGAAGTGATACTGTTTCACAGGGTCACTGATTCCTTGCTACCAAAAATACTTCCTCTTAGGGTTTCTACTCCCTCCTGACCAAAAATAATCCTCTTTACTCTTGACTTCTGATCCAGAAGAGGGGATAGACAATGGTTTTGCCAAACAGTTGCCCCTTGTGACTTCCACTTCGCCTTGAATGAAAGTGTTTATTTTCATTTTTTAACTATTACAAAGTGGCTGCCAAATAATGTCTGCTCTTTCATCCAGTATTGAACGAGGGACTGCTGTATTCTCTTTCTAATCAGTTACCATGTTTCCTTATAGTCTGTCTTGAAATCCCCTGAAGTTGCTACTGCTTAAGTCACTGCCACCTGGTTTTGCCATTGTTTTTTCATATACTTGGGCTTTTGGTCAGCATCCAACCCCATTTCATGAATCTCTCTTTTTGATTTTCTAAGTTGTCCTGGTCTGAAATATTGTCTCATTCTAACATTTTGTTGGCTCTGCCACTCCAGAATCAAATCACAGGTATTATTTTAAAGCTGTTTGGAAGAGAATATTGGGACAACTCAGCTGAGTGCTCTCTCTACTCTGTCACCTTAGCTCATTTCCAAAATTCAGACAAACTTTTGATCTGTATTGGTGAAGGGAACTTTCATAATAAGAATTTCACATTCTGAGGTACAGACCGATAAGAGTTCCAGACTAAAATGTTGAATAAATTCAATAAAAGGTTAATCACTAGTATTAAAGAAATTTTACTAGGCATTAGGAATACAATAAGAAAAAAAAATGAAAATAATCCCTATCCTCAATGTGTTTATGTTTTATTGCCAGTGAGGATGGGGGAAAGGAGGAGAATAAGACCTACACAAGACCTATGATTGACTTGAAGAATTTACAAAGCATGCTTTTCTTCCACTCTTAGTTCTATTTTACTGCTATGTCTACCATTATCTCCTTGTTACTTTCCATTCATTAATTCTGTCTAGTGCGATTCAGAGGCAATCATTAAAGATAATTTTAACAATAAGACAAATGTTGATTTGCAGTGTGAAGCATAGATTAACAATGCTGTTCATAAGTGCTACTGAGGAAGATTAAAGATATGTGTCTGATGAATACATAGGGAAAGCTTGCATATGATTACCTAGAGGTGGGAAAGAGTGACTATAGAAGATGAGTTTTTTGTAACTGAATTGGGATGAAGTTTGTCTTCTGAAGGCTCCCTGAAAGCATCTACGGGACAACTCCAGAAGTATGTACAATGATGGAAAATATATTTATTTCATCATGTTCCCACACGGTTGCAATTCCTTTTTTTTTTTAGTCTCTATATTTTGAAAGTTTTTGTTCCATGTAGTTTGGAAGTTATGATGATATGTGTACATAACAGCTGTCAAAAATGTGGTTTTTCAATTATTTAGGTCAACGTTATGTCTAGCTGGTTATAGGCAGCATTTTTTTTTCTGGAATGATGCTTTAGTCCCAGGACAATCTATTTGTAGAATTCTCAAGGACATTTTAGGATTCATATTTCTAGTTTGCATAATATTGTTTATTACTTGTGAAGGCTAGAGAGCTTCTGGTACATAATTCTGGTATCCTAATTATGCATTTGTGGTTATTATGTAGGCGCTAAAGTTTTTCAATGTATAGTGATACATTACACATTTTCTACTTTTTCTTTATATTATCTTAATTGATCACCTAGTACAGCTCATTAAAGATGATCCGTTTGTAATATCTGGTGGGCATGATCTGGTCTTGAATAACAAATCACAAGTATCTTTTTTTTTTCTTCCTGTAGACAAATGCACATAATAGTAGTTTTATGTTTAAATACCATTAGTTTGATTCATGTGTGTATTTCCTGTGGAGGGTTTTCTGTCTTTCCTCTTGAACCTTAGTCGTCTCAAAGATTCCAACAAAAGGCAGATGAATATTGATTACATTTGATTACTCCAGTGGAGTATATCTTATTGTAAACCTTTACATGGTGAAATGGTGTCTGTTACAGAAGTCTTTTTCTAAGTTTTTTAATGTGTTTATCATGTGCTATGAGAATATCTAATAGTTCTCTTCCTCCTTTTTGATGTTAAAATGTTGATCTTTGTAAAATTAGCTTTTCAGTGATTAACAAGAATTTCATTAATGTTATGCGGATTTTAAAGGCTATTTTATAGCCTTGTTTATCTTACTCTTCTAGACAGATTGCATAGTGAAGATGTTAAATGTTCTAATTATGTTCTTCCTTCTAAGCTTTTATTTCTGAACATCTGCAAGTTTCTAGAAGTGAAATCACGGCAATCCTCTTTTATTCATTGTTCCAAATTTATTTCTGAATTGAAGTCAAGTTGTTGGTCATCTTTTTCCCCCCCGTGGTATACGTTAAGAATTTTTTATTTTTTATGTTCAAATGACATCTAGATGTCACTGGCAAAAGATTTCAGGATATGTTTAAGGAAAATCTTTATTTCCATACTTATTTTATCAGATCTGAATTTAAGTGCAAAAAGTTTTTTAAAATTACTTAAAATTACCCTGTTTTGAGCTGAACTACATAACTTTGTAAATTGGAGCTGAGATCATCATTGACAAAAAAGTAGTATGAAATCTTTGTATGTAACTTCTAAGATCTGCTTCCAGTTTTCTTTAATATTACTGGCACATAATGAAAACATTCATGTATTCAGTCTTTTTTATGTGCACTAATGGTTTGAAACATGTAAGAAGATAGTACATTAATATTTCAGATTTATTCCAATGAATCTTTTCTTCTTGCAGTACTAGAACATTAGGAATGCTCTTCCATGTCAAACTAATCATGATGATTTCAAGTAGAACTAGACACCAACCATTTTCTGCTGCCCTACTTATTTCTTTAATTCTTAGGAGCACATACATTACACTAACCATGGCTCTAAGACAATTTATGGAGTCACCAGAGCTCATGTCCAGAGTTTCATGTTTTTTTCTTTTTTTTTCTGATTTTTGCAGTTACTATTAAATCAACTCATTACACATAAAGTCTCCAGTCCATTTCACCTTAGTTAATATTTCTTTACTTTGCCACTTTTCTCCCTCTTCACTCGTGGTAGGGATAAGATTTATTATTATTATTGGTGTTTTCTTGTTACCTGTTATTTATATAATACTCTATTTATTACAGAGTATTTGATTGAATAGTGTCACGTATTTCTCATACTCAGTTCTTATAATGAATATAAACTCTGCTTTCAGCCACCAGTAGCAAAGATTTTTTAGTCATATGCTTTTAAATAGTTGTTGGCTGATTTCTTTATCTTGAATCAGAATTTATCATTCTATTTCATCATGCAATTAAGTTAACATTTTAATACAAAAAATAACAGCTTCAAGATATGGAATATTAGAATTATGGAATTATAGAATGATAAGATCAAGCAATTCTTCAATAGACAAAAGGTCAAAGAATGTGAACAAATGTTTTTTTGTAAAGAAATGCAAACTAATAATAACCATCTGAAAAAGTCTAGCTCACTAATGATCAGAAATTCTAACTAAAAGAACTCTGATGTATCACAACATACCAACCACATCAGCATATTTAAGAAAATTTAAAGTTAGAGGGACTATGAAAAGCCAGATGGCTAGTGGAGTGGTGAAGTGGTTCAAATATTCTAGAAAACCTTGAAATTATGAGCGGGGGTGGGGGGGGAAATCACTAAATTATTTTAACTTTCAACCCATTTACAATTGGAATTATGCACCTATTTAGGACTAGTGACAGGGGACAAGAAGGCCCCATATCTATGTAGGTCATACTCCTTGACCACCTTTTCTTTTGTGCCTAACTTTTAGAAATAATAATTCTTACAAATGATAAAAAAGATAGAAGTATTGTCCCAAGATGGAAATTTTCCTATGTCTCTGATTGTGCAATTTTTTACTACCCTTTACCTACTCCATGACTTTTTTTGGCCATTTTAGTTGAAATCTTCTCACTGGGTCTGTGCTGTCCAACTCTTCTGGGCAAAAGTTGGCTTTAGGAGCTCCAATTCCCTTCCTTCTGAAGCAAGAGAAGTGATATCTCTAAGCATCAAACCTTTGAAGATTATAAACATTGTAAAGTTTTTATTTTGCTTTATACAATATTTCCTTCCCCCTGGGAGCATTCTTTGGTGGTATCTATTCCCATCACTGAAACAAGAGTTTTCCTATTCTTATCCTATGTTGTATTTTTATTTTTTGCTTCTAATTTATTCTCCTGTAGGGTCTCTTATTCCTGAAAGATAGTAAGAATTATTTCTCTTTCATTGTTAACTTTTGATGATTCAATTATATTATATATTCATCTCTATGGGAAAGGAAATAGCATTCCTCTAACAATCACAGGACATAAAATCCTTACTCCTTTCATTATTGCTGGTAAGATTCTTGCCAGAGTCTTCCTCACCTGATGTTATCACCTGGAAGATTGTCACCTAACCAAGAGTTGGGGTGGTTTGAGAAAGGGACAAAGCTCAATCAATCTGGTGTTTGCTTCCTGACAACTTCAGGACAAATGTCAGGAGCAGAACAGTCTATACACAATTTTCATTGATCTGACCAAGGTTTCTGATACTGACAGTCGTGAGGGCTTATGGACAAGCTTGGCAAAATTTGGTTGCCTGCAGAAGTCATCAGTATTCTTAAGGTATTTGGAGATTCCTAGTTTCCCAGAGCTAAGGACCAACAAGCAGGCTGTGCCCTGAGTTTGGCATAACAATAATGCTTTCTACTTTGGACAATCTCATCCTCTAGCAAAGTACTAGCACCAGACACTCACAGGGGAATTTATGATTTTCTTCAAGCTAAAGCCATCTATCACATCTTGACATGCTCACAAACCATGTTTCTTGTAACAGCCAAGCAAACCAAAGCAGGTACTGCACTCCTGTTCCTGTCATGTTAAATCTACTTCTGTACCCCACTGGATAATCACAAGGCTCAATGATCCTTAAGAGTTAAGACCATCAAATTAAGAACTGTTCCCATAGGTTCCAGGAGCACTGTCATTGTCCACACATAAGCCTGCCATGGGAAGTCCTAAGAATGATTCTGTCATGGTCCAGCCTACTTGTGTTTGTTTGTTTGTTTGTTTTTTAATGTACATAAGACTTACTTTTGCTCCAGTATGTTAAGCCCTCTTTCTCAGGGCTGGGTGGATGGGTGGGGGGTTCCTCACACAAGTGTTTTCCTTACTCTGACATTAATTAAACTTCTGTTTAATCTCTGACATACCTACCTCTGATCTGTTCTGTTTGGCTCTGGCTGTTCCCAGGTTAGAAACCAGTTCTGGTCTGGTTGACAGTATTACATATGACATCCATGATCGCATACTTGCATGGGTTCTGGATAATGGACAATGCTTTCACACTTTCTCAGTCACCAATGGAGTGAAACAGCGCTGTGTGCTTGTTACCATGTTTTTTTAGCTTGGTGTTTTCAGTAGTCTTGTTAAATATCTTCAATGTGGATGAAAACAGCATCAAGGTCAGTTAATACACTAAAGGTCACTTATTTAACTTGAAAAGGCTACAAGCCAAGACTAAAATGGAGGGAGAGTTGGTGAAGAACTTTTTGTTCACAGGTGATTGTGCACTTAATGCAGCCTTTAAGGTGGATATGCAATAAATTAGGGGTTGATTCTCTGCCAGTTGTATTAATTTTGTCCTGACAACACCAAGAAAACCGAGTTTCTCCACCAGCCAGCACCACACCATTCATATGTGGAACCATTAGTTCCAAATGGAGACATTTTGAATGCTGTGTATACGTTCACTTACCTTGGCAGGATACTTTTCAATGATGTCTAGCATATATGATGACGCGGACATATGCATTGCTAGAGCTAGTTCAGTAGTTCTGAAAGAAAGTATGGTTGAGAAGAGATATTAGACTTCCTACCAAACTGAAGGACTTCAGAGTTATTCTGACTTCATTATAGTATGCCTGTGAAATCCAGACAATATACTAGCATCATGTCAGGAAACTGGAGACCTTCATTTAAATTGCCTTAGGAAGATTCTGAAGATCATCTGACAAGATAAGGTACTGGACATTGAGGTCCTTTCTTGAGCTTAAACGACAAGCATTTAAACCCTCTACAGAGAACACAACTCCAATGGGCTGGCCAAAATTGTTTCATTGTCAAATGTACTTTTGGCTAATAACTATTTTACATAGAATTAATGCAAGGCAAGTATGTACATGTAGGTCAGAAGAAATGATAAAAGGACACTCTCAAAGTCTCTCCAAAGAACTTTGGAATTGGTTGTGAGACATGAAAGACACTGGCCCAGGACTACTTAGCATGACATGCCGTCTTCAAAGAAGGTACTATGCTCTCTGAGCAAAGTGGAATTGCAAGAGTTCAAAAGAAATATAAGATGCTTACATTTATAGACACCTCCATTCCAAATGTTCATACAAACTATTTGTGTCTGACCTAGGGTAGAGATTTTTGAACTCATGTTAGTCTGATTAGCCTTAGTCAGAGACACTGCACATAGACCCCAATATAGAGCACTTTGGAATTCTTGAAGTATAAATGACAACATATTCATCTCCAGCTTCTTTCCTCTCTTCTTTTATGTGTCATCCTTGTTATTCCCAATAAAACAATCAAATAGCTACACAAGAAAACAAAACAAAAAGAACTTACAGATGGGTGCTGTATTTGTTCGTGTTTGAGATCTACTTTTCTACTATCACTTAAATTTTATGACTATTTTCATTATGTCTTTGTGTCCTTTTAGAAATATATTTCTTAATAACATTTCTGTTATGTTTATTGCAGTTTTTTCTTACCCTATACATGTCTTTTTCAATCTAGTTATCTTTTTTTCCTTTTTTTTTCTGGGCAATATCTTCTTGTTTGCTGGATTAGATTGCCTTCTTGTATTTCTTTTTTTTTCCTAGGATATCATAAAGCAAATAATCTGCTCTCGTCTATGATTTTTTGCAGGAATATTTCAAATATATTTCTTCTGTTGACGCTATATATATATATATATATACATACACACACATATATATGTATATATATATATATATATATATATATATATACAGAGAGAGAGAGAGATTTCATATTTGATGGGCACTTGTGCCACATCATCAATATTTATTGTAATAAACAGTATACAGAAGGAATGGCAATGAAGTTTAGTCACAAAAACCCAGACATCAATATCTGAAAACACTAATCCATCATTTCATTTATGCACATGTACATATTTTATTCAAATAGTGCTCACATTCATAATAGCATTCATAAGAGTTTAAGTCACTTGAATGTTTGATCAAAGCTTGGCTAAGATTGTAGAAGCATTCATTTCATCCATGAATGTGGATGAGCAGTTGAGCCCAACTTCTATTTAAGGGTCAGTAAAAGCACAATTCTGATTTGTAGTTTTATGAATAGGACAGCTTGAATTAGAACTGTTACCTTTTAAAATACTGGGTCTGTTATTTCTCCCCCCAAATAGCTTGGGAAACCTCTTTCTTTTGATTACGTGGTAAGCAAGCTGCTAAATTGGGACAGGGTCAGTCCAGGTGCTAAAACTGCTCATATCTCATACTCTGGTACCTGTGACCAATGATATAAGCCAACAGATCTAATATGACTAATTCTCTCAGTGATGGTTCCACTGCTATGGTTACAGTGAAGTTGTCATCATCTGCATGGCAGTCTTCCGCTAAATGTGGGAAAAGGGCAAACTTGAAAGAAAAAAAAAACTGAAAACCAGTCAAAATCAAGATTGAATGAAAAGTTCTCAAATCAGGTCAGAACACTTGATTTCTTTTTAACTTTAATTTTAAAAATAGGTTTTGTTGATGTCTTTTGGTTTCTGTTTTTTTTTTTTTTTTTTGGTGTGTGTGTGTGTGCTTCTCCCACCACTTCTTTCAAACAACAATTTAAATATAGGGCCCAGCTGTACCCTGACTTTTTCTTTTTTGCAGACAACACAGAGGCAACAGACATGTTGGTCACTTGTGGAACATTCTATAGCCTTGGTTTCCTTCCCTTCCTGTCTCTTGATAAGAGGCAAGTGTTTTGTCATATATTCTTGGGCTTGTTTTTTGCACCAGCTACACCTCATTTACCTGACCTCATTCTAGAATGAATTGTTTTAGAATAAGTGAATTTTCATATATAACTACATGAAATATGGCCCTATAAGCAGCATATATTTTTTAATTGTTCATTTTGGATTGAAAACTTTCTACAATGCATTTATAATCTTCTCTGTCTTATTAAAGGGAAAATTGAAAGTAAGTGAACATTTTTGCAGGTGATCTTTTATGATGAACATCAAGTATTGTCCTGAGTTACAATAATCTTTGTCTGATTATGGCTTTCAGGTAGTCTAATCATCTTTAGCTTATCTCTCCTGGATCTATTTTCCAGGTTAGATTTTTTTTTTCCAATGAGATATTTCACTGTGTCTTCTTTTTCTTTTATCCTTTTGGTTTGTTTGGTTTATTATGTTTATGTTTCTAAGGCCATGATTTACAGTTCCATATTATCTTGTGGAATTCATCTGCCGTTGCACATGCAGACATGAGGCACTGTGGGAGTTGTTCAAAGTGAGACTCAATGCATTCATCTCAACTGAAATAAGAGGTAGAACAAAGCAAAGGGTGAGCCCCAGGTAAGGTGTGGGAGAAGATAGAAGTTACACAACATGATCCTAGCCCAGGGAATTAATCACAGCAAACAAACTCCCAGTAGAGTCAGATGGTAGAGACCCAGGAGGCTTAGGACACAGTAGTGGGGAAATTAGACATGGATGGATAATTTAACCCTGCATCTTATGATGAAGTGAAGAATATCTATATCTTTATTGATAATTGGGTTCAGGTTTTCAATAGTTTTCATCTTTGTTTGAATCTTGAAAGCTTTTTATCTTTAGAATACATTATGTCCATCCCTTCTGCCATTTCCAGCAGAACAGAATAGTTTGATAGTATTCAAAATTCCTTTCTCCTGTATGTGAAAGTTCTTGATGTGATTGCTTGCTGGATTCTTTTTGTTTGATTGAACTGTTCAATGTAACCATTCTGTCTTGGAATTTTCATTTGGTACTTTGTTTTCTGTGTTCTCGTGTTTGAGGAAGGTTTATTAATAAATGCATATACACACACATACATGCATACATAAATATTAGAGTGCTCAGTCTTTAAAATTTGTGTATTCTTCTGGAAGATTTGTAATCCTCAAATTGTCACTAGTCATCCTGGTTTGGAGATCAATGTGATTTTCATGTGTAAAGATCATGTTTCAAAGTCAGAGGGATGGTTTGCTTTTTACTAACTGCCATTTGCTTCTCTTCTTCCAAATTGCCCTTGACTTCTGCATATTTACTTTCCCAGTTTCTCTCTTTGTTTTTTGAGGAGGTTTGTTATCATGAATTTAAGAGATCTTTTTTCTTTTTCTTTCTGCCTATTATTTCTGCAAGCTGGTTATAAATTCACCTTTGACAATAATATTTTTCTTGTTGGCTTATCTATTTTTGGAGGAGAGAAGGTAGGGCAGTTGGGGTTAAGGGACTTGCCCAAGGTCACATGGCTAGTTTTGTGTTAAGTGTCTGAGGCTGGATTTGAACTCAGGTCTGGCTTATCTACTTTTAAGAGTGTTCTTTCTCTTGAGACCTTTGACAATTTTAATTGGAAAGAGATAATGGTCTTTCTTTTCAGTAATTTTAATCTTTTGTAGGGAAATGAAAATTTTCCCTATAAAGCACTCCCTGACCCCATTCTCTTTGAAGGCTGATCCTATGGTATTTAAACATCAAAGTTCAATAAACTTCTTCCCATGCTGAGAATTACATATGTTATTCACCTATGACTGTGAAGTGCCTTCAAGTGACTCTGGCCATAGCTAAATGCCAATCCACTTTCCCAAAGGCCTGGTAAAATGTGAAAATTTTCCTGGTACCTGGACCCATCTCTCTTTTTTTCAGTTCTCTGTTTAAACTGTTGAGAATCTCATATTCCAGGCAAAAGAGCTGGGCAAATTTGAGTTATGTTGCAAATTTGTGTGTGGAATGGTGAAGCCTTGCCAAAAAATGGTACTTGAAAAGGGAAGGGGTACTGAATGAGTATGTTAAGGTTTGGAAATTAGCTTTGTTCATTGGGTTGTTACCTCCTTTCTGTTATCAGTATCTTAGACCAGAGGTGTTGAACACATGACCTGTAAACTGAATGCCACCCAAAACACTTATAAACAAAATGAAATGTAATTGATAAATAATTAACAAAACAAATGAAAGTACAACAAAATATAGATAATGTTAACATGACATTTTCTAAGCCAACACATGACCTTTAGTTATCCTCATGTATGGTTTAGTGTCCTCTATTTCTTTCTGAATTTTATACTATTCTCTTAAATTGTGGAGGCATCTGAAATTTTTTTGGGGGGTTGTATATAATTCTTTTTTTTTTTTAGAGATCTTTGAAAGCATGGGTGGATCAGACAAAGAGTTTCATCCTTCTTCTTTTTCACACGACCCAGATGTCTCCATTGTATATTATCAGAATGCTGGAGAATTACATGGTAGTGAATAGGAAATTTCCAGATGTGTTTTTACTAAACTCCTGAAGAACTTGGCCTCTACCATCCCTAAAGGATGATGAGGATGAAAAGATTCTCTTAGGAACATGACAAGAAAGACTGTATGAGAGCAAACAAGGAAATGCTAATGATAAATGGAAATTTTTTTACCCATCAGCTGGTAACGTCTCAAATCTCCTATAAAATGTACACAAATATTTACAACGTGTGTAATAACAAAAATTGAATTTAAAAAAATTATTGCATTATATCATTAGAATGGCTGACCTAAAAGAATGAAAGCAGAGTACATATATAATTGCAGTGAAACAACTTTTTTTGGAAAGCAACAGGAAATATGAACACTTTTCAAGAACGTAGGAAGACATGTGAAATAATTTAGGATAAATAAAGAACAATACACATAATAATTTTGTATGAATAATAAATATAAATATATTTTATTGTTCTGTAGCTGTTAGTTAATTGGTAAAGAGAAGTTCTGGTGAGGAAACCTTTATCAAGTAGATCAGCAAATTTTCTACAACTTATACTTTTAGAAATTACTAATTAACTCCATGGTCAGACAGAGGTGAGACTTAAAACACTGTACTAGAGAATGTATGTCCTTGTTGTATTGGAGTGGAAGAAAAATTCCTTAGAGTTCTTGGTTTTTTTTTTTAATTCAATCAGTGTGTTTTATCTCTATTTCAAGAGAGAACATTCTTTCTTTTCTTTCCCTTTCCTTTTTCTTCATTTTTGGACTCTATGATGTTAGCTGTTCCTCATAGAGAAGTTATTTTTTTGCCTGCATTTTTTTAAATGTATCTCATTTAGACTGCAGAACACTAAGTTCTTTATGTTGAAATTCCGGTTATCTTTCTGCAATCTGAGTATACAAGATTTTTAAAAGTAGCAGTTCTAATTTCAGTAGAATTATAGTGAAGTTGCATAATATGGGAATGGAACTCCTCTATGTTTTTCACTCTCCCACCATATTTCTCTAGTGCTTACTGAAACCTGGAAAAGACAAAAGACATTCGATACTATGTGGAAAACTAGAGCTTTTCTCAGATTCATAAAACAAACAAAAAAACAGATGTCCTTTCCTTTCTCTCCCCAGATCTGAATAATATTAACATTGCTGATATTACTTAATTATTTTTAATATAGAATTTAGACATCACTAAACTATGCATCCAGATGCAAGTGATTCACATTTCTCAGAAATGGATACTGGCCTTGTCTTGACCTAAGAACCAACACAACAAATGAAACAAAATTCCGTAATAATAAGTTAGATATTGTGGCTGCTTAACTCAGCTAGTTAGACCATTGTGCTCATGCTTAGATTTGGAACTCTCTATTGGTAGAAGTTGGGGACAGGAAGAATGTGGTCAGTATTAGTTACTGGATCAAACCACATGGTTACTTATATATAATTTACTTTTCATGTAATATGGGATATAGTTATTTGGGTTTACATATTTTCATTCTACAAGACTAAAACATATTTTCTAGATCATTCAGCACAGTGTTCTGCACCCAATAGATGCATAAATGTTTTGGAATGAGTTGATGAATGAATGAATGGACTTGGCAATTATTTTCTATTTCAGAGATAAAAAAAATGCTTGTAACCTCAACTAGACTTCCTAAATATATGCCTTTATTCATAACAGTGACTGGAAAAGACTGATGGATCATTGAAATTCATAAACAATTTTTATAAACACAGATCAAAATGCATACATCCCTGACAGTGAGTCAGAAGTGGCATCCTTAGATTTGTTATTACTACAGCATCATTAGCCAGTCAATAAGCATTTACTTAATGTCAGTAGTTATTTCACTCTTGGGCTTATCTCCTTGTACTTGATCATTCTCTTTAGTTTGTGGAATAAAATGTGTATTTAAGAACCACCAGAAGGCACATTATTATGATAGGTTTGTTTATGTTTTATAATCTGTGTGAAGACATGAGGGGGCAGGTGTCTTAGATTTATGCATAAAATTAAATGAAACAAAAGCAAGCTTAAAAGGCTATTCAGATTTTGTTTGCTTTCCACTTTGTGTCTATCTTGTCAAATTAATCTAAATTTACCATTTTGTTTTGTTCCAAGAAGTACCTGTTTGAATAAAAGTTTATCCTCTTGTGTGATTCATTGACACACGACATTTTTTCACAAGAACAAAAGGCTTTAGAGGATTACAGATTGCATTATGCACAGACACATATACCCACAACTTCTGTTATTTCACTCAGACACAACATAGCCAGCTGCTTCTAAGATGATATCAGGTGGCAACTAAAATAGCAACAACAATGTTGAACTCAAGTTTAGGCACAGAAAAAAATACTGCAGTAAAGAAACAGGAATATTTATATAGCTAGAATGTAAGTACCCAGATTAATGAGGAGATGATATGAATAACTTCAGTTTTTGGTTCTGGGATGCCCAGCTATATCAGGTAGTAGACATGCCAGTGACTGTCTGGGCTAGACACCAGTCAAGCCTATAATTGTAGCCATTAAAAAAAAAGGATGCCTGTGAGTTTGAAGGAAAAATGAGAGAAATGATGGTTGAAACTCCAAGAAAACCTTACTGGCCATGTGTTTATGTTTCACTTTCTTCTCTACTCCCCCACTCCCACAAAATACAATATGGTAATTGACCTACCCTGTGGTATTGGAAGTCATTGTTAGTATGTCTGTTACTGATACACATATGGTATCTCATTCTTTGGAGGGTGATGCACATCTCCACTTATACAAGTTGATTCTTAATTGATCTTGTAGCATCTGTGAAAGCAGCTGCAGCAACAGCAGACACAATTCCTTATATTCAAGCTATTAGGAACATAAGCAGCATCCATGACCCAGCTTTCAGAACTATACTCATGAGCCATGTCTGTGACAAGGGGCAAACCTTAACTTCTGTCTATTCTCCACTCACAACCCTTTGTAATAATTTAGCACTGGGAAAAGACTGGAAGGACTCTGCTGGAATTCTAAAATAGGGAAAAATATTTTGTATAAGAATTTATAGTTTATGGATAATTAAATAGCTAGGGAGCTGATGTTGTCAAAACCAGGTTCAAATCCTTGTATGGGGGTAGGGTGGTGTAGGGTGGCAAGGTTTGCTATTCTGGGTAATCAATTCTATGGCCAATTACTAAACAGTTGATTACCTAATTCTTCCTGACTCCAATCCTCTGCATTTTGTACTTTTGGCTCTACTTCTTTCTGTTATTCCTTGGATCTCATTTATTCAACATTCTGCAAGCTTCTGCTAAGAATATTATAGAAAGAATGTCATTTTCACTTCACTTTCAATAGTCTACAAAAGTAAGAATGAGTCCATTACAACAATGTTAAGGAAAATAATCATTTATTAGAGAGAAAAATTAATGGAGGAAGTATGTCAATGTAGTCTCACTTCACAACCTTTGTAGAAGTCAAGGTCATTAAGTCAGTTAAATTCTCATTAAAAACAAGAGACATGCCCCAGATGTAGACCTGGAACCAAACCTATTCCTGGGATCCAGGAAAACTAGGATAAGTCAAGACCCACTGTAGTTTAAATTCCACATCTTTGTTACTGAGTTTTCTTTGTTTAAGAAGGATCCCTATAATCTCTTTACCTAACACCTATTATTAGGGTCACTGTAAAAGTAGTAAAGTATATTGTTTGCCTTTGATTTTTATACTTTGCATTTTTCTAGTGACCCTTTTACCAGTTAGGTTGGGGGTAATGTATGGAGCATTGGACCTGGAATCAGAAATATCTCAACCCCTAGAAACTTAGTAAGAAGTTTGACCCTGGGTAAGTCACTTAACTTCAATCTATCTCAGTTTTCTTCTCTGTTAAATGGAGATAATAATAGCACCTATATCTTAGGGGACTTGTGAAGATCAAACAAGACAACATTATTTTCCAAACTAGATTCATAGTCTTTTGTGAAAGATCTTGAGATATCATAGCACTGTTTGTAAGCAATAACCATTGTTAATTGCCTCTAAGTGTGTATGTGCATGACTAAAGGGCATGTTGAAAGAAGTGATGTGCTAGCTCTACACAACAATTGACTTCTAATTTTACAATCATATGAAATAAAAAATTATCAAATATAGAATGAAAGAAAATAATAAAAAAATTTGGAGAAAAAAGTAGATTCATAAGGGAATTTTTTTAAAAATAAGAATACTTTGCAGATCTAAAATTATATTATAAAGCAGATATTATATATAAAACTCTTAGGTTCTGGTAAAAAAAAAAAGCCAGAAATATAGATTAGTGTTAAGATATTGGGCAAGGAAGAATAAAAAAAAGAAAGATTGAATTCAGTAACCCATATAACAACATGCAAGAGCAGCTTTCCAAAAGAATGCTACTGTGAACAGCTTTTAAGGTTCTGATTATGCAGTACAGTGAACACTCCATTTATTCCATTACAAATCAAGGCAAACATTCACAACAAATCAAGATACAGTATATTCACACCATTACATCTTATCACAGAAAATCACAACATTGTGTTCACTACAGCTTAACATTAGGATGGCCACATAGTTTTCACTACAGTGGCCACAATATTTAAAACAAAGAACAAAAGAATAACCATCTGGTTTCCCTAAGGAGGTTTGCCTCTTCACTGAGTCATTCAGGCATCTCACAATACAATAATCAATCTTCCACTCATGGGGAAATCATAGATCAACTTAAGGAGCCACTTATCTAGCAATCAGTCACTAAATACAATCATTAGAAAATTACACAAACCCTCCAACCCTTGGTGTCCAGCAAACTTCAATTTCATCAGGCATTCTACACCCAAGAAGAGATCTTTTCTTCATCTTGACTCGCAATGGTCTCTCAGATTCCCTGGATCCCCTTCCATGGTCCCAGCTCCTACTTGAATTCTCCAAAGAGTCATTGGGATTCAGAAGCAGACAGCTCCCAGCTCCTTGTCCAGTCCTCTGGGCAGTTCTTGTTAACACTGAAGTTTACAGGGTCCAGCACATCTCAAACCCTTCACCACTTCTGCTGCTGGGAACTTAAGGATCCACCAAGCCACAAACAAAGGCTTATCCTGGTCATGCTTCTTCAGTCCTCCAGCAGTTCAGCTGGCCCTAGGACCCAGGAGAAATCTCAGCCTTCCAGGTGGCCTTCAAGGTAGCCTTCCAGGCAGCCCTCTCAGCCTCCCAGGCCTCCCAGCCCTCTCCTTCACCAGATTCTCATGTCATAGAAAACTCTAACTCAGTTCTCAGTCCAGCAAGCCCAGCTCCCAGATGCTGGGACAATCCCGTTTCCTCCACCAGGAATGAGGAGGGAAATTTCTGATTCTGATTCTCTGTCTCTGGAATTCTTCTTATATACACACACTGGCCTCCTGTCTCAGCCACCCCCCACCTGCCACGTCAGCAACAGGAGACAGAGTTCATGCCCTCTGTTCACACAGGAGACAGAGTTCACACTCTGCCTCTGTCACAGAAATACTTAGCCCTTAGTCACTAAGGTCCAAGTACCTGCTAAATTAATCACCATTACAACCCAGTGCTTGATTAACACAAGATCATTTTTTTTGGAGGAACTCCCTATTGGATAAGAATTATTAAGAAAAGTGCAAAGAAATTTCATAGAATTTAGGTTCAAACAAATGTTAAGTACCATAAACAGCATATGAGATGTAAATGAACAAGACCTGGATATTGATGGTCAAAACATAAACCATGATAACAGAACCAAGAAGGTACCCTTCATATATATGGGGTGACCTCTTAAGGAACAGCCATAATTACAAAAAAATGAAATAAAGAATTTTATTATATCAAATTGAAAATCTTTTGCTCAAAGTCAGTGGTATTCAGATAAGAAGAGAAGCTGCCAAGAAGAAAAGTATCTTTTTATCAAATATTTCTGATGAAGGTATTACATCTAAGATATGAAAGGAACTAACACAGGAGCAAAAGTCATTCTTCAGTGTATAAGTTCAATGAAGTGTTAGCAAGAGACGAATTTATTAAAGACCACATAAACTGTTGCTCCATATTATTAAAAGAAATGCAAATAAGAGAATCTCAATCATGACATAATCCAAACTTAACTGAATATTTAAAAAACTTTTGTATTTGAACCAAAGTAGTTGAAATGTTTGCAATGCAATATAAATGTAGAAGAGGCTTTACCTCTGAATCCAACAAAATCTTTCATTTTTACTGGTGAGAATAAGTGCCCCATGCAAGAGGAGTTTTGATCAATGTCATTATTGGCAAAGTGGATTGAAACTTCAAAGTTCCTTCCCTCCAAATCTTAGAATTTTTGTTGTTGTTCAGTCATTTCTGATTCTTCATGATCTCATTTGGGGTTTTCTTGGCAAAGATACTGGAGTGGTTTGTCATTTCCTTCTCATTTTACAGATGAGGAAACCGAGATAAACAGGATTAAGTGATTTACTCAAGGTCACACAGCTAGAAAGTGTCTGAGGTCAGATTTGAATTCAGGAAGATGAATCTTCCTGATTCCAGACCCAGCACTCTGTTCACTTAAGCCATTTAGATGCCCTAAGAATTTCTAGCTCCTTTCTTTGTTAATCTCAAGTCCCACATTTTTTGAAGACTTTTCTGTTCTCCCTAATTACTCCTCCTCTAACAAAAAGAATTGGATTTATTTGGTATTTATATATGTATATGCTATTTTTACCAATAGAATTAGCTCTTTGAAATCTTAATTTTTTTTTTTTGTTGTTTCTGCAACACCAACCCTAGCATAGTGCTTGGTTCAAGGAGGTATCTCATAAATGGTCATTTGGTAATTTGTTGACTGAGCACAGCTGAATGCCAAGTAAATATTCTGTGCCTTCTTCTTTCTTTTACTCATCACTCTAGAATTTATTATTCAGTTTATTAAGATGTTTAAATAAATTCATCATGTGACTGTGAACTACAATGTACCTACGGGTTTTTTCCCCACACTTGCAGAATGGATACTATTCTTGATGTTAAGCACCTTATTATTTGTGTGTTAAAGGTTCCATAAAACGTAAAATCTACAGCTAAGTGCCAGTCTAAGTCAATTCTGAGTGGTGACATCATCTGTTTTAGTAGAATGAATGTGAAGCTAGATGCAGACATCTCAATTTATATTTATACTTATATCAATGAAAATCCATATTCATATAAGTCAATCAATCAACAAGTGTTTCTTGGGTACCTAAATTGAATTTGGTGACACCCTTAGTTCCCACAGATTCAATTATTATCTCTATGTAGATTATTCCTTTATTTATTTTCTTTTTATTGATTGGTTTGTTTACTTTTAGTTTACAAGATTCAGTTCCACAATCCCAAGAGTTTCAAATTTTCTCACCTCCCTCCGTCTTCCTTTTCTGCCATGGTGGCATGTACTCAAATATAGGATCTGCAAATATTTTCACATTAGACATTAGTCTGGTTGTATTGAAGGGTTGTAACCATTGGATTGAACAATGGGAAAGAGGAAACAAAAACAAACATGGAAAAGAAAGAGAGCATATAGTTTGCTTCAGTCTCCATTTAAACTCTGTTCTCTCTAGAACTTTCTCTTAATGTAGACACCTCCTAACATCCTGAGTCTTTTAAAATTGTCTTATAACCTTGTGTTGCTGAGAAGAGTCCAGTTTATCAAAGTTGGTCATCATACATACATTGTGTCTGTCACTGTGTACCAATTTCTCGTGGTTCTGCTCTTCTCATTTAGCATCAGTTTGTTTAAGCCTCTCCAGGCAAACATGAAGTCCATCTACTCCTCCTTTCTTATAGCACAATAGTATTCCATTACATTCATATAGTGCAACTTGTTTAGCCATTGCCCAATTGATGGGCATCCCCTTAATTTCCAATTTTCTGCGACCACAAAGAAAGCTGCGATAAATTATTTTTGTACATATGGGTCTTCCTCCCACTTCTATTATCTCTTTAGGATACAACCCCAGAAGTGGTATAGTTCCAGATTGGGCATATAGAAGTGGGCATAGTTCCAGATTGCTCTCCAGAAGGGTTGATTCAGTTCACAACTCCACCAACAATGCATCAGTGTTCCAATTTTTCCACATCCTCTCCAGCATTTGTCATTTTCCTGTTGTAGAAATGACTCCATTACAGAGGAATTTTTTTGTAGAACATTTTCCCCAGTTTTCACCTTCCTTTTCATTTTGGCTGCATTGTTTTGGTTTGTACAAAAACTTTTCAATTTAACTTTATCAAAATTATCAATTGTACATTCTGTGATCTTCTCTATCTCTTGTTTGGTTTTAAATTATTCCCTTATAATAGAACTGATAGGTAAACTCCTCCATGCCCCCCTAATTTGATTAGAGTATCACCTTTTGTTTTTAAACCGTGAATTCATCTCTGATAATCACTCCTGTTTTATGAGTAAGTTTAACCCATTCACATTCACTGTCATGATTAATAACTGTGCATTTACCTTCATCGTACTTTTTCCTCTTATTTATCTGATTGTCTCTTTCTTCTCATTTTTCCCTCCTCAAAAGTGTTTTGCTTCCAACCACAACCTCCCCCAAGTCACCCTCCTTTCCTTCAACCTTTGCCCCCCACTTCGCTCCTTGCCCCCAATTCTCCTTCCCATGGTGGTGTACTGCCAATGCACTATTCACAGTTCTGACAGTGACTGCAAATATGCCAGCATAGTTCTCAATTGCAAGATATAACAGACTCTCCATATAGAAGACAGAAGTAAATATTTATTCAGATGCCAAAAAAACAAATCCCAAAAGCAGAAAGCTGAATAGATCATAGCACCAAAGAAGTTAATACACCATAACACAGCATGGAGCTACACCATCCATTAGTCTTCCCACAAACCAACACTCACAAGTCTAATTGTCTCCCTGGGTGAGTCCTCTCTCTCCCACTATCTAACTGCTCTGACTCTCAGTTTCCTTTGGGCTCTATTCAATCCTTCAGCAAATTCCTCCCACCACAGGCTCCATGTGATTACATGCAGCCTATTAGGGGGCAGGGAATATCTTCAAAACAGGGAAGGTCTTCAAATTCCCTTAGGCTTATTCAGGAACAGGGAAGATCTTCAAATTACCATTATCATTACATAGGGTAATAAAAACTTCAATACCCAACTGTGTATAATATTCCCTCTTTGAGTCAATTCCAGTGAAAGTAACTTCAAGCATTATCCACCACTTCCCCATCTTCTTCTTCACCATAAAAGCTCTTTTTGCCTCTTATATGTGAGATAATTTATCCTATTTTATCTCTCCCTTCCAACTTCTCCCAGTGAATTCCTTTTTCTCAGCCTTTGATTTCATTTCTTTTGGATATCATCCCATTAGAATCAATTGACACCTGTGTCCTCTCTATATATTCTTCCTACCTACCTTAATAATGATAAAGTCCTTACAAGGTGAAAGTATCATCTACCCATGTAGGAATGTAAATAGTTTAAAATTGCTGAATTTGTTATGATTTATTTTCCTATTTACCTTTTTATGTTTCTCTTGAGTCTATTTGAAAGTCAAATTTTCTTTTCAGCTCTAATCTTTTCATCAGTGATGTTCGAAAACTCTGTTTTTGAGTGTACATTCCCCCCAAACCCTTCCCCCAAAAAGATAATATTTAATTTTTATGTTTAGGTGATTCTTGATTGTAATCCCAGCTCCTTTGCCTTCTGGAATATATTCTTAGCTTCTGATCACTAAATCTAGAAACTGCTAAATCCTGAGTTATTCTGATTACAACTCCATGACATTCGAATTGTTTCTTTCTGGCTGCTTACAATATTTTCTCCTTGACATGGGAATCCTGTAATTTGGCTATAATCGTCCTGGGAGTTTTTGTTTTGAAATTTTTCTCAGTGGGTGACCAATGGATTCTTCCATTTCCTATTCTGTGATATCCACACACTTTTTTTTTTTATCATTTCTTTTGGGTAGTCCAAGAACTCTTAAATTATCTCTCCTCAATCTATTTTCCATGTCAGGTGTTTTACTGATGAGCTACTTTACATTTTCTTCTATTTTTTTCCATTCTTGTGATTTTTGTTTTATTGTTTTTGATGTCTCGTGGAGTCATTTGCTTCCATTTGCCCAATTCTAATTTTGAAGTAATTCTTTTCTTCAGTGAGCTTTTTTTTAATATCCTTTCCATTTAGTCAATTCTGTTTTTTAAATTCTTCACTGAAATTTTCAACACCTGTTATTTTAATTTGGAAAATTTGGCTTTTAAGAGGTTCTTCTCTTCAGTGTATGTTTGTTTCTTTTTTACAACTTGATCAATTCTGATTTTTAAAGACGCTATTTTTATTAGTATTTTTGTTCTTTTACCAATCTCTTGATTTGTTTTTATGATTTCTTGCGTCACTCTCATTCCTTTTTCCCATTTTCCTTTACTTATATTGTTTGATTTTAAAAATATCTTTGTACTCTTCTAGGAATTTTTTTTTCAATTTGAGGGAGATTCCAAGATCAATTCACCTTTCTCTTTGAGGTTTTTCATGTAGCTGTTTTGACATCACAATCTTCTGAGTTTATGTTTTTTTTTTTAACTTTCCTGTCACCATAATAATTTTCTTTGATCATCTTCTTTTGGTTTATTTGTTCATTTTTCCAACCTATTTCTTAATTTTTAATATCATGTTAAAGTTGATCTCTTCTCCTGGGGTGCAGGGGAGCACAGTCCCAAGCTGCAGTATTTTTTGTGCTGCTATGTTCAGAGCTAGTCCTGGGGGTTTGTGCGTTTTCAGTTCTTCTAAGATGCCATGATTTAAGGTGAGGTGTGTGCATGCTCCCCTGACCTATGCTCTAGTCTGAGAATAATCACAATCACTCTTTTTTACCCTGAAACTGTGACCAGGGTTTCAGCTCCTCACGCTGGGTCTGAATCTTAGAACCATATATGGGCAATGTAACGGAGTCCTGCTTCCCATACTAGCAAAGGGTCCCCTATAATATCACCGTTAGCAGTTTTCCATCCCCCTTTTTAGGCTAATGGCTTGGGAAGTTGCCACCACTCCCAATGCTGTTTTACCCAAGGCCTGCTGCTGGCCAGCTGGACATGGCCTGCAATGAACTATGCTCCATTCTCTCCCTAGTGAGACAGGTCTTACCTGCTAATTATTCCACCCTGTCTTTTTGTTGGCTCTGCCACTTCATTTTTAGGAATCATTTTAATTTTGCTGGGAGGGGAATTTGACAGAGCCCAGGAGAATCCTTACCTTTATTCTGCCATCTTGACTCTGTCCTAGAAGGATTAATTTTCAGCATAGCTTCCCAATGTTTAGCTTTATAAGATTAAAATCACAATTTGAGATTGTCTACCATCATACCAATCTTTCCCCAAACTCATTAAATTGTGTTCATAAACCTAAAAGTGTTAAATCTTGTATACCCTGAGAAATCATAGAGAAAATCAGTTACTACTCTAGTCAAGCAGAATAGCAGAAAAAGAAACTAGTCTGGTCAAATACCCCAAAAGAGCTAACAACAAAAGCAATTTTAAAATGTTCTTTTCAAGATAATTTTCATTCTCATTGACTAGTCTTGTATAAAGACCTAACAAAATGGGATAAAAAAGAGTTCATCTGAATTTTTCTGTATTGAATTTCATCTGCCATTATGTGCCCTATTTCTTGATTTGTCTGCTTTTGCTATTGGGAGGAGCAATTGATATGGCTCATGCACACTGATGAATTTAGAATTACATGTAACCATTCTGGAAAATGATTTTGTCCACACTGGGGATAAGTTAATGAAAACATTTTCCCTAATACAAATGCAACAGCCAAGGGGAAAAGAAAGGGGGAAAATAAAAGATAAAAATTTGAAAAAAGAAGGAAATACTTGACAGTATGACAAGAAAGAGTGGCCTTCTGGCTATTTCATGAACATAATATCTGTGTCTTGGCTCCTGGCACATTCTCTCACTGTCCCTCATGCCTGGAATGCTTTCCTTTATCCACTCTGATCTTCCTAGCTTTCTTTAAGTCCCTACTAAAATCTTGCCTTCTTTAAGAAGCCTTCGCCAATCCTTCTGAATTCCAGTTCTTTGAATGTATTAATTATCTCTTATTTATCAGATAAAGAGATAGATATTGATATATGTTGATATCTCTCTATATCTATCTATCTGTCTGTTTATCTATAGTTACTTTCCCAATTAAACTGTATGCTCCTTGTGGGCAGGGACTGTTTTTCTGTTTTTTGTTTTTTTATCTTTTTATGTTCCTAGTACTTAGCACAATATCAGTGAAACAGTAGATGCATAATAAATAGTATATATATTTTTAAATTTATTAATAGATTATAGTGTATCAGGTTACAAAAATTAATGTTAGAAGCATGTCACAAACCTTTGGAAAGAATAAGACCCAATAGAATTATCAAAGAAGGCATTCACAAAAACATTTTAAGTAGGCTAAATAAAAACTATTAAGAAAAAAAATCTTGGGGAGCAGGGCCAAGATGGCAGGGTAGAAGCAACAAGATTCTGCAGCTCCCACATAGCCACCTCAAATACCCATGAAATATGACTCTAAACAAATTTTAGGGCCCCCAAACTCACAAAAATACAGAAAAACACACCTCCCTCTGAGGGCAGCTCAGCAGGAAGGGATCATTGCAGCATGCTGGGAGCCAAAACCAGCACAGCCTGAAACCGTGGCTTAGCCCTGGGGTGACCAGGATGAGCTGCAGCTGGAGCTTTCAGGAGAGTGGATCAGCAGCAGCTGTGGCAGTTTCCAAAAATATCAAGCCATAAGAAGCAAGGACAAAGTGAAAGGTCAGTGGAACTCAACAAAATTTGGGGGAGAAAAGCAGTCCAGACAAATTGCCTCCAAGGCAAGGAAGCAGCAGAAGCAGTGGCCCTGCATCTGCCTCCACATGGCTGCTTCAGAGCTCCCGACCTGCAGACTGCAGGGAGGCTAAGCAATTGTTCAGAGGCTAAGTGCTCTTGCTTTGAGAGGCCTGGATCTGGATCACAGTTTTGGGTGGTGGTCCTGGGGTGTATTTTCAGTGAACCAAAGCTGGTGGGGGCTGCAGAAGCCTTGTAATAGCTCCAGAAGCTGCAAAACCCCCAGCGATTTGACACAGAGCTTTCCCCTCTGGAAGCAGAGTTCCACAGAGCTAAAAAGTGAAGCAATTGACTGGCAACAACATGAGCAGGCAAAGGAAGCAAAGTAAGAACAGAAATTGAACTCTAGATTCCTTCTTGGGGGACAAAAAGGATCGAAGCATGGAATGGGAGGAAGACAACACAGTCAGAACTCCCACACCAAAAGCTTCCAAGAAACATGAAGACTTCCTACAAGCCATAGATCAGCTTAAGAAGGATTTTGAAAACCAAATAAGAGTAGAGGAAAAATTGGGAAGAGAAATGAGAACAATGCAAGAAAATAATGAAAAGAGAGTCAACAACATGACTAAAGAAAATAACACCTTAAAAAATACTTTAACTCAAATGGCAAGAGGCCCAAAAAGCCAATAAGGAGAAGAATGCCTTAAAAAGTCAAATTTGCCAGATGGAAAAAGAATCTCAAAAGTTTTCTGAAGGGAATAATTCCTTCAGAATTAGAGTGGAGCAAATGGAAACAAATGACTTTATGAGAAATCAGGATACTATTAAACAGATGCAAACAAATGAAAAAATAGAAGGCAATGTGAAATATCTCCTTGAAAATACCACTGACCTTGAACATAGATCCAGGAGAGACGATTTAAAAATTATTGGACTACCTGAAAGCCATGATCAAAAAAAGAACTTAGAAAGTATCCTTCAAGAAATTCTCAAGGAAAATTGTCATGATATTTTAGAACCAGGGGGCAAAATAGAACTTGAAAGAATCCACCAATCACCTCTTGCAAAAGATCCCCAAAAGAAAACTCCTAGAAGTGTTAAAGCCAGGTTCTGGAGTCACCAGATCAAGAAAATATTATGAACTTCCAAGAAGAAACAATTTGAATACTGTGGAAACACAATTAGGATAACCCAAGATCTAGCAGCTTCTACATTAAGGGATTGAAGGGCCTGGAATATGATATTCCAGACATCAGGGGAGCTAGGATTAAAACCAAGAATCACCTACCCAGCAAAATTGACTATAATGTTCCAGGGGAATATATGGTCATTCAGTGAGGTGGAGGACTTTCAAACATTCTTGCTGAAAAAATCAGAACTGAAAAGAAAATTTGACACTCAAATAGAAGAAGCATGAGAAAGTAAACATGGAAAAGAAATCATAAGGAACTTATCAAAGTTGAACTATTTACGTGCCAGCATGCAAAAATGATAATTGTAAA
>CM053583.1:217068154-217094956 GCA_028627135.1 Pseudochirops cupreus
CCATTACTCTGGAGGTGGGTGCAGGGTAAAGAAATACACTTTTTGCTTTTGTGGGAAGACCATTGGAAGTCTGCCTGACTGCCAAGAACTAATCATAGCAGAAAGAAGTGGGGAAGAAGTTTCTCCTTCTTTTCTCTTAAACTGTACTAAATGGGTGGCTGTTTCTGGCCCAGTTTGCCAATAAATCATCTTTAATACAACCCTAGTCATTGGAATCAAAGTTCCAACCAAAAGTCACTAATCATGATATTCCAAGCCTCTTCTATATATCTGAAACAGGTGAAAGTCTATTTTGTTTCTGAAGTAATATTAACATATCAAAAACACAGAATATAAAGATTATTTAAAAGAGATAATTTTGAGTGACTTTTTTCCCCCTTTTATATAAATATGACTTTTCCCTTATTATGACACAGGCCCAAAAGTTTGTATAACCAATAAAAAAGGGCAGGGGTGTGTGTGTGTGTGTGTGTGTGTGTGTGTGTGTGTGTGTGTGTGTGAGAGAGAGAGAGAGAGAGAGAGAGAGAGAGAAAGAGAGAGAGAGAGAAAACGAGAGAGAGTGTTTAAAACAAGCAGTTCTACTGCCTAAATTTCTGAATGAATAGTAGGGTGTAGTTCATGACTTAACTGTTTCCTGAAAGTAGGAAATCACACATAGAATGTGTTAAAGGTTCAATGTTGAAGGTACCATGGTGAAATTTGCATGATACTAACTGTGAATTAAGAAAATCTGTATTCGAATCTTGGATTTATCTGTGTGACTTTGAACAAATACTTTCGTCTTTTGGAGGGTTTCAGTTTCCTCATCTGTCAAATTGGAGTTGAACTAGATGGTTTTTAAAGTCTTTTCCAGTTCTAAATACCATCAACCTAAAATGTGGTTTAAAAACCCAATGCACACATAGACTTCGGTTTTGGTTCTGCTTTTCCCAACTTTCTAATTTCGTGACCTGAGCTTCAATTTCTTAATCTATAAAATGAGTTTACTAATACTCCCTTTGCTTATGTAGCTAAAGACAAAGAGATCGTCCACCTCCGCGAGTCACTGGCCAGGCTCCTGCAGCCCGCGCTCCCCTTCGGGCTCGCCCCGCGCCCTCTGAGACTCCCAGGGGCCCAGTTCCGGCTGGGACCCCACCGGCAACAACTGCGGACTGCGGACGGCCCTGGGCCACGCCAGGAGGCACCACCACCCCGCAACGGAACAGCAGCAGCACGGGGTCCCCCGAGAAAAGGACGCGGGAGGGAGAAGCTAATAGTCCTTCCTCCTCCTCTTCGTCCTCCTCTCCAAGGCTGGGGCCACCCCCGGGGGCCAGCCCGGCATCGACTCCCGTGCAGGGCTTAGCACACATAGGGAAACAACTCGAAGCAGCTTCAACTTGAACTTTTTAATTGATTGCTGAGCCGTTTCACAAATACAGTTCCCGTCTACCTACTTTTACCTATGTTACTGTCAGCCCAACTTGTTGTCCAACAATTTCTGTATCAAGCATGTGAATTGATGCAGTGATTCAGTTTCCTGGACATGCAACTGCACATCATATTCTGGACAACAGAGATTTTTGATGTAATCAACACAGTATTATCCACAAACAGGAACATCAGAGAACTTCACCGGCCACTTGTGGAGATGCCTGCTGGTTCTGAGGCAGAAAAGCCCGGGTGGCAGGATGTTAGTGAAGACATGACCAAGTCAGTCACGGATCATACTGTCCACTCTCCTCAGGGACTGAGGAGGTATGGGGAAGAGTTTCCCCACAATATCTCGGGAGAGAGAGGATGTTTCTGTTCTTGCCATACCTTCCAAATAAATATTCCTTTGTAAAAGATAAATGATGTTCAATGGTTAAATGATATTGGAGTGCTAGTCCCTGGTGGCTAACAGTGGAGGATCCCCCAACAAATGAAGGCTCGATCAGTGATATTGGAGAAGAAAAAACCCCAAACCCACTGGAATGCCCCCTAACTCCTGAAGGAAAGGTGTAACAGTCTGACCGGGATAGTGACGCCAGAGCAAACTTACTGCATATGAGTCATTGCCCCAGTTGATCACTTCTCTACCATGAGGCAAGAGGCAAATCTGATCATCACTGCTGCTACTAATGTGCTTGTATACATTGTTTTAATGTCTCTGATGCTCCCAAAGTGTATGCCTAGGATGGGCTAATAATCAGTCAAAAGCTACGTTTAGTTTAGTGGCTTTGAAGGTATCATTTACATTGTTTTAGAGAGCAATTGCATCAATCTTGACCTTTCTTCAAAAACACAGAATTGCATAAAATTTTTATCTTGTTTTGGTCCTTCTTGCTACTCTCCCCTTCTTATCAGCATAGTAAATTTATAGGTAGCAAGTACAATGCAACAATAGCAGAAAGTGAGCTTGCAAAAGGGAACCTAGAAGCCCTGTACAGACTGTCCTAATGACTGAAGGAGCAAGCTGTATCATATTCACCGAACTTCACATCCCTTAGACTAGGTGTTGAATCAGAGAAAACTGTCCAGGCCTTGATGTGAGGGCCTTTTGGTCTTATGATCTATAAATCTCAGACAAGTTCCAGACATCTCCACTAAGACTAGCAGCTACCAAATGGTGCTGATAGCTTTGTGATAAAATGGTTATGTTAATTTTAAAGTTTTACTGACAATGTTGAGATAATTTGGATATGCTAATGAACTAACTCCAAGATGACATAGATAAGGGTTAGTCAGTCCCTCACCAAAATGTTAGAAAAGCTAGACCTCAGACTTCTGCCCCACCTCTTACTCCCTTTGCTCTCCATCTTCATCTGGTTTCATGCTGAGGAGTGCTACCAAGCCAAATCTCTGGAGGCCTCTCTCCTCCCTATTTTCTTCCCTATACTGCCTGCCTTATTTTACCACCCAAGTCCTGTTCCCATACCTTCTGCTTCAGTATTCCTTTTACCACTTGACTCTATACTTTATGTATCATTTGCCCTCTTTCCCTGATTGCTGTGATTGCAGACTCTCTTCCGGGTGCCACTGGGTCTTTCTTGTCAAGTACTTTAAGAACCCTAATGCTTGTCCCCATTAGTTAGCAATTGCATAAATTAATTAGCAATTCATCCTCTTACTGTCCTTCAGAAATTCATTCAACTTCTTGGGTTCTTGATCTCCTTGCCAATAAAATAAGAGGATTAGGTCTAGATGAACCTTAATATTCTTTCCGGCTCTAACATAAAGTTTATAAGTATATTTAAACCTATGGACCAGTTACCCTTTTCCATTTGGGGCACCTACTCTAGACTCACAAAGAATGTAGATTCATCTTGAGGTTGGCCTGGCCCAAAAGAGATGGAGTCAGTATTGGTTTTTTTCTTCATTGTGTCCATTCTCCAAAATACTTAGAGAACTATTAACCACATATCAAGTATGGTTCATATCTCAGGTTCACCCTATAAAGATTAACAATATCTCTTCTCAGAAAAAGTACTCAACAGAGGCAGAGCCAAGATGGTACAAAGGAAGCGGTATCTTTTCTAAGCTCCTCCAAGAATTCTGGTGCTAAACTTTATAAAGTGAATTTGTGGATTTTAGAGTGACAGAACCCATTGGGAGACAGAGTGGGGCAGATTCCCAGGCCAAAAAAGTGCCCATGTGGGTCTCAGCAGGGGGAATGTGGATCATGCAGGGACTGCAACAGCATGGATCTGAGAGAAGACTACAGCAGAGTGAGAAGGAATGCCCCCAAAGAGGATTTTAAAAACTAAACTTAGACTCATCCACCCCAAGGGCAATTTGCAGCCCTCTCACTGCGGGACAGGATTTTCAGAGCTAGGCCTGTGGAAGGGACAGCAGCTTCACCTGGGGCTATTAGCCTACAGCCTGGATGTTTAAAAATCACAAATCTGAACTTGCAGGAGTCAAGATAGTGGAATAAAACCTAGTTGCTTCCATTCCCTCTCCCTGAACCAGAAAACCCAGAAATAAATGTCCCACACAGAGGAAAATCCTGAATTAGTGGAAAGAAGCTCAGGCTTGGGAGTCATTGAGAAAGGGGGAAGTGAGGCAGTATTGAGTCTAAGGCCAGGGGAGTGGAGCCAGGAAGCACCAACAACACAAACCCAGGTGTGCCTTAGCACCACCAGGGGAATCTGCAAATACCAGCCCTGCTAGCCTCCAGATGCTGAGCCTGCTCAAGCTTTAGCCCAGAGACACAGACGTGGAAAGCTGAAGTTGCCAGACCACCCCTCCCCACAGGTTACTCTCTGAGTATCAGGGTAACTCAGGGGAAAAATGGAGAATCCTGGCCTTGGCCTCAGTCTAGACACTAAGAGGCTACAGCTCACAAAGTGAACAACCAAACCCCTACCTCCCAACCTGAGAAACGCAATACAACTGCACCACAGAAGCAGATATCAACTCTAAAAATTCAGGACATAGGCAATCACAATGGGGAAGAAGGAATTTGTGAGATCTAGAACCAGACAATCCTTCTATACTGAGCAATAACAACCAAATTGAGAGGAGAACATGAACTCTATACTCACACTGGAGACCACAGAAGGAAATATGAATTGGTCTCAAGCCCAAAAAGCATTCTTGGATGAGATCAAGAAAGATTTTACAAACTAAATTAGAAAGGTAGGAGATAAATTTAAATCTACAATGACCAAATTGGAAAAACATCTCAGTGAAGAAAACAAATCCTTAAAAAAGTAAAATTGGAGAACAAGGCCAGAGGTTCAAAATCTAACTGGAGAAAATACCTCCTTAAAAATGGAAACTGAACATATGGAAAAGGAGCTTCAAAAACTAATTGAGGAAAATAATTCACTAAAAATTAGAATCAGTCAAATTGAAGCTAAGGACTCCATGATGCATTAAGAATCAGTCAAATAAAACACAAAGATTGAAAAATTAGAAGAAAGTGTAAAATATCTCACAGGAAAAACAAGTGACCTGGAGAACAGATGCAGGAGAGATAACCTAAGAATTACAGCAATTTCTGTGAGGATCAAATAAGATAATACTTGTAAAGCACTTAGCAGAGATAAGCACATTGCAGCCATTTAATAAACATCTATTTACTTCCCTTGTACTGCCTATTGGTTAACAGAGAAGTCAATCAGTGGGACTGATTAGATACACAATGTATAGAAGCAAAGGAACAACATAGCCTCATGCTTGATAAATCCAAAGACTGCAATTATTGAAATAAAAATGCACTATTTGACAAAAATTTCTGGGAAAACTGGACACAAATCTGGAAGAAATTAGAGTTGGGCCAACACCTTAAATCATATAATAAGAAACATCCAAGTAGATATATGACCTAGATATAAAATGTCTTCAATCTATGTGCAAAGGAGCAATTCATGATCAAACGAGGGATAGAGAAGATCCTAGAAGGGTAAAAAGACAATTTCAACTAATATAAAATTTAAAAAGGTTTTGCATATCCCTTTGGCCTCTTCTGGACTGTTAGCACAGACTGTGGTGTAAATATGGCTAAATCCAAGAACCATATCACCCACAACCAATCACAGAAATGGCATCAAGAAACCTAGGTCACAGAGATATAAGTCTCTGAAAGGAGTTGACCCCAAGTTTCTGAGAAACATTTGCTTTGCCAAGAAACACAACAAGAAGGGGCTGAAGAAGATGCAGGCCAACAACACCAAAGCCATCAAGTCTCTAGCCGAGGCCCTCAAGGCCCTGAGCACCAAGACCTCCAAAGCCAAGCTCCTCAGGCCCAAGATCCCCAAGGCCAGGGGATGGCGTGATGGCAACAAGATGGCTACCAAGCATCCAGGTCCTGGGATCAGCTTCAAATGTCCAGGCTCCAGGATCACAAAGCCTGACTCTAAGTTTGCCAGAACCACAGATCCCAAGGCTACCAAGCCCACTGACCCCAAGGCTACCAAGTCCATTGATCCCAAGGCTACCAAACCCACTGATCCCAAGGTCACCAAGTCTGCCACCAAGGTCAGTAAGTCTGATCCCAAGGCCACCAAATCTGATACTAAGGCCACCAAGTCTGACCCCAAAATTGTCAAGTCTGATTCCAAGGCAGCCAAGTCTGATTCTAAGGCTGCTAAACCAGCTGCGTCCAAACCCAAAGATGCTGGGGCTAAAGCTGCTAGTCCCAAATCTTCAAAATAGATGTTTCAGGACAGAAGGACTTGTTTAAAGCTAAAAACCCTTTTTTTCCCCAGCCAGGGTATCATTATTTACTATTTTGTACAAATAAAGGAAATGGTCAGGCATAAGAACAACAACAAAAAGGTTTCGCATAAAAAGATCCAATGCAGCTAATATTAAAAGAAAGCAGTTAAATAAGTTAATTCTTTGAAAAAAGTCTTATTTCCAAGATGTATAAGTACCTGATTGAAATTTCTAAGAATAAGAGCTATATAGCAATTGAAAAATGCTCAACAAACATGAATAGACAATTCTCAAGCCAAGAAATTGAAGCCATTTGAAGCCATACAAAAATATTCTAAATTATTTATAATTAGGGAAATGCAAATTGAAGTAATTCTGAGGTTTTACCTCAGATCTATCATATTGACACAGTTGACCAGAAAGGAAAATGACAAATGTTGGAAGGACTGCTGAAAAATAGATACATTAATGTATTGTGAATATAAATCTATAAATTGATCCAGCCATTCTGGAAAACAATTTGTAATTATGCCCCCAAAGCAACTGAAGTCCATACATTCTTTGACTCAGAAATGCCGCTGATAAACCTATATCACACAGATATCAAAGAAAGATATATATGTTTCAAAATATTTATAGCAACTTTTTTGTAGTGACAAAATAATCTAAGAGCTTTTCTATTGATTGCATAATAGTTGAAGTAATTATAGTACACAACTGTAATAGAATGCTGTTCTACAAAATAATGAAGAAGATAGCTTGTAAGAATCCTGGGAAGGTTTGCATGGGCTAATACAGAGTTATTTGAGAAGAAACAGGAAATAATTTATATCATAACATCAATATTTCAGAAATGAACATTTTATAAGTACCTGAGAATTCTGATCACTACACTAATCAACTGTGATTCAGAGGACTAATGAGGGAAAATGCTACCTTCTGCTTTACAGAAAGGTGAGAGCCTAGTATGCAGAATAAGACATATTTCTGAACATGGGCAATAAATTAATTTGTTTTGTTTATGCTTCTGTGCTAAAATGATTTTGTTTTTCTTTTATGGTGAGGAAGAGAAGTTTGGAGAGAGAAAAAAAGTAATGCTTAATAATTTGCAAAAAATCAATAAATAGTAAAAAAGGATTTGTAAGAATGAATCTTTCACTGATAGTTCTCCTTTGAGGAAAGAAAAATACATTGAAAAACTATAATGGTAAAGAGTAGGAATCCAATTGAATTAAATTGTGTAAATCAGATAGAATGGGTTATCTTTTCCAAGTACTCATTAAACAGCTCGATGAGACTGAGAAGGAGATATTATGATACAGTGCATTGATTTTGACCTCAGAGATCCTGGGTTCAAATCCTGTCTGCTTGTTTTTAGGTAGGTCACCTAAGTTCTTTAGGCCTCAGTTTACTCTCTGAAAAATGAGAACTTTGCAATCTGACATTGCAATCTTTTTGTTCTAGGTTTTAAAAGTCACTTATTCTCCTGTACTAAATATATAAATACAGATTATGTCCTCAAATCATTGGTCAAATGGAAGCTCTATCTGTGGATAGCCCAATTTGACTGAACATGGAGAAAACCCTAGTGACTTACCAAAAAGTCAAACTCCACAGAATAGTATTTCTTTTAAATCCAACAGAAAAGAATTAATGGGCTTAGACAAAGAATAAGATATAATAATTCCCACTTATGATGAAGGAACACGGATGACCCATGGGTATTTGTGAGATGAAGTGTTAGAGAGCAAAAAGTAAAAGAATAATGAGGGGCCTCTTTTTTTTTTTTTAAGCACAAGGTAGTATAAGCAAAAAGCAGGTTTTTGGCACATTTTATGTATGTTTTACACATTTTTGTGTATGAGTAAAAGAAAAAGAAATGCTTTTTAGATTGGTTGTTGTCCTTCATTCTTGAAGAGGGCCAAAATGACATCATGATGCTAAAGTCAGGTTTCAACGCAACTGACTGTGGCTGTTCAGAGCAATACCAGCTCAGAATGCTCAACCACAGGTCAGGAACAAATAGTCCTTTGAATATTTGTGGTGGTTTCTCCAAATTTGCTCATCCTGCCTTTCCTTTGAGCTATTATACTTCTGCTTTGTTCATAGAGCACAGCACTTTCTTTGATGTGGCCATGCCATGCTGAGCAGTCTTATGCCAGTGTCTCCCATGTCACACAATCGATTCCAAAGTTCTTGAGAGAGACCTTGAAAGTGTCTTTGTATCACTTCTTTTTTTTATTTTTAGTTTTAAACATTCATTTCCAAAAGATTTTGAGTTACATATTTTCTCCCCATCTTTCCCCTACCCCCCACTCCAAAATAGCAAGCCTACTGAATACCCCTTCCACCAACCTGCTCTCTCTTATATCCTCTCCCATACCCTCTCCAACTTTCTAGTAGGGCAAGATGAATTTCTAAACACCAGTGCCTGTATGTAAATAAGATGTAATACATCTTATTTCCCAGTTGCATGTAAAAAACACTATTTTAACAATTATTTTTAAAACTTTGATGTCCAGATTATTTCCCTCCTTCCCTCCTCACAATGACCACTGGGAAGATAAGCAATTCAATATAGGTTGTACGTGTGAAGTTACGCAAAATGTTTCCATAGTAGATATGTTGTGAAAGACTAACTATATTTCCATCCATCCTATCCCATGCCACCACTTATTCTATTATCTCTTTTGACCCTGTCCCTTTCCAAAAGTGTTTGCTTCTAACTACCCTCTCCACCAATCTGCTCCCCCCTTCTATCATTCCCCTTCTTATCCCCTTTCCCCTACTTTCCTGTAGGGTAAGAGACACAATTGAGTATGTATGTTATTTCCTCCTTAAGCCAGATTCAATGAGAGTAAGGTTGACCCATTCCCTTTCATCTTCCTGCTCTTCCCCTCCATTGTAACAGTTTTCTCTTGCCTCTTTTATGTGAAAAAATGTACCCTAATCTATCTCTCCCTTTCTCCTTCTCCTAATATATTCCTCTGTCACATCCTAATTTTATTTTTCAGATATCATCCCTTCCTATTCAACTGATCCTGTGTCCTCAGTTTATGTATACATGTACACACACATATGTGTGTACACACACACACATATTCCCTTCAACTATCCTCATACTGAGAAAAGTGTCATGAGTTACAATTATTGTTTTTCTCTGTAGGAATTTAAACACTTCAACTTTAATAAGTTCCTTGTGATTTCTTTTTCCTGTTTACATTCTCATGCTTCTCTTGCTTCTTATATTTGAGAGTCAACTTTTCTGTTCAGCTCTAGTTTTTTCATCAAGAATTCTTGAAAGTCCTCTATTTCGTTGAATGACCATATTTTCCCCTGAAGCATTATGTTAAGTTTTGCTGGCTAGGTGATTCTTGGTTTTAATCCTTGCTCCTTTGACCTCCTGAATATCATATTCCAAGCCCTTCCACCCTTTAACATAGAAGCTGCTAGATTTTGTGTTATTCTGATTATGTTTCCACAATAGTCAAATTATTTCTTCCTGGTTGCTTGTAATATTTTCTCCTTGACCTGGGAACTCTGGAATTTGGCTATAATATTCATAGGAGTTTTATTTTTGGTATCTTTTTCAAGAGGTGATTGGCAAATTCTTTAAATTTCTATTTTGTCCTCTGGTTCTAGAATATCAGGGAAATGAGCTTGAAAGATGATATCTAGGCTCTTTTTTGATCATGACTTTCAGGTAGTCCAATAATTTTTAAAATTATCTCTCCTAGATCTATTTTCCAAGTCAGTGGTTTTTCCTATGAGACATTTCACAATGCCTTCTAGTTTTTCATTTGTTTGGATCTATTTTAAAAGATCTTGATTTCTAATAAAGTCATTAGCTTCCATTTTCTCCAATCTAATTCTGAAGGGATTATTGTCTTCCGTGAGTTTTTGAAATTCTTTTTCCATCTGGAAAATTTGACTCCTTAAGACATTCTTCTCCTCATTGGGTTTTTGCACCTCTTTTGCCATTTGAGTTAGTCTATTTTTTAAGATGTTATTTTCTTCAATCAGTTTGTTGACTCTCTTTTCGTGATTTTCTTGCATTGTTCTCATTTCTCTTCCCAATTTTTCCTCCACTTCTCTTACTCGGTTTTCAAAATCCTTCTTGAGCTCTTCCATGGCCTGTAACCAGTTCATATTTTTCTTGGAAGCTTTTGGTGTAGGAGTTCTGATTTTGTTTTCCTCCAGTTCCATCTTTTTTGTCCCCAAAAAAGGAATCTAAATTTGGATCACTGTGCTTGCTTTACTTCTTTTGCTTGCTCATGTTGCCACTCAATTACTTGATTTTTGAGTTCTTTGCCACAGTAAAACTATGCTTCTAGAGGGAAGAGTTTTGCCTGAAATTGCTGGGGTTTTGCAGCTGCTAGAGCTATTCCAAAGGCTCTGTTTCTACAGTCCCCACCAGCTTTGGTTCACTGGTCACACACTTCATGATCACTACCCAAGAATGCAATTCAGATTGAGGAAGGTTAAACAAGAGCAATTAACCTCTGAATGGTTGCTTGCCCTCCCTGTGATCTGCAGGCCAGGATCTCTGAAGCAGCCACATGGAGGTGGCTCCAGAGCTGCCGCACTGCACCTCTGCTGCTTCTTGCTCTGGTGGCAGAGGCCAGACTATGTCTCTGTCTCCCCCACCCATGCACTGGTTGCTACAGAGTTCTTCACTGACCTTTTACTTTGTCTTTGGCATTTATAGGTTGATATTTCTGGCAACTGCCACAGCTGCTGGTGATCCTCTCTCCTTATGTCAACTCTAGCTGCTGCTGGTTAGGGCCACCTTGGAGCTAAAACTGTGGGCTCATGTGTGGTTGGGCTGGGCTTTACACATTTCTTGCTGCAATGGACATTTCTTGCCAGCCTGCCAGGCTTCCTTCATCAGGAGATTTGTTTCTCTCTGTCACTTTGTGGGTTCTGTAGCTCTAAAATTTGTTTTGAGTCATATTTGATAGGTATTTGTGGTGGTTATGGGGGGAGCTCATGGAGTTTCCTGTTTCTTCCAAGATGTTATTTCCTTCAGTATTTTTGGGGTCTCCTTTAGCAGGCTGTTGACCTGCTTTTCATGATTTTCTGGTGTCATTCTCATTTTTCTTTCCAAATTTTCATCCATGTGTCTTACTTGATTTTCAAAATCCTTCTTCAACTCCTCCATGGCCTGTAACCAATTCATATTTATCTTGGAAGCTTTTGATGAAGAAGTTTTTCTTTTTTTTGTTTTTTACTTCTTCCGCTTCCATGTTTTGATCCTTTTTGTCTTCAAAAAGGATTCTATGGTCCGATTGCACTCCCTCTGCTTGCTCATCCTGCCAGCCAATTACTTGACTTTTGAACTCTTTGCTACAGTAGAACTCTGCTTCCAGATTGGAGAGCTTTGTCCCAAATTGCTGGGGTTTTCACAAATGTTGTCAGAGGTCTGAGGAGGGTGCCCTCTATAGAGGAACCACAAGCTCTAGTACACTGGCATTCTCACCCCAGGACCACCGCCCAAAGCTGTGACCCAGATCCAAGCAAGTCAAAGCAAGAGCAATTACCCTCTGAATGGTCACTTTCTTCCCATATTATGTGCAGATCTGGAGTTCTGGAGGCAGCCCTGTGGCAGCAGTTGCAGTCACCACACCTTAGCTACTTCTTACCCTGGGGCAGGGGCCAGACCATGCTCTTCTGTCACCCAGTTCCAACAGAGTACCCCACTGACAAAGGTCTTTCTCTTTGTTATTTATGGATTGAGACATGAAAACTGCCACAACTGCAGGTGATTCACTCTCCTGAAGTCTGCTCTGGTCAATCTGGACCGCTGGTTGGGGCTGCCCTGAGTGCCTCACACAGGACTGAGCTTGACTCCCAGCCTGCTGTGATAGACAATTCCTGTCAGCCTGCCAAGCTGGCTTCAATGGGAGATTTATTTCTCTCTGTCACTTTGTGGATTCTGTAGCTCTGAAATTTGTTTAGAGTCATATTTTACAGATTTTTGAGGTGGTTGTGGTGGGAGTTCATGGAATTTCCTGCTTGTTCTCTGCCATCTTGCCTCTGCTTGTATCACTTCTTCTGATCACAATATGAACACTAGCCCTGTGTGAGTTGTCCATAAAACTGTCTTTTTTGACAAGCTTACATTTTTCTTTTGAGCAACACAGCCAGCCCATCTGAGTTGTGCTCTCTGAAGTAGAGTTTGAATATTTGGCAGTTTAGGTTGAGTAAGGACCTCATTGTCTGGCACCCTATCCTGCCAAGTGATCATCAGCATCTTCCTAAGACAAGTCAAAAGGAAATGATTCTGTTTTCTCGCATGATGCTGAGTGATGTAGCGAATAGGAATCTGGTTTTGGAGTCACGAAGACCTGGATTTCAATTCTACTTCTGACATATACTGACTACATGAAGCTGGATAAGTCACTTACAATCAGGGTCCTGGTCAACATTACAACTGCAAATTTCAGGAAAAAAGTACCTTTGCTTTGATAAAATACTTCATTTAGGTCTACATAGATAGGTGGGAGAGAAAAATTTAAAAGAATCTTATACATATTGTAAAGTAATTAGAACAGCTCATGGCACAGAGCAGGGATGATATAAATATTAGTTATTATTAGCTATTAAAGGTAGGTTCCATGCCTCTTCTACCTATGACAGCTGCCTTCACTATGATTCATTTCCTGTAGTTTTCCAACTTATTACTCTTCAATCAAAAGCATTAAATGATTCCCTATTGGCTAACAATAGAGTAACTAAAAATCAGTTGAATGCTGTTGAATTGTATTCCATTTGAATTTCAAAATAGAGAAATGCAATGAGGATGCTATGTGCCCTGACACTGTCATTGTAGCTTTGACAATCAGGCAAGAACCACGATGTGTTGATCATTTGGGCTCTGAGGAAAACACTGATTGGATTAGTACCCCAGCCAGTGTAATACAGCTCCTTCCAACCATCAAAGAAATGGACATTTGCTTAGAAACTGGCTTTTCTTGAAAGTGCTATGATAATCAGCTTGGCATGGAGGATGGCAGTATTCTTTTGTTTTCTGATGCTACAAGAAGGCAAGGTAAACTGGAACAAATTAAAGATACCATTAACCCATCTACTGGAAATACCACGTGGAAAATAGTACAGACCACTGAAGTAGGCGTCTTTAAATGTACTGAACAGAAATATTTGGAATAAGTGCCAATATTATAACGTAACTGAAAAGTGATTTTTACCAGTTATAGTTAAGGGCTTAATAATGTTTTCTCTCAATGGCACCCTAAGCTTCAAGTCATAAAACAGGGTATTGTCAAGCAGTTCAGGAAAACCATAAAGTTCATGTCTAAACACATGTCATTATTTTCTGAAATCTGAAGGTTGATGAGCCTTAAGCCACTGAATGTCTTCTGTTAATGGAACTTCAGAATAGTATAACTAAAAACCAAATGGTTGACAAAAACAACACCAATGTCTCAAATGACTTTGCAAAGGAAAAGGGCCATACCTTTAGACTGGAATTTCAACAATTTGAGTCCATCTTGTAGACCAAATATTAAAAAAAAAAAGAACTTGAAATTGGCATTTGCTTCAACATTCATGCATGAAACATTCTCCTAAAATATTTGATAAATGGTACATAAAACTCAGGACCTGTACACAGATATGTGTGCAGTAGTCATTGCCATGTTAAGATGCATAGGAAGAAAAGTGAATCTATCACAGAATGCTCCAGAGAATAGATGTCTGATATCATGATAGCAAAAGTGACTTGAAATTTATATAAAGGTAATTTTACCAGGATATATGTAGTAGAAAATTTGAGTATCAGCAATAGAGTAACCATTTAAAGGCAAAAAGAAAAAATACATATAGAATGGAACGCAGAAAATAAATCATATCTAAGAAAGAAAAAAGGATCATCTTAATCATCAGAAAGAAAAAGTCAAAAGATTAAACATACTGGACTTGGACTCAGGAGGACTTGAATTAGATAGAATACTGCCTCAGACACTTCCCAAGTTTGTGATTCTGAACAAGGCTCTTCTCTAAACCTCAGTTTCTTCATCTATAAAATGAGGATAGCAATAATAATACTTAACCCATAGGGTGGTTGTAAGGATCAAATGAGCTGACAATTATATACACAAATGTTATGTTTTATAAAACATAAAGTTCTATATAGTTTTTGCTTATTACTATTATTATTAATAAAATTAATTATAATTTGAGATCAATGAAAAATTATTACAAAGGCTTAAACAACGTAAAAGTCAATAAGGTATGGAAAATATCTGGTTTCTCTATGTCTCAAGAAATCCAGTAATTAAAAAAAAAACAACCTGAGGCTGTACAAATGAGAAATAGGTAAATAACAGAGAGGCTGTATTAATGGAGATAATGGAAATTAGTGTATCTGCAAAACTGGAAAGAGGTGGAGTTGGATACGATTCATAGTATTGACTCAAATGCTTCAGAGTGGCACATGAATTCCTAGTGAAACATTTTGCCAGCTTCCTCTCAAATGAAAGCCTCATCGTATCCTTCTTAACAGAAGGCATCACCTATTTACTGCCAAAATATGAGAACATCAGTGATTTCTCCAAATATAGGCCAATTATGCATTTATGTACTTTATATAAAGCATTCACAGCTTGGATCACAAAAAAGTGACTTAGAAGAAAGGAATATGTTGGCGAGGGAGCAAGCTGGGTGTTCCAAAAAGTCTCAAGTGTATAAAGAGCAACTTATTGTTAATTTGGTAATTATGGAACAATAGGCCCCCAAATGCCCTACTGACACTTTATAACAACCTGTACAGATTAATTGATTATTACAAAGCCTTTTACTTAGGTTCTTATTCCCGACTTGTTCATATACAATAAATGTATGAAATTGAAACAACCATAGTGGGGATATGTGCACATACGATGTCCATATAAAAAAGTATAACTGCATTTTAGACATTCCACCAACATGCCAAGGGTAATTGATAAGGAATTTCAGAGTGACACCTGAAGCACATTATGTCTATGCCTGGCCTAAATCTGAAACTATTCTCAAGTAGAGCTAAGTGTTACTTCCAAGTAAGAGGAAGTTCATCCAAAAGATCTTGTTAATGACTTGTGCATATTTGACAGGAAGTAATGTGTATGTATTTATTTAAAAATATCTTGTTTGTTTGTTTATTTATAGTTTTCAATATTCATTTCCACAAGATTTTGAGTTACAAGTTTTTCTCCTCATCTTTTCCCTACCCCTCACCCCATGATAGCGAGCCTACTGAACACTGCTTCCCCATCTGTTCTCTCTTATATCCTCCCCTGGGCCCCCAAAATTTCTAGTAGGGCAAGATGGATTTCTACACCCCAATGCCTGTATATCTTATTTTTCTGTTGCATGAAAAAAACAATTTGAAAAATATCTTAAATATTTTTTATACATTGTGCAATCTTCCTCCAATGATATAAACAATCATTTGGAATCAATGAATATAGTATTTTTTAAAATATTCCAATGAAAGTCAGAGGCTGCAGATGATAGCTGGAATACAGAAGTCACACTGAAGCCATAAATGAAGATGTGAATAAGAATGATAATAATAACAACAGTGGCAATCTCAGAATAATCATAAACCCCTTCAAGCCCTAGTATGCCTTTTGTGTAATGGAGGAAAGAGGACACAATAGCAAAGTGGAGCAATGAAGACAAAAGTCATGCATGGTGGGACTTCATATGTCCTGAGCCTACTGCAGTAGCTGCTGCTGGAGCCGAGATGCTCCCGAGAGACACCGAAATACCAGCTCATTGGTGACGGATCCTTGCTTGCTATTTGCCATTCTTTCTCGAAGAGGACCATGACAGCAGGGAGGGGCTGCCATGACATGCAAGTGAATTGGATTTAAGGGAGGCTGGGCTGGGCAAAGTCACCAGCCTCATTTTCTCCTATAGAACCATCTGGGAGTTCAGATCGACTAGAGATGACCTTGGATGTAGTGGGGGACCTTGACCTTTTCAAGCTAAGATCTTTAACAGGCCTCAGTTTGTCTGAGGGAGTTTCTATTCAGTGGTTAAGGGTTAATTAAAAATGAGGCAAAGAATGGACTATTTGGGAAAAAAATGATCTTGTTGGGGAAGACACTCAGGGTTTCCAGATAAAATAAAAACTTCCAGATGGGCAACATGGATTTCTTTCTCCCTTCCTTCCTTCCTTCTTTCCTTCCTCCCTTCCTTCTTTCTTTCCTTCCTTCCTTCTTTCTTTCCTTCCTTCCTTCCTTCCTTCCTTCCTTCCTTCCTTCCTTCCTTCCTTCCTTTCTCTCTTTCTTTATTTCCTTCCTTCCTTCTTTCTTTCTTTCTTTTTCTTTCTCTCTTTCTCTCTCTCTGTCTCTCTCTCTTTCTTCCTTCCTTCCTTCCTTCTTTCTTTCTCTCTTTCTTTATTTCCTTCTTTCTTTCTTTCTCTCTCTCTCTTTCTTTCTTTCTTTCCTTCTTTCTGCTTTTATTCTTTTCTTCCTTCCGTCCTTTTCTCTCTTTCCTTTCTCTTTTTTTCCTTCTCTTTCCACATAGGTTATAACACCCTTACCTGCCAGTGCTCTACCTGAAGGGAATGTAAATTTTAATCCTGAAACTTTTTTCTTTCAAAGACCAGCCTTAACCTAAAATCACTCTGGTCTCACACCAAGCCTTACTGGGTCACTGTTTGGACCCCGATTGACTCAGAATGAATGCAAATAATAATTATTTCTGTTTTGGCCAGAGACCCTGAGAGTCTTTCCTTTCCAGATCTATTTTTAAAAGGTCATTCTTTGTCTCATTTTTTATTAAGCCTTAATCACTGAATGTGTATTGCCTCAGTCAAACTGAGACCTGTTAAATACCACTAATGACTGGGCTAGAAATCAGTAAATGCTATAAAACTACTTCTAAAATTTTAAAAACTAGATGGGCAGCACAGTGTTTATATAATGACTATATTAAACTATATTCTAAGTCAAGCTGTTCAAAAACAAGTGGAAGTCCACATTTAACCCATGGTAACCCTTATTCTAAACCACCATGATTACCATGTGGAGTAAGTAGTGCTCCTTAATGTTCTCATGCGTGTGTGTATACATCTATGTATGTCCATGTATACACATATATGTTAATATTAAAGAAATCAGGAACATCAATAATATATCTACTGAAAATGCTTTATGTAGATAATGATGACAGCTAAAGTGGACAAACTTGAAGTGCATATGAAGTAAATAGAATACATGGATACTTTTATTATTTGCCAGAATTATATCACAGGAAAATTGGAAGCAGATTTCACCAAGCAACAATGGTATACTTAGCTCCAGGTAACCTGAATGGAAAATGAAATTTTAAAAGCTACTAATATTTTTAATACCCCTGAGGTTACCAAAATCTTTAATGAATTCTAATTCCAGAAATTATACCTCATAGTGCAATGAATGGTCTTTTAAAGAGCAACGCTAACTCAAATGATTTTGCAAAGAAATGAGCAAACTTGGACTTGAATTATTAAAAGTTACTTTTGAATTTTTGATAGCACAAATCTAACCAGCAAATCAATTACAGAAAAACATCCAGTATCTCTGCAAACTGTCATGAGAACAAGGCATTTTGCCACATTATTTAACAGAAAATATAAAAACAACAACAACAACACTAAAAAACAATTTTAGGGCCTCCATACACCAGTAGATATAACAGCCATTTTCATGGGGAGAATCATAGGAGGAAAAGTGACACTACCAAGAACTCCTAATAATAGGTATAAAACACCAACATGGCTGATGCAACTAGAAAGAACCGTTTTTAAGGTATTATTAAATTTTATTTGTCATTTTTTTCATTCAAACAATATTATTCCTAAAACAAATAATTCCTGACTATGAACTGAGATAGTAAATTCTCTTAATTTGACTAAAAATCTTCCCAATTTGAATAATCATAATATATATTGAAGTCAAATAAAGAAGATAAGTCTTCATTCAATGCAATTCTACCCATTGAATGTTTGGTCCCATTCCAACCAGTTTCCCTTTTCTTAATTTGTAATAAATATGAATGTGTTAATCAAAACAAATTTAAGAAAATTCTCAAGCAATCCAAGGAGTGTCACATAACTTTCTTGCTTGGAGCAGTACCCTTTGTGTGAGTGTGTGTTGTTTCTCATCCAATAAGGAGAAACAACACAATTCCAATCAGAATGAAACTTGTTTTCCGTGCCCATTCACTGATTTTAGACTGAACGTGCTTCACCTTTTCAATAGCATGCTTATCAGTAAAAGTGGATAGATTTGAGTTGTTTTTATTGGTTAAATGATCATGGCTGCCTATGTTAAGGTCTCTTTGCTTTCTAAATTTTGATTAAGTTGAGTCACAGGTAAAATGAACTGAAATCCAAGGAGTAAAGGAAAAAAACCTTTGTCCAGAAAGATTCTAAGGCACTGAAACCATTCCTTCATTCCAGCAGACTAGGTAGGGATTTTTAAAAAATATTTTTCTTAGCATTCTTTTCTTTTTAAACTTTGAGTTTTAAATTTTCTCCCTCCCTCCCATTGACAAGGCAAACAATATGATTTGAAGGCATGCAAAACATTTCCATATTAGCCACATTTAAAAAAATACAAGAAAAATAAAGAATGTCAGAAAATTCCATTTAATTTGTACTTAGAGTTCAGCAGTCTTCTCTCTGGAGGCAGATAGCACTTTTTCGTCAAGAGTCCTTTGGAATTGTGTTGGATCGTTGTATTGCTGAGAATAGCTGAGCCTTTCACAGTTGATCATCATTACATTAGGGCAACTGTGCCCCATGACAGTCTAGTTCTCATTTCACTTTGCATCATATAGGCCTTGCCATGTGCTTTTCTTTTCTTTCTGAAACCACCTCCATCTTCATTTCTCACAGAATAATAGTACTCCATCCACAATTATATGCCACAACTTGTTCAGCCGATCCCCAAACAATGAACATCTCAATTTCCAAGTCTGCTACCACAAAAGAACTGCTATAAATATTTTTGTACCAATGGGTCCTTTTCTTTTCTTTTTAAAATCTCTTTGGGATACAGACCTAGCAGTGTTATTTCTGGGTAAAAGGGCATACACAGATTTATAGCCTTAGGGATATAGTTCTAAATTGTTACCCCAGAATGGTTGGATCAGTTCGTTATTTTACCAGATGTTCATTAGTGTACTTATATTTTCCCCTCAACTTCTCCAGTATTTGCCATTTCTTATAGGTGTTAAGTGGTATCTCAGAGTTGTTTTAATTTGCCTTTTTCTAACCAATAATGGTTTGTGGTATTTGTTCATATGATTATAGATAGCTTTGATTTCTTCTTCTGAAAACTACGTGTTTATATCATTTGACCATTTATTAATTGGAGAATGGTTCTTTTATATATTTGATGTAGGTGTATACCTAGGGTAGATTTGAGAAATAAGCCCTTTATAAGAGAAAATTGCTCTAAATGTTTTTTTTTTAATTTTTTATATTACTTCATTGTCTGAGATGGGTGGGGAACCTGCAACCTTAAGGTCCCATATTACCCTCTAGGCCCTCAAGTGTGGCCCTTTGACTGAATCCACACTTCACAGAACAAATCCTTTTAATGAAAGGATTTGTTCAATATAACTTGGACTCAGTCAAAAGGTCACAACTAAGGACCTAGAAGGCCACATGTAGCCTCTACGCCACAGTTCCCCACTCCTGGTCAAGGTACCTTTTAGCAAAATATATAGCTTCTGTGATCATCACTTTTAGTTAAGCCTATTTTTCTTTTGTTTTCTCTGAGAACATAATTGCTACCCCTACCTACCTTTGTTAAAGTTCGTTTGAAACATATGACATTCTCTTTCAATTCCTTAAGGGTGTGTGTGTGTGTGTGTGTGTGTGTGTGTGTGTGTGTGTGTGTGCATGTGTGTGTTTAACCCATTTGGTTATGGACTTTAGTTTCATAGGTGAGTTTATTCCTTTCAAATTCACAGTTATGATTGCTAACTGTACATTTCCCATCATCTTATTTTCTATTTATTCTTTGCTCCACCTTTTTATCCTGTCAATCCTCCAAAGTCTATGGTTTCTTCAAACCACTACCTCCTATAATTTCTCCTAGATTTTATTATCATTTTCCCTTTCTTTTATCCCCTCTCTCTCCTCTTTCCCTTTTGGGTAAGTTACATTACTACAAACAATTAAGTATATATATGTATAAATGTGTGTGTATACACACATATGTATACATTTGTATTCATACACACATATATATGCATGTACTCAGTTTTATATGTGTTTATATATAATATATAAGTAATGTATATATGTGTTTTTATTGTGTGTGTGTGTGTGTGTGTGTAATTTTTAAATGGGATTTTACTTTTTTCCTAGTTACATGTCAAGAAAATTTTTAGTATTCACTTATATAAGATTTTGAGTTCCAATTTTTTCTTCCTTCTTCTGTCCTCTCCACTCCTTTGAAAATGGTTGACAGAGTGATGTAATTTATACATGTACTATCATGTAAAAATATTTCCATATTAGTCATAGTTTTGAAAGAAAGAAGAAACAGACCAAAAAAACCATAAGAAAGAATAAAGTGAGAAAAATAAGCTTCCCTCTGCATCCAGAGACCATCAATTCTTTATTTGGCTATGGATAGCATTTCCTTCATAAGTTCATTGTACTTGTCTTAGACTTTTGTGTTACTGAGGAGAGCTGAGCCCTTCATAGTTGATTATCCCATAATAGTACTAATACTGTACACAATGTTTTCCTGGTTCTACTCATTTCACTTTGCATAAGTTTGTACAAGTCTTTCCAGGTTTTTCTGAAATCTGCCTGTTCATCATTTCTTATTCCATTATATTCATATAAGACAGGCTGTCCAGTCATTGCTCATTTCATGGACATTCCATCAGTTTCTAATATTTTGACAACATGAAAAGGGCTGCTATAAATATTTTTGCGTTTGTTGGTCCATATCCCTTTTTAATTATCTCTTTGGAATACAAAGAGTAGAAGTAGTAGTAGTATTGCTTGATCAAAGGTTATACATAGTTTGGTTGCTCTTTGGGAATAGTTTCAAATTGCTGTGCAGAATGGTTAAATGAGTTCACAACTCCATCAACAATGCATTAGTGTTCCAATTTCACCACATTCTCTTCAACCTTTATCATTTGCCTTTTCTGTCATATTATCCAATTTGATAGATATGAGGTGGTCCCTCAGAGTTGCTTTAATTTTCATTTATCTAATTAAAAATGAGAGGGGACAATTGAGGTCCCTAACTAGTATGATTTTGCTCTCTATTTCTTCCTGTAATTCACTTCATTTCTTTTTTAAGAAACTGAATGCTGTATCTCTTATTGCATATGTATTTAGTATTGATATTGCTTCATCGTATGTGGCAACTTTTAGCAAGATATTTCCTTCTTTATCTCTTTGAATTAAGTCTGTTTTTGTTTTTATTTTGTCTCAGATGACAATTGTTACTTTTTTTTAAAACTTCAGCTGAAGCACAATACATTCTGCTCCAGCCCCTTGCTTTTACTCTATGTGTCTCTCTGCTTCAAGTGTGTTTCTTGTAAACAACATATTATAGAATTCTGACTTTTGATCCACTGTGCTATCTGCTTCCATCTTATAGGGAAGTTTAACCCATTTACATTCACAGCTATTACATTCTGTCTTTGAGCCAATATTGATGAAAGTACAGTTCAAATGATGCTCAGTGCCCACCCTCCCATCTTTCCCTCCACTGCACTTCTCTTTCTCATTATCTAATTTTTGTAATTTCCTCAAATTCATCACATGTATATTACTTCTGGCTATACTCTCAGTAATATAATTTTTAAGAATCACAAGTATCATCTTCCCACGTAGGGATTAATATAATTTAGTACTATTGAATCTCTTTTGTTTCGTTTTCTCATTTTACCTGTTTATGCTTCTCTTGGGTCTTCTCTTGGATTGAGTATTCTCTTTGATATTGGAGGTTTACTCCTTATGAGAGCTTGAAATCTTTCTATATTATGAAGGACCATTTTCTTGCTAAATGAGTTATGTTTAATTTTGCCAGGTAATTGATTCTTGGTGGTAGTCCTAGCTCTTTGCCTTTCAGAACATAAGGCTGTGAGACCTCCAAACCTTTAACATTGTAGCTGCAAAGCCTTGTATGATCCTGATTGTGACTCCTCAAATTCAAAGAATATAAATTGTTTCTTTCTGGCCATTTGTAGTTTTTTTTTTCCTTGACTTCATAGCTCTGAAATTTTCCAATAATGTTGCTTGAAATTTTTATTTTGGGCTTTCTTTGCTGAAGGGATCGGTGGATGCTTTCAATGCCTATTTTGCCTTCTGGTTCCTAGACATCAGGACAGGTTTCTTTGCTAATTTCTTGAAAGATACTATCCAGGTCCGCTTTTTGAATATTGCTTTCAGCAAGTCCAGTGATTCTGATATTGTCTCTCTTCAATCTATTTTCCAGTTCAATTGTTTTTCCCGTGAGGTATTTTACATGTTCGTCTATTTATTATTTTTTGAATTTGTTTGATTGATTCTTGATGTCTCATAGGTTCTACTTGTCCAATTCTAACTTTTAAGGTGTTGTTTTCCTCAATAAGCTTTTGTGCTTTCTTTTCCATTTGGCTTTCTTCAGAGAATTTTTGTATTTCCTTTTCCATTTGGTCAATTCTACTTTTTTCCCAAAATTAATTAATTAATTACTTTTTAGTTTTCAACATTAATTTCCACAAGGTATTGAGTTCAAAAATTTTCCCCATCTCTCCTCTCCCCCCCATGCCAAGATGGCATGCAATTTGATTACCCTTTCCCCCAATCTGCCCTCCCTTCTAAGATCCTGTCTCTTATCCCCTCCCTCTAACTTTCTTGTAGCACAAAATAGATTTCTATATACCACTGTCTGTGTATTTTATTTCCCAGTTCCATGTAAAAAACATTTTTAAACATTTGTTTTCAAAACTTCAAGTTTCAAATTCTCTCCCTTCTTCTCTCCCCACACACCCGCATTGAGAAGGCAAGCAATTCAATAAAGCTTATAATTGTATAGTTATGCAAAACACTTTCACAATGGTCACATTGTGGAAGATTGACTATATTTCCCAACATCCTATCCTGCCTCCCCACTTATTCTATTTTCTCTTTTATCCTTGTCCCTTTTCAAAACTATTTGCTTCTGAATACCTCCTCCCCAATCTGCTCTCACTTCTATCATCCCCATTCCCTTATCCACTTCCCTCTTACTTTCCCATGGGGTAAGATACCCAATTGAGTGTTTATGTTATTTACTCCTTAAGTGAAATCTAATGAGAGTGAGGTTCATTCATTCACTCTTACATCCACTCTCTTCTCCACTATGAATCTTTTTTCTTGTTTCTTTTATGTGAGATAACTTACTCCATTTTATCTCTTCCTTTCTCCTCTCAATATATTCCTCTCTCACTCATGTTAGACATCATACCTTCAAATTCAACTCACCCTGTGCTATCTATCTACCTAACTATCTATCTATCTATCTATCTATCTATCTATCTATCTATCTATCTACCTATCTATCTCCTCCAGCCACCCTAATATAGAGAAAGGTCTCATGATCTACAAATATCATTTTTCCATGTGGGAATGCAGTTTAAATTTACTAAATCCTTTATGATTTCTCTTTCCTCTTTACCTTTTCATGCTTGTCTTGAGTCTTGCATTTCACAGTCAAATTTTCTATTCAGCTCTTATGTTTCATTGATGATCCATTTTCCCCCTAAAATATTTTACTCAGTTTTGCTGGGTAGGTAATTATTGGTTTTAATTCTAGCTCCTCTCACCTCTAGAATATAATATTCCAAGCCCTTTGATACCTTAATGTAGAAGCTGCCAGGTCTTGTGTTATCCTGATTGTATTTATACAATGCTTGATTTGTTTCTTTTTGACTGCTTGCGATATTTTCTCCTTGACCTGGGAGTTCTGGAATTTGACTCTGACATTCCTTTGAGTTTCCCTTTTGGGATCTCTTTCAAGAGGCAATTGGTGGATTCTTTCAATTCCTATTTTACCTTCTCATTCTAGAATATCAAGGCAGTTTTCTTTGATAATTTCTTGAAAGATGATGTCTAGCCTCTTTTTTTGATCATGGCTTTTAGGTAGACCAATAATTTTTACATTATCTATCCCGAATCTATTTTCCAGGTCAGTGGTTTTTCCAGGTAGATATTTTACTTTGTCTCCTTTTTTCCCCCCTTATTTTGGTTCTGTTTTATAATTTCTTGATTTCTCATACAGTCATTATCTTCCATTTGCTTCATTCTAAGTTTTAAGGAGTTATTTTTTTCAGTTAGTTTTTGGACCTCCTTTTCCATTTTGTCTTATCTGCTTTTTAAGGCATTCTTCTCCTCATTGATTTTTGGGACCTCTTTTGCCATTTGAGTTACTATACTTTTTAGGGTATCATTTTCTTCAGTATTCTTGGGGGTCTCCATTAGCAAGCTGTTAACTTTTTTCATGATGTTCTTGAATCATTCTCTTTTCTCTTCTCATTTTTTCCTCTGCTTCTCTTACTTGATTTTCCTAATCCTTTTTATACTTTTTCATGACCTGAGACCAATTTATATTTTTCTTGGAGGCTTTTGATACAGGAGCTTTGACTTTGTTGTTTTCTTCTGGTTGTTTATTTTGATCTTCTTTGTCAGGAAAGTGAGAATGTATAGTTTGAGCCTTTCCCTCCCTGTTTTCTCACCTTCCCAGCCAAATCCTTGACTCTCTAACTCTTTGTCAAGGTAAGACTCTGCTTCCAGTGGGGTGGGTGAACTGTTCCTGGCTTTAGGAGTTGTATCATCCTCTCAATCTGCCACCATCTGAGGACCTGGAGCTCCAGAAGCAGCTACTCCTTCTGCTGTTGTTGGGCCACCTTTGCCACCTCTGCTTTCCTGGGGCTGGGGTTGGACCATGCTCTTCTTTCACACAGTTCCCACAGAATTTTCCCACTGACCTTCTACACTGTCCTCTGTGTTTGTGGGTTGAGAAATCTGGAAACTCCCAGAGCTGCCAGTGATTTAGTCACGTGTGGCCTGCTCTGGCCTGCTGTGTGATGGCACAGCCCATGCTGGACTGCATTCTGCTTTCAGTCCAGTGTGATATACTCTTCCTGTTGACCTTCCAGGCTATCTTGGGATGAAGATATGTTTCACTCCATCATTTTGTGGACTCTACAGCTCTAGAATTTGCTTGGAGTCATTTTTACAGGTATATGGATGAGTTTGGGGGTGATCTCAAGCAAGTCCTGCATTTATTCTGCCATCTTGGATATGCCCCTCTCCCATTTCTACTTTTAAAGCAGTTTTACAAGCTGTTGGTTCTTGTTTCATAATTCTCTTGCATCACTCCAATTAATTTTCCCAATTTTTCATCTACCTCTCTCATATGATTTTTAAGCTTGAGAACACTTCTCATTTTTTTTCCTTTGGGATTTTTCCCATGTGTGTTTTGACAGTGTTGTCCTTTTCTGATTTTGTGCCTTGATCTTCCTTGACACCATAATTACTTTCTATAGTCAGATACTTTTGTTGTTCTTTTTTTCCCCCATTTTTTAAACCTTTTCCCTTTCTTTTAAATTTGAACTCTGCACCCAGGGTAGAGGGGGCACCATCTCAGACTTATTGTGCCAGTGGATGTTTACCTAGTATTGTGCTGATGTTGCCCTTGGGGCTCCTGGAAGAACCCTCTTGTATGGTCCTATGCTGAGTGGATGGGCTGGTGGGTGCTGGTGCTGCTAGAGATGTAGTGTTTTGGCAGCCAACTACCCTATATAAAACTACATCAGTGATGTTAGTGGTGGAGAAAAAGGAGATACTAATTTATTTTGGAGGGAGAGAAAAATGACAAGCTTTTTCAGAACCTTAATAGCTTTGAAGTGTACCAATGGAAGTGTGTAATAATAATAATACCTGAGAATAGAGTAGTTTGGCTTTCAGAATTTCAGAGGGAAAAGTGAAGGAAGGGTAAATGGAATAAACTAGAATATCAAGGAATCAGAAAGGGGTGGTATTTCCTATTTTTCATAGTTGGAGTGGTTAAAAAGAAGAGGAAACAAATATGGAGTAAGAAGTAAGGAGATCAGGACTCAGATCAACACCATTCTTTTCTGAAATGGAAAAAAAAACAGGGTGGAACATACAGTATTATGTAGAAAGTACAGAAATACACCAAATTTATTGAGCCAATAAGAGAAGATAAGGAGGGTGTGGTATGAAGCAGGAAAATACCAAAGAGGAATAGTTACAAGTAAAGTCAACTTGATAATCCTCAAGGGCAAATTATTAGAAGAAAAATAAGAACCAGAATCTAAGGGGGGGGGCAGTGCCCATCAATTGGACAATGTTTGAATAATTTTTTGACATTTAAAGATAATGGAATATTATAACCACAAAACAAGAAAATATGTTAGAAATTCCTAGAGAGTATGACCTGACAGAGTGAAGTGAAAAGAATCACAAGAATTATTTACACAAGGAGAATAGTATTGTAAAGAAATACAATGTTTAGGGGGGCGGAGCCAAGATGGCGGCGTAGAAGCAGCAACATATCGCAGCTCTCACATAGCCACCCCAAAATACCCATAAAATAGGACTCTAAACCAATCCTGGAACTCCAAAACGCACACAAAGATACTTCCCAGTAAAGTCAGCTC